>SJYQ01007550.1:80871-175138 GCA_006410935.1 Redunca redunca
TGGGTGGGAGGGGGCCCCCTTCCCAAGGTCCTACCCAAGAGCCCAGTGGAGCTACAGGAGCAACGGTGTGGTTTCTGGGCAAAGACGCCTGCCTCTGCATTCTAACAAAACCTGTCATCCACAAGCACAGTGCCACTTTATATTTTTAAAGTGAATTAAGAGTGCTCAACAATTAAAACATCAGGAACAATAATCTTCAAAAATTATTTAGCAACAGAGGGAGAAAACGCACATATAGAAAGGCATCCATATTAGAAGGCCAGCGTGCCCAGCACTGAACCTCTCCCAAGGCTCTGTCACTCCTTGTTCTCAGCGGGAGCCAGTGGTCCGGGACGAGCGGTGAGGCTGGCGGGGGATGCAGGGGACATCTCACACTCACCCTCGCGCTCCTCGGTGGGGCTGGAGTGGCGGCTCAGCGACCTGAACTGCAATTCAGCTGCGATGGAAGCCAGGCGGTCATTTTCAGGGACACTGGAACCCCTGTTTTAACATTTCAAAAATTAAGCTATCAATTTGATAGAACTTGAAAGATTTGTCAGAGTCTTCTAGAGCAGCAATTCTCAACTGGGGGTGACTCTGACCCCAAGAACATCGGGCATCCATGGGTAAAAGGACTACATGAAGGACAGCCCCCGAACCAAGACTGACCGATTCACCCGAAGTGACAGCAGCCCTACCGAGACGCCTGTCTCCGGGGTTTGGAAGGAGAACACAGGAGAACTGGCTGCACAGTACATGGCTTCACGTTAAAGACAGCAACAAAAATAAAAACAAAACGGTAGTTACTGAAGTACTGCTGACGTGTGTGGAAAGCTCCCTAATTTAAGCCCGGGGTGGATTAAAATTAGGAGCCAAATCTGGCTGATATTTAAGATGATCGTCACATTATATTCAAGTACTTAATTCTAAAAGTGCTAAAATCGTTACATGATTCACAAGACCTCAAGTCTCTTCAGGAGCAAGTGGAAGGGAATGCCTAACCATTTCTTAAGCAGTAGCCAAGCAAAAGGGCAGAAGAGCAGGAAGCTTAACACGTAGAGAGCAAAGCTAAGTTGCGGCCTTTCCAGAAGTGTTCAGCAATCGAGAATGAGTCCACAAAAGGGTAAATCAAGCCCAGAATTAAATAAGGGCAAGCGTTAAATTATAATTCAAATCATCGGAAATAAACACGGTGTTAGTTTATTAACCAGTTTAGTGCATATTTTTTTAAACGAATGATATAATGAAGTATGGTAGCTTTCATGCTCTTTTTTTATTACAGACTGAGCAGGTTTAAAGCAACATGGTCTACTGGACAGACATTCACAAATTATGAAGTGTGCAAGGCTTACTTTTTATCTCCCTACACTCTCAAATCTAGTGCAGCCCGTGTTAAGTCTGGAGTGAGGAGGACATCTCCTGCTACGCAGTTCATCAAGAAGTCTTGGCATTGTTTCAAGGAAAAACATCACTGATGCTGAAGTGAAGAAAAACACCCTCCTCCTAAGCTGTGCCAATCCTGGGACCACGGAGAAGCCACCAACATCCCTATCTTCCTGCTTTCCCAGAGAGGAGGTTAGCCAACTCCACATCCTCAGATTCTCCCAGGGCAACAGGCAAGAAAACACACTTCAACCAAATGGTGTATGAGTGAACGCCTAACAGCTCGCTGCACGGGGAGTGGGAGTCTGCAGACTTCAACAGTTTTCGTGGTCTAACAACTGACTTGCGCAATTCCTGAAAAATAAACAACTGGGTCTAGCAAACCAGTTAAGAGCTACTCCAGCAAGCAAAACACTGGAAGATTATTTTCCTGACAATGCTAAGATCGTGGAAGCCCATTTCCTAAGTCAAACCATATCAAATCAAAGTGCTGATCAGATGCCGTGGGGCAAAGTAAAAATTTCCCTGTGGCTGACATCTCTCTAAGGCAGGCTGCCGAGGTCAGGGAGCCTGGGGACCACCCTGCCTCCCCCAGCCCATCCCAGCCAGGGGCATTGCGGAGAGCCCGTCTGGGGGCAACATGTGGCCCCTGCACAGAAGCCTGGGAGGCTGCGGCAGAAGTTCAGGTTGGAGGGCAGCAGGGGGCTGGCCCCACGGCTCCCTACCTCCCATCACACACACCGCCAGAAAGTACAGACCACTTCACTGTTCGGTGAGGAAAGGCCTTTGGGATGGCATGTTATGACGGAAGTAAGATGTCTAGATCTCAAGACTGCCCTAAAGAATAAACGAAGAACACTTCCGAAACGCTGCTCAAAACATGCTTGAGAAACCACCTAGGCAGGGCCTGAGACCAAGGGTGGGCACAGGCCGCCTGCACAACAATCTGTTTCAAGGTACGCACCCCCGACTGACAAAAGCCTGAACCAAGAGTTCACGAGACCTTCAGTTCTGGAGAAATCGCGTGGGAAGCACAGTGCAGGCTGAGTGTTCTCAACTATGACTGTTTCATGGCTCATCACTTCCCTAACGGAACTAACAAAAAAGACAGCTGCAACCCCCCACAAGGCCATGAAGTGCGCGTGGAAATGTCTGCCGTGAAATGTTCTAAACATGAAAAAGAGAGGGTCAATGGGAATTTATTCAATATTAATTGCTAATTTTTTTTTAGTTGACTGCTTAAGCTGTAAAATACCTGGGCTTTTTTTTTTAGGTTATAGACAAACATTTGTTACTAAAAATTAGGGAAAATTAATTATTTTAATGCATGAGAAAATGGAAAATATCTGTAGACATTTTAGACTGCTATAAACTAAGTCTAAAAATATCTTCATCTTCATGTTGATGTATGACAGAAACCAACACAATATTGTAAAGAAATTATCCTTCAATTAAAAATACACTTAGTCTATTTTAAATTCTAAAACCACGTGTCACCTTTCTGCCAACACGCTAATATTTCTTCTTGGGAGCAGGATAAAGAGCACCGAGTTCTTTCTCAGTTTCATCGTTTTTGTTCAATTTTGTTTGACTCTGTCAGCATCCTTACGGGAAGATAAGAAGGCTGACAGTGTCCATTCTGTCACCAGGCACAAGGGTTGATTAAGAGCCACCAAATGTCCTTTCTCCTTTAAGCATCTGAGACCTTGATGAGATCCCCTACATGCCCCCCCTTTGCCCCACCACCAAATAACTCGGCCAAAACGGGAAAAGCTGCCACGGCCTCAGTGCTGACACAGCAGATGTCAGGCAAGAGGCTCACGTCTGTCTGGAGCTTGCCAAGCGTCTGACAGCTCTCTCTAGCAATGACCTAGTCTCCATACAGATGCAAACCTCATGAGGCGGTTTCCACACCACTATAAACTACTTCTAATCAACAACTGTGTTAGTCAAAAAACTGGGTTTGAGAAGTGATTTTTAAAAAAGATTATTAAAAAAAACAAATCACCACCACCACTTCTAGGTATAACCTAGATAGAAGTCACCTTCGAGGGCCCCCTGAGGAACTCCGCGGGAAAGGCACTGCATTTGCCAGAATTCTCCTACCACTGGGCCAGGTTCTTTTCAGGCATACTCCCTGCACGGTTATTAGCGGCAGAAACGCGAATCATTTGGGTTAATGTCTGTGCCAAAGAAATACAAAACTCGGGCAGATAATCTACCTGTGCTGGAGCTTTGGGGCCACAACACCCCAAGGAGGGCCCCTGAGCATCCCCCGACCACAGGGCCTGGGACACGTCCCAGAGCCGAGTCACCGCAGGAGTGCAGGGGCGGGCCAACCGCCCGGTCTCACGGACACCACACCCGGGGCAACGGGTGGGGCAGACCACCCGGTCTCATGGGCACCGCACCAGGGCAGGGGGCAGGGCAGACCACCCGGTCTCATGGCACTGCACTGGGGCGAGGGGCAGGGCAGACCACCCGGTCTCATGGACGCTGCACCCAGGTCGAGGGGCGTGGAGACCACCCGGTCTCATGGGCACCGCACCAGGGCAGGGGGCAGGGCAGACGACCCGGTCTCATGGCACTGCACTGGGGCGAGGGGCAGGGCAGACCACCCGGTCTCATGGACGCTGCACCCAGGTCGAGGGGCGTGGAGACCACCCGGTCTCATGGGCACCGCACCAGGGCAGGGGGCAGGGCAGACGACCCGGTCTCATGGCACTGCACTGGGGCGAGGGGCAGGGCAGACCACCCGGTCTCATGGACGCTGCACCCAGGTCGAGGGGCGTGGAGACCACCCGGTCTCATGGGCACCGCACCAGGGCAGGGGGCAGGGCAGACGACCCGGTCTCATGGCACTGCACTGGGGCGAGGGGCAGGGCAGACCACCCGGTCTCATGGACGCTGCACCCAGGTCGAGGGGCGTGGAGACCACCCGGTCTCATGGGCACCGCACCAGGGCAGGGGGCAGGGCAGACGACCCGGTCTCATGGCACTGCACTGGGGCGAGGGGCAGGGCAGACCACCCGGTCTCATGGACGCTGCACCCAGGTCGAGGGGCGTGGAGACCACCCGGTCTCATGGGCACCGCACCAGGGCAGGGGGCAGGGCAGACGACCCGGTCTCATGGCACTGCACTGGGGCGAGGGGCAGGGCAGACCACCCGGTCTCATGGACGCTGCACCCAGGTCGAGGGGCGTGGAGACCACCCGGTCTCATGGGCACCGCACCAGGGCAGGGGGCAGGGCAGACGACCCGGTCTCATGGCACTGCACTGGGGCGAGGGGCAGGGCAGACCACCCGGTCTCATGGACGCTGCACCCAGGTCGAGGGGCGCGGAGACCACCTGGTCTCATGGCCACTGCACCTGGGGAAGGGGTGCGGAGACCACCCAGTCTCATGGGCACCGCACCGGGGCGAGGGGCGGGGCAGACTACCTGGTCTCATGGGCACCGCTGATGGGCTTGGGCGGTGCCGGGTCGCTGCCCGAGGGGCCAGGACGAGCGGCGGCGGGCGCGGGCGCGGGGCTGCCGAGGCTCCGCACGTCCGCGGGCACGCTCCGGGCGCTGGGAGGAGAAGAAGAGCTTCAGGAACACAGGCGAGGAAGGGGACGGGCTCTCACGTGGTTTCAGGAAAAGATAACACAGGGTGAGGAAGCAAAGAATCATCTTCAGACAGAAAATGCAGACTGCTCTTTGAGATTCAGGCCAAGTGGCTAAGTGGTAAAGAATCGGAACGCAGGTTCCATCCCTGGCTCGGTAAGGCATGGCAGCCCACTCCAGTCTTCTTGCCTGGAGAATCCCACCGACAGAAGAGCCTGGTGGGCTACAGTCCCTGGGGTCCAAAGAGTCGGGCAACTGAGGCAACTGAGCACACGCGCACGTGAAAAAAAGTAACTAATTTCAAGCTAGCTATTTTTAGCAATAACTGTCCTTTCCTAGCCAAGCACTGTGAAAAATAAAACTAACTTAAAAACTGCTTGACTCTCAGGGGAGAGCAATGCTCACCACTTCCACATGCAGAAACGCCACCACATTCAAGGGAAGTGTTTTGAATGTACGAGAGTTTCCAACTCACTCAAAATTTAAGTTGCTTCATAGTTACATATACACATAGAAGTCAAGACTGGAAGGGTCGCTCCAGTTTTTATCTCCAGCTTTTAAAATGACATTTAGTTCTGCTTTTCAAACGTTTACCATGCTATGCACACTCAAATTTGTTTTCCTCAAGTTATTTTTCAAAGAAAGGAAAAGAAAGAATTATTCCAAAGCTGGAAAGCATTTAGTAGCTGGCAGTTAAAAATAAGCTGAGAAACAAAGTTATCTTGAAAGGTACAAGTGTGCTTTAAATGTGCAAGTCTCCTTTTGTAACCAAGGCAGAGCGGTGTGTCTTCAAGACAACGACTAGAAGAGCTTTTAAAAATGTAAAAACACAGAAAACAGTATTTGGTATCAGAGCAAGCGTCAGCAGCTCTCAGATCAGACGCACATCAAGGAAGAATCTGTAAAGCAAACAACTACGCAGGCACCAAATACCTGAATCCCTCTGGAGTTGGGATGATCAGATGCGGGTTAGGAGGGTCGCTGTGGCATCGAGGTACCTTCACGGGACGGGGGCTGTTCCGATGAATGGCTGTCGGTGAAAAGAGTGACAAAAACAACTTGTTAAAGCAATCAGCAGAAAACTGTTAGGGCAGGCAGTTCGGTGGAGACAGGAGGCGGCTTACTTTTGCTGGTGACCAAAACAGAACCATTTATTTAAGTGGGAAAATCATATTACTTATACAAACGCTGGGAAAATGTCACTCTTTGGAAGCTAATAAAATTAGATTACACATTCAAACTTTTCTCCACCAAAAACATTTTTTAAATCCTGGAGTAAAATATATGTAATGTATGACAGGCGACCCATTGAGGAGACAGATGAAAATGTGGTTTATGCAGCATATCTTTACTAAAAAGGAGTCATGTCATCCCTACTTGTAAAGAGAGTCTGGTCGGGGGTGACTCTTTAATAGGTTCTGAGCTGAGGACAGGTCACTGTCATTTTCCTGCATACAGGGAGTTTAATTCCTTTAAACCAAACCAGGAGGATGAGCACTGGTTTAAACTGACTATTCTTTTCTTCTTTTAAATATTCTGGTAGAGGGTAAATGGGGATAAAATTTTAAACACAATTTAAAACACACCTTACCTAGTAACTACAAAAATGCTGACAATTCTATTTTCCCAATAACTAAATGTAACTAGTCATGAATATGATATATTTTGTCTGCTTGTCCCTAACAGGTTTCCTTCTGACTTTTAACTTTGTTTTAACCTTCCTTAGTTTTTAAGTGTAAGTGTGTTAGCCGCTCAGTCGTGCCCGACTCTTTGCGACCCCATGGACTGCAGCCCACCAGGCTCCTCTGTCCATGAGATTTTCCAGGCAAGGATACTGGAGTGGGTCACCATTTCCTTCTCCGTTAGTTTTTAAAAACACCGTATTTTCTCTTCATACGCTAACGATTTCAGTCTACATATGTTTTATTCCAGCAGCCATGTGCAGCTGTGCAAGCTGGGTCATAAGGAAGGCTGAGTGCTGAAATATTGATGCTTCTGAATTGTAGTGCTGGAGAAGGCTACTGAGAGTCCCTTGGACAGCAAGGAGATCAAACTCGCCAATCCTAAAGGAAATCAATCCCAAATATTCACTGGAAAGACTGCTGCTGAGCTCCAATACTTTGGCCACCTGATGTGAAGAGCTGATTCACGGGAAAAAACTTTGATGCTGGGAAAGACTGAGGGCTGGAAGAGAAGATGAGAGGAGAAAGAGGATGAGATGGTTGGATGGCATCACCGACTCAATGGACATGAGTTTGAGCAAACCCTGGGAGACAGTGAAGGACAGAGAAGCCTGGAGCGCTGCAGTCCAAAGAGTCAGACACGACTTAGTGATGGAACAACAATGTTTTATTCTAAATATGTTTTGCCCTAAATGACATGACTTCTTTTTTCATGGTTTCTGTTTACTTTTAATAACATTACACAGGAAAGAGAAGTACCCAAACTAGAGACATCTAAAGGGAAAATTTGAAAAACAAAAATCAAGGAAATGTTCAGAAGCAATTTGTAACTATGGCTCATTATCTCAACTATTATAACCCTAGATGGAAGAAACTCTAGGAAAATTCAAAGACAAAAAGAATAAAAAAAAAAAACACAGATCTGGTAAGAATGGTGATGTCTTTAATTCAGCAGACATACTGAGAACCACTGAGTCAAAAATTACTACAAAAATTTCCCATGAAGGTACAAAAAAGACATTGTTAAAACACAGACAAGTTTAACATTCTTTGTGCATGAAACAAAACATTTCTTTTAAGAGTATGTGTACTTAACTGCTCTAAAACTGCTATTTCATTGAAAAGAAAATTCAAATGGCCAATAAACATAAAAGAGATGCTCAGATTTCACGAGTGGTGGACATTTATGATAGAGATGCTCTTCATGGCAAACCTCACAAAACATGTAAGGAAATGATGGAAAGACTTGTAGTAGATACACGATGGATACAAGGTCACTCAAGAGTGAGCTGGACCTACACGTGCTACATGCCGGGGTTTCTACAGCTGTCAGCGATTAATGTCCAAAGTGACCCACTTTTTATACAGTACACGGGAGGGGGAAGGAAGCAACAGTGTGTATGCTCACGATTATATGAGCGATAAAGAGAGGTGTGGTAGAGTGCATCTGTGTACTTACACGCGTAGAGAGAGAAAAACAGAAGGTTCTACACCAGACGCTATCATCTGGTTGGGATGACAGAGCGTCCGGCCATTCTCCTGGTGACAGAGTCGGGGGGGGGGAGGGGGGCAGGAAGCAGGGGCGAGGGCAGTGGCGCTCTCACACTCACTCATTTCTCGTGAGGCAGAGCACACGACCGAAGGGTGATTCCTGCCGTGTGCAGACACTACAGTTCCCAGCATGCCAGCGCCTCGCCGAACCCTCCTCAGCATCCGATCTTAAGCACCGGAAGGGGAGGCTCAAAGATGTTCAAAAAGCAGCCCCAGGTCGCTCGACTCCCGGGACCCCTGGGGCAACCTGGCTCTCAGGCCAGTGCGGGGCAGGGAGGACGAAGGACACCTTGTGTCCACAGACAGAGCCACGAGCCGACTGTCCCGCCAGCGGCCCGGGGGCATCGTGGCAGTGACCCACACCAACAGCCCCTGCTCCACGGGGAGGAGCTGGCTTTCCTCTCTTGTAACGTTCTTCTACACGTTCATCTTCTGCGTGCTTTTTCTGCACTGCAGTTTTCTTCTCCTATAAATAAAATGATTCCTCATGCAATAAAATATTTTGAAGAAGTAATTTTTACTTCAATAAATCTGATAAAAATATTTTAGAGAGGTAATTTATACTTTTGAGCAAACACTGGGAGATAGTGAAGGACAGGGAAGCCTGGCATGCTGCAGACCACGGGGTCGCAAAGAGTTGGACACAACTGAGTGATTGAACAACAATTTTTACTGAATTGCTGATCATGTATTCTTATGGAAATGTTTTAGGAAATCAGAAACTCAAAGTATTTATGATAATATGCTTAATGAAAATTTTGATGAGAATATGGAATGTTTTATATAAAATGGTAGTTTTACAAATGATAATTCATTTCATAGAAATGAGAAAAAGCGGTACAAATTGGGTGAATTTTAAAGATACAGAAATCAAGCATTAAAACCTAGTCTACTAACTTTTAGTAGCTAGCAAGCACCCTTTAAGATAATGCCACCGCTTAATAAATTTACCATGTATGAATTATTTTATTTTGTGTAATCGAAATTGTTAAAAATGTCTAATTTTTATTTTCTGGTTATTACATATAAATATAGTTTTGCTTTTACTATCTCAAGAATGGGGTAAGATAGCTTTTTACTGATATTCTGCTTTAAAGTTTTAACATATACTGCAAAACTATATATTAACTATAACTGAAAACTGTGATTTGAGTATATGATAGCATGATGATTTTTTTCATTTTTAAAATAAAACCAAACAGGAGTTGGGGGGTGGGGCAGCAATTAGGAATCTTCTAGTTGGGAAGATGGGTGAAGAATGTGGGTACCTGGGAAAGCTGTTATGAAAATAAACTCATCCTCTTTCCAAAGGTGAGGAAGCAGGGGCAGAACAATCACACTCACCACCTGCAGCAAGAAACGCCTTGCTTCTCAACAGGAAGTGTTTCTCCAAGTTTCTCCTCCCCAGAAGGGAAGAGGTGAAGGGGGAGAATGGAAGGAGTGGTGATGTAAAGAAAAGAAAATGACTTAATACTGCTGCAAGCATGGACCACCTTGGGCTCACATTTTAATGTTCTTGTTAAATTCAGAAAAGCTACTGTGGAGTTTTATATGTGTACACCTCACTCCTGTAACTTTCACTGTCACTTTCCTGAATGGTCTTAGCCTCCGAAGCATTTTAAATGGCTGCAGTATCGGGACCACATGCTCGTCCCAAGAGAGGCGCTCTTCCTGCTTTCTTACCAAGGTACAAACCTGTAATAGGGCTGTGCGGCTTTCCTATCACATGGCCAATGCACTCATTCATCAGGGCTTGCAAACTCTAGAAACCGAAGGAAATGGGAAAGAAGAGAAAAAACGTACACTTTCTCAATCATCTAAGTATAGAGCACAAATTAAGCTTTCAGCATATTTAAAAGAAACATGCTTCCCTCACGTAAATATTTTCAAAGTTAGTTTAAGAGAAAACAGGTATGAACACAAATTAAACACACACTGAACATAATTTAAGGTAACACAATATACAGTTCCGTTTTTATAAGTGAAGGCAAACTGGCATTCAACTCCCCACAGCGCGTTGGCATGCACAACCAAAGGGCTTCTCCTGTGATCATTCTACTTGGAGGCTGAAATGAACGAATCTGAACATCTTGATCTGACAGAATTTATTTGAATACTGGCGACAATATCTAACATTTGGCATGATGCTCTAGAACACCCCACACTGGACTTTCCTGGTGGGCCAGTGGTTAAGAATCTGCACTTCCACTGCAGAGGGCGTGGGTTTGAGCCCTGGTCAGGGAACCAGTGGGCAGCCTGGTGGCTCAGACGGTAAAGAATCTGCCTGCAGTGCAGGCGAGCTGGGTTCGACCCCTGGGTCAGGAAGATCCCCTGGAGAAGGAAACGGCAACCCACTCCAGTATTCTTGCCTGGAGAATCCATGGACAGAGATGCCTGGAGGGTTATAGTCCATGGGGCCACAAAGAGTTGGACACGACTGGGCAACTAACACTTTCACTTTCAGGGAACCAAGATCTCACAGTAATGCATGGCAGTCAAAACAAAAAAAAAGGCACGCACTGAACTGAAATAGCTATTCCTCGCTCTTCATTAAGCTGCTAAAAAGCAGCAGCACTTCATAAAATACAAAACTGACACATATTTTGTAGGTGCCAGGCTGCATAAACAACTGTACACTGACTTCGTCAGCTCAACAACACTGTTACAAAAAGAGCAGGGAATGTCCTTCTCTGCTATTAGAGTGCAGTAACGTCTCAGCATTAATACTATGATTAGGCGAAAATACTGAAGAACCACTTTCTATATTAATTAAAAAACCCACACAATCAGAAATAGAGAACGATCAACTTGCTTTTTAAGGAAAAACGCTTTAGAATATCCCATACCAGGAAGTCGTCTTCTGGCAGAGCAGAGATGAACGAAGGCTCAATGGCTTGCAGGAAGTCGAAACCTTGAGTTGCCCACCTGTCACGCAGAAAAGTTCAACAGTCAAAAAACAGCCGAGCAAGCGCCACAGCCATTTTAATCTACTCAACGCTGAAAAGCAATCGGATTGGAAAATTATTACCTAGGACAAAACACATTTGTGTCTCTATCTGTCTCGTGTTCAGTACGATTAT
This sequence comes from Redunca redunca, assembly GCA_006410935.1. Taxonomy (NCBI): domain Eukaryota; kingdom Metazoa; phylum Chordata; class Mammalia; order Artiodactyla; family Bovidae; genus Redunca; species Redunca redunca. The sequence continues at coordinate 92,152 of SJYQ01007550.1, forward strand.
AGGGCATTTTGAGAAAGACGAATGGCTTCTTAGTAAAGGAACTGGTGACTGATTTCTTTTCCATTTAACACTAAATAATGCGTGTAAACTTTACGAGGAAAGAAGATTAGCAATTAAGAAGATCTATCCAGGAAGAATGTGAACTGCTTAAAGATAACTCATTTTGGAATGATTACAAAAGAAAAAGTGTTTCAAGAGTTGTCGGAGTTTTTATGTGGATAGGTTCATAAACAAAAACTGATTGTCAAAGAGTTCCAAATGCTTTCCCGCCATCTGCTCAGAAACCCCCATGACATCAGAATGGGGGGTCTCCGGCCCACACGGCTCAGGAAGGGGCCGTCCTGCCTGGTCACTACCTGGGCCTCGTCCCTCTGCCGCTCTCACACTTGGTCAGCACGTAGTTCATCCATTTCCGGGCAAAGCTTATGTACTTGTCTCCTATCTTCTGTTTAAACTCGCCAGACATCAGACGAACAACTTCTTTATGATACTGTGAAAAGATTTCATGTATATCAAAATTAAGAAGAAAATTACACAAATACTTAACACACTGTATAATGCTGTTTAAATGTCATTTTTCTAAAAACAAAAAACAAAAGCCAGTGAACTTTACGTATTATAAAAAGAGTGTGAAGAGTTACAGAGAAAATAACGTCTTCAAATGCAGTTTCACAAAGGTCTCACTCATAAGCTTAAATCTAAAAACTGGGTATCTATGTGACAGTTTACAAGTAACCCCTCATTTCTGACATCCAGCAAGGGTGTAAGATGACATTCTGGACTAAGCCGTGCTTACAATGAGGGGATTGTGAGGTGTGCCGTGCAAGACTCCTAATGCTTCCTGTCAGTAAGTTACACGGCTATGCAAAGCCGCACCGTGCTTCGCCTCTTACTTTCCACCTACCTCGAACCCGAAATTGTACCCTTGGATCATGGCTTCTCGGTGATACTGCTGCAGAGTAGCAGACTCAGACTCATCGACTTCAGCATCGAATTCTGAAGTGAACATGTGGTCCACTCGGTCAATGGCAACACTTATTCTGTTGCAGAGCTCCAAGGCATCATTCTAAAGAATCCCAAACCACGATTAGTCCGAGACGGAACAGATCACACAGCGTCTATCCTATTTTAGAGGAAGGTTCCTTTCATCATCATACAGACACTGACCACTGTAATACAGTACAGGCATACTTATTTTGGTTATTCAAAAGTAATGACGAAAGAAGAAAAAAAAGTTTGGTATTTTTATTTGTATTAGGTATTCTTAAGACCTGATGAACTACAAGAGGAAAACAACCCATCTGAAATACCACGCCTGATTACATGGTGGTCTTTGAATAGATGCTTACAGCCTCAACATTTCTTCACATCAACCACAGCTGCGTCTCCCCATGGTGCCTGCTCAAGTGTTAGCAGGATTTCAGTGCCACAGAGTAAACTAATGATGTGTTTCTAAGAGACCTCTGCAGTGTTACTAGGCACACTGTCCTTGTCCCCCTCAGGGCGGTTCTCAGCTGGGGCCAGTTTTGCCATCCCAGGGACATGGGCGATGTTGGAGATAGTTCTGGCTGTCTGGTGTGGGGAGGGGTGGGCAGAGACTTGTGAAAGCGGCTGGGATCCACTGTGCAGAGGTCTGGGATGCTGCCAGACACCCTACAATGCACAGCTGTGTGCTGTGTTAGCCACTCAGTTGTGTCTCACTCCTTGTGACCCCGTGAACTACAGCCCGCCAGGCTCCTCTGTGCATGGGGATTCGCCAGGAAAAAACACTCGAGCGGGTTGCCCTGTCCTCCTCCAGAGGATCTTCCCAACCCGGGGATCAAACCCAGGTCTCCCGCATTGCAGGTGGATTCTTTACCACCTGAGCCTAGGAAGTTCCCCAAACAATTACTGACTGGCCCAAAGTGTCAACAGTACGGGGGTTGGAAAGCCCTGCCCTAGCACAAGTTTTGTTGTCTTTCCTAATCAACAGTGCAACAGCTCCAAACTCAGTTCCCTTTCCACTCACCCTTCAACACACACAAATGCAATGACCCTTTCCCAACTGGGACTCCAGACGTGCTGTGACACCGGATTTCCCAGCGCTGTGTAAGTCTGCATTTTGGTCAAAACCCAACTTGGTGATGTACTCTCTGCTCTTTCTCTTTTCCTTTAATGTTAGCATATTGAAAGCAAGCTAGATAACTCTCTAATGAATATCTGTTATTATTTATTTGTACATAACGAGCAGCTTATCTTGTCAACAAATCCTTCAAACTTGAGACGAAAAGTGAAAGCTTTCGGCAAAACGTTAATTAGCACTGTGAGCAGGATTTGTGAGACAAAATGCCACTCTTTAAGAAAAAAGAGATTAAGCTTGATGAAGTTTTTATTCCCAGATGGGATGATTCCCGTTACTGCTCATTAGCTAGCGAATGGGACGTATTCACTGGATTATGTGAGAATTGGAACCTTAAATTAAAGCAGGCCAAACTTTTAGAGGGCTTCCCTGGTAGCTCAGCTGGTAAAGAATCCGCCTGCAATGCAGGAGACCCTGGTTCAATTCCTGGGTGGGGAAGATTCACTGAAGAAGGGATATGCTACCCACTCCAATATTCTTGGGCTTCCCTTGTGGTTCAGCTGGTAAAGAATCCACCTGCAATGCAGGAGACCCTGGTTTGATTCCTGGGCTGGGAAGATCCGCTGGAGAAGGGATAGGCTACCCTCTCCAGTACTCTGGCCTGGAGAGTTCCACGGACTGTATAGTCCATGGGGTCGCAAAGAGTCAGACACAGCTGAGCAACTCTCACTTTCACTTTTCAAGCAAGTCCCCTATACTGTATTCCAAACTATTCTTCCAAAATCTTCGATGACTCTCTGGGGCTGAGAATATGAAATTCAGAAACTCCCAACAGTCTGATTCTTGCCCACCTGATTTTTTACCAGCCGCATCCCCCACTCCTGCCCACTGTATATACCAGGACCCAACCAAACCAGACTGATGCTCTGTGAGCGTTCCCATGGCCCCAGTCCATGGGTGCCACGCCCCAGTGTCTCTCTCACTGGCCCCTTCCCAACCTACACCTTCAGAAATCCTCCCCAGCTCCGGAGCCTCCAAGGCAGCAATCCCCAGCTGCTCCTGGGAGGACCTGGTCTCCCGTCCTCTGTGCTGCAGTGTGACAGGTCAGGTCCTTAAGGCTACACACTCTTCAAGCTCACGAATAATCAACATCCTATACAATTCTGTACTCTCCAGAATTCATTAACTCAAACTAAAAGAAAAAACAAAAGTCCCCTGCCCTGGTATTAGAATGGGGTGACAATCTATAAACGGGCCTTCCCTGATAGCTCAGTAGGTAAAGAATCTGCCTGCAATGTGGGAGACCTGGGTTTAATCCCTGGGTTAGGAAGATCCCCTGGAGAAGGGAACAGCTACCCACTACTATTCTGGCCTGGAGAATTGCATGGACTGTGCAGTCCATGGGGTCGCAACGAGTCAGACACGACTAAGCGACTTTTATTTCACAATCTATAAGGGAGAATGTTTACAGCTAAATAAGGCAAATCAGACTGGTAGAACAAAAACAACTGTTTATCAAACTACTTGTAATTTCAAGAAGTGCTTCTTCAGGAAGCAAAGCCGTGATGTGACAGAAAACTGATGGCTTGTGGGACAGTGATGAGTGGAGTACCAAATAAAAAGTGGGGGAAAATGGGAAAAGGGAAGAAAAGGCCAGGCTCTAGCTTGTCATGAACCCTGAAAGCCTTTCTGCCTGTCCACAAGCCACAACTGGCTTTCTCTATTATAATCAATTTGATTGAATCATCTATTAAGTGAAAGAATGAATCTTTTTTTAAATTACACATTTTTGACTGATGGTAGCTCTAGTAAATACTGGTAATTGCTAAAGGAGAAATAAACTGGGTTAGGAAGGAAGAGACCTAAGGTCCAATACTAACCAAACATGTGACCTTAAGAAGTCATGTAACTATTCAAATTTTCACCCTTTCTAATTCTAATGTTCCACAGTTCCAAGGAAGATGCAGGAAAAATTTTAACTTAGACATGGGAAACATGGGAAGAGATAGAGAATGGAGAGGACAATTTAAGAGTTCAAGTTCCTGGAATACTTAGGTTATGACACACCAACTCTTCCCTTGCATTGTACCAAATACAAATAAATTATAGCTAAGACAGAGGTGACGATGGAATACCTTCAGCTGCTGCAAAGCTTTGGCAATGACGGGCTGACTGGAAGTCTGCTCCTGGCGTAGAGTCATGAGTCCTTCAATGGACTGCTGGAAAGCTTTTCTGTGGATTATGAGCTGTGCAGAGTGCATGACAACTAGTAAAAGATTGTCCACCTGGGAAGGAAAGCAAGCACAGGGCTTAAACACTGGCCCAGTCAGCTGTCCCCTCTAGTCCAACCCCCAGTCCCAGACACCACCAACCCCAGGGCCCCCCAGCCAGCAAGCACAGGATGAGAAAGCGCATCTTTGGACCGCAGCTGCTCCCCTGGAGCAATGCAGCGGGCACCGCCGGCCACACACTCCAGCACAACGGGGGAAACCCCACGGGACAGTGTGGGCAGGCAGCGTCTGCAGTATGCTGGAACTCCAAGACACAATCCTCCTGGAGCAGAGACTGAGAGTGTGCGTCTGCACCGGAGCAGCGTGTGAAGACAGAGAATGCAGGAGTAAGAATGGGAGGAGATGAGAGGCCTTGTATAAAACAGAAGCCAAGACGGCTTTACTTGTGTTCTTTAAGTGACGGCCACCACAGTATTCTGAATAGACCTGTGATGAGATGTATGAATTGCAAGGATCACTCTGAAGTACCGAAACGAGCACCGGATGCGAGGGAGGAAAGGTGCGGCTTGAAGCAGGGGTACTCGAAGTGGGGGCGCGCCACCCGAAAGGGGCGATCAGCTCCGACCCAGGAGCTGCTCTGGGGATGCAGAGGAAGGCTCCCTGACCGGAAAGGCTTTGGGGCGAGGGGAGCCGTCTAAGCGGAGGAGGGCGGGGGCTGGACGTTTATGAACGGCCACATCCTGGCTTAAACACCGGAGTGGACGGGGCACCAGTCACGGGCGCCGGGGGGGCAGGCGGGCGGCCGTCCGGCCGAGTGCGAGGTGCGGCTGCGCACTCACTGCCGCTCCAGAGCTGCGCGCAGAGGTGGGGGGAGGCTTCTCACAGTGTGTGTGTGTTTGTTACCTGGAGCAGAACTCCTGTACAATGCTGGACGGCAAGCTTCCGCTGCTCGGCACTGTGAACAGCTACATGTACGCACACATCCCCTCCCTCCGGGACCTCTGTGCCCCCATCCCACCCTCTAGGCCATCACGGAGCACCGAGCTGAGCTCCCTGGGCTCCACAGCAGCTCCCCACTAGCCGTCTGTCTTACACACGTAGAGTATGTGTATCAGCGCGAGGCTCTCTGAACACAGCGGCTCCCCACTAGCCGTCTGTCTTACACACGGAGAGTATGTGTATCAGCGCGAGGCTCTCTGAACACAGCGGCTCCCCACTAGCTGTCTGTCTTACACACGTAGAGTATGTGTATCAGTGCGAGGCTCTCTGAACACAGCGGCTACACAGTGGCTCCCTACTAGCCGTCTGTCTTACACACGGAGAGTATGTGTATCAGCGCGAGGCTCTCTGAACACAGCGGCTCCCCACTAGCTGTCTGTCTGGCACACGGAAGCGAACGTATGTCAGTGCGAGGCTCTCTCAACACAGCGGCCTGAGCGGCTTCTTACAGTCTTAGTTACTGAGGCACACAGACTGTCAGAGGATCACTGCCAGGTAGGCAGGTGACAACCTGACTACACAGAAGAAGGGAGTCAAGTAGCTGGTGAGAAGGTAAAAGGTTTATCTTGTTTACAGAGTGATTAGCCGCTAAATCAACACTTGGAGAGCTGAGATGTCTGCAACGACAAACTAAACGAGGGAGACAATTCCTTCCGGGTCACAAGTGGGTGCCTCTAATTGACATACGTGGCTGAAGTGAGGAAAGATATAAAACATTTCAAATACTTCAGTACAACTAAAGAATTTCCCAGAATATTTTAGTACAGTAAGGAAACAAAATCATCAAAACATCAAAGTCTAAGCAATACATGTTTCTAGGGCTTCCCCAGTGGCTCAGGGGTAAAGAATCTGCCTGTAATGCGGGAGACCTGGCTTCAATCTCTGGGTTGGGAAGATCCCCTGGAGAAGGGAATGGAAACCCAATCCAGTATTCTGGCCTAGAAAATCCCGTGGACAGAGGACCCTGGGGGTGGGGGGTCTACAATCCACGGAGTCAAAAAGAGTCTGGGACATGACTGAGCTAATTAAACAACAACGGTAACAATAACAACACTGCCTCCAGGCAGGGTGGGGAGACGGACCTGCATGCTTCTCAGGGTGTCAACCGTCTCCACCGGAGGCACGATCTTGACAGGCTGCGCCTCCCAGGCGGCCCAGCTGTCCTCGGAATCTGGAGCGCGGTCACCATGTTTGGTCAAAAGTAGATAGTCATCAATTAGTGCGTCATCTGAATCTTTGGAGCAGTCCTTCCCTGCAGCTGCATTGAGTAACTGCAAAATAACGCTCTTCTCCACAGCAAGAGTGTCTGGAACAAACACCTGCAAGTTTTCTAAGCCAGGAATTTGTACCTGGAAGAGAAACGATCCAAAATCCTGAATTAAAGAACACCATCTATTATAGAAGTGTTACTGTGCATGCTTCGGGTTTTTCATCTGCATCCTTAGCACAAGTTAGTAAGCACGAAGAACTGTGCTTCTCCAATTATAGTACTGGGAAATTACGGGGCAGTCTTAAAACAAGGGTCCACATACCGACTGCAAAGCCTAAAATGTTTACTACCTACATCTTTAAGACAAATTTCTGTTTAGAGTAAGAAAGGTAAAATAATTCTACCGCCTTAACTACGCACCTTAACATACTGCTTTGCTTTCAGAACGTCCAGAAGGTCTCTAACTGGGGCCGAAAGTATGAACTCTGCAGCTATTTCCAGGTCCTAGGATCACAGTTACAGAGAAACTTCTTTAGGGTTAGCTTTATAAAAAATAAACAGAGTTTGATGGAAAACAACAAAATTCTGTAAAGCAATTACCCTTCAATTAATTAATTAAAAAAATAAGATAAAAGAAAAAAATAAGTAACAGCTCATCAGGACTGTGAACGCACCTTTCTCAGCATCTTGGCAAACCCCAGCGCCTTGGAGGCTCGTTCCCTGGCCTCGTGGAAGAGCTCCTTCAGTGCTCGGCTGACCTCTATAACTGACCTCCTGCCAAGCAGACAGAAACCCAGTTAGAATGCACGAGGGGACGCCAAGAAATACACAATAAAGACAGAGCAGATTCCAACTCACGTTAATAAATACTGAAGATTTTAGAAACAAGCAATTATTACGAATGCACTCGAAATATGCTGCAGCTTGCTCCCACAGTTTTCTGGAAAGTACTTGCAGATATCAGGTACACTGAGCAACCGTTGAAGGGCAGTGTGCTCCATTTCCTGAAAGTTTCACTCAGTTCAGCTCAGTCGTGTCCAACTCTGTGACCCCATGGACTGCAGCATGCAGGCCTCCCTGTCCATCACCAGCTCCCAGAGCTTGCTCAAACTCATGTCTGTTGAGTTGGTGATGCCATCCAGCCATCTCATCCTCTGTCATCCCCCTGTCTCCTCCTGCCTTCAATCTTTCCCAGCATCAGGGTCTTTTCCAATGAGTCAGCTCTTCGCAGTGGCCAAAGGCCTGGAGTTTCAGCTTCAGCATCAGTCCCTCCAATGAATATTCAGGGCTGATTTCCTTTAGGATGGACTGGTTGGATCTCCTTGCTGTCCAAGGGACTCTCAAGAGTCTTCTCCAAAACCACAGTTCAAAAGCATCAATTCTTTGGCAGTCAGCTTTCTTTATAGTCCAACTCTCACATCCATACATGACTACTGGAAAAACCATAGCTTTGACTAGATGGACCTTTGCTGGCATTTCATTAGCATTTCATTAGGATACATAAAATACTTTTGCCACCTGATGCAACTGAGAGCTGACTCACTGGAAAAGACCCTGATGCTGAGAAGGACTGAGAAGAGGAGAAGGGGATGACAGAGGATGAGATAGTTGGATGGCATCACAGACTCAATGGACATGAACTTGAGCAAACTCCCGGAGATAGTTAAGGACAGGGAAGCCTGGCGTGCTGCAGGCCATGGGGTTGCAAAGAGTCAGACACGACTTAGGGACTGAACAGCAACATTAGGATAACTCTTGGAGTAGGAATTAGGCTCTTGACTCTCGGCTCATCATCTAACTAAAAAGGAGCAGTGAGCCAGGAAATGTTTAACACCAGCTCCCCCTAAACTATTATCTTGTGTGGTGTTTGCCAGTTTTCTCCGTGTGGATACACCCCTCATAGCGGTTTTCAATCCACCAACAGGACATCACTGAGCTGTGACTTGGGGGTGTGCACGACCCACAGAGGTGCCCTGGAGCTGGGACAGTCAGCCCCACACATCACTGCGTGTGAACCCCCCTTCTCGATCCACCCCCAGTAAACGATCAGAGCACTGTAAGAGCCATTCTCTCCTTCACCACCCCAATGACTGAACTCGCTTATTCTGAGTCTACCATGTCAGTGCCCAAAACAGCAAGACCTTCTATGAACTGATTCATTCCATTTCTCAATAATTCAGTATTTTCCCAGGTGAGAGCCTATGTAGTAACTTCCTTCTTTAATCCTGGTATAAAGACATTCCGGTGTTCTGAAACCCCAAAATGTGTTTTCTATCAACTTCTGGAAGGTGAGAGAAAACACCTCTAGAGAAGTTAGCTCCGCCTTAGCACCTCCTAACGTTGACTCACAGGGTACTGTTGATAACTGGCCGCAAAACAGCTCTGAGTGGCACGTAAGCCACAAAAACAGCACTTTAGCATGGCTCACCCTCCACACTGTGTGCACACGGCTGAAGAAAACACAGATGAGCCAGCCATGGCTTCACCGACTCAAGCTTAAAGTTCAACAGAAGGGGAAAGGTAAGTGTAGAAACAACAAAAACGTACCAAGTGTCAGTTAATGTATTCACGGACTACTGCAGAGGCTTTAAAGGACAGAAGCTAGTTAACTAAAGACAGTCCGGAGCATGTGAATGAATTCTACCCTACCAGTTCTTAGTCAACTTAAACTACGTCGTCTCTAAGGATTAGCTTAAAGAACAGTCACCTTCAAGGACATTTCACGTAAAACCATAACTGAGAGATCACACGAAAAGACAGTACAGCCGCCGCACGTAAATCCCTTTAGGTCTACAACCCACATCCTTCGAGCCCAACACGACGTGGCTTCCACAAGGGGCATATCATAGGCTCACTGCCAAGGGTGAAAGCACATGAGATCAGAAGTGGGAGAGGAGAGGAAACGCAGCCCCACCTGATCTCATCGGAAGCGCTGCTGTCGTCCGCACTGCTCCAGATCCCCGCACAGCTCTCCTGCAAGCCGAACTCCAGGAAACTCCCTGTCGATTTCAGCAGCATTCCTGCAATGTCACTACGGGAACAGAAGCGACAGACGTAAACCAGAGAAGAAAAACCATCCCCCCTCAGGCTAACTCTGGATGAGAAACTGAAAGATTGAGCTGGTATGTTGACAGTTCAAAATCAACGACAGTGAGACTTCTCTCTCAACATAAAATCATGATTAACATGAAAAAAAGTAGAAATCGCAATTGTGGAATGTATCTACTTTTGTTCTACTACCAGTTTTCCACTATAAACCTTAAAATCTTAAATTACATTCACAGTAGCTATGTCATTATCACAGGCTACTTTCATCTTAAATGTTCGAAATGGTAGAAAGTGGGCTCAAATATGTATCTATTGCAAAATATTTTTAAAGGCTCAATAAACTAAATGATAGCATAAGAAACAAAGTGAATTCCTTAAATGCAGTTGCTTTTAAAAACTTCCATCACGATTTTCATAGTCAACGAACATGAACTACTGTAATCACTGATGCTTCTCATCACAGTCCAAATACTAGGGTTAAAATGCAAACCCAAATGTATAAAACAAATCTAAATGAGTTCAGTGAAAATTCAACAATAGCTTACTGACTTCTATGATGAAAGGAGCTTAGAACCTAGTGAAACAGAGCAGGTAAGTCCACAACCAACATCAGATGGGGCAAAGGTAACCACCGGGGGAGCTGTCTGAGGGTGTGGGTTCAACGGGCCCTGCAGGCAGGGCAGGAACTGGAACAGCAGAGGGAAGCGGAGTTCTGTCAGGAGCACGGACCAGGGAGGAGGGGGAGGGCAAGTCGAGGAAGAACAGGAAGGATGATCGAAGGGCACGAGGGTGTGTTAAACAGGAGGCCGGTCCGTGAAGCGAAACTGGAAAGAGCAGAGCAGAGGGGAGTGAGACCAGGACGGGGGGAGACCAGCCGCGCCGGGGAGGCCTCGGACGTCCAGCGACTGTGTGACCGTCCTCCGGTAGGCGGAGAGGGTGGGCTGTAACAGTGACCAAGTGGGAAAATGGCCTGATTAAAACCGTGCCTGTAAGAGCAGCAGTGTACAAGGATAATCAGGATAAATTATTCAACAACTAATCAGTATCTGCTATGGAGTAATAAGCATCGAGCAAAAGAGATAAAACTTCTTCAGTAAATGGAGGGGAAAAAGAAGCAATAAATCAAATGAAAAAGAAGACTACAGAGTACTTCAACTATTGATAAGTGCTCTGGAGAGGAAAAATTAAGGAAGAACACTAAGGTGCTCTTGCAGGATTTCAGCTTTAAACGTGGAGAAGATAACATCTGGCCAAAGGCCTGCAGGAAGTGGGGAAGTAAGTCATAGAACACAGTCTGAGCCCAGGGATGGGCAAGCGCAGAGCCTGGGGCAGGCGCAGGCCGGGCCTATGAAGAAAAGGCAGGAAGCCACTGCGGCCACAGAGGACGCGCAGGAGAGCACAGGGAAGGAGGATACAGAGCTCGTGAAAAGTCAGACTGTGCCTGGTCTCACAGGCCACTGTTTAGGTGCTCTCACTTTTACTTAAGTAAGGAGAACCACTGGCGTATTTTGAACAGAGATAAAAATGGTCTGCAAGGAGATCAAACCAGTCCATCCTAAAGGAAATCAATTCTGAATATTCACTGGAAGGACTGATGTTGAAGCTGAAGCTCCAATACTCTGGCCACCTGATGTGAAGGGCATACTCATTGGAAAAGACCCTGATGCCGGGAAGAGAGAAGGCAGGAGGAGAAGGGGATGACAGAGGATGAGATGGTTGGATGGCACCACCGACTCGATGGATGTGAGTTTGAGCAACTCCGGGAGATGGTGACGGACAGGGAGGCCTGGCGTGCTGCAGTCTGTGGGGCCACGGAGAGTCGGACACGACTGGGCACTGAACAACAGTAACGAAAAACGCTCTGATGTACAGTTTAACAGGATCACTGAGAATAAACCTTAGAGGATGCAGGGCAGAAGCAGACTCCTGAGGGAGCTGCTACAGCAATACAAGGAAGAAATGCCAGGCTGGGAAGCGGGGAAACGGGCAACGGTGAGCGGAGGTCAGATGCTGGTTACACCCCAGAGTGACAGCCACAGGGAATTAGAGGTGGCGTGTGAGAGAAAGAATGGGGTCAGCGTTAAAGCCAAGACAGCTCGAACCCGGGAGAAACAGTGCATGAAGCAGAACACTGCCGCAACACAACACCCCCCAGAACTAGAACCACGCAGGTGGGCAGCCCCTCAGCACAGGCAGCGACGAGGCTCCGGAGCTTCTCAGAACACGGACGTGAAGCTGAAGGCCACAGGCTGCACTGAAAAGGAAGCCGAAGGACAAGCCAAAGATAAAAAGGAACACTGACAGGTACATAATGACCCTACAAAGAAAATTAAATAACAAGAATTGGTAGTGAAATGAAACAGTAACCTCCTCAAACATCTTTTTTTTTTTCCAGCAAAGCTTGACAGACTGAGAGCAGAAGATGGGAACAGAAGAAATTACAGATGAAACAGAACAACGGAAAATTAAGAGGGGCAAGAGGCACTGAAAATGGCAGTGAGTACGCGTTTCCGTAAGGCTGGGTGTGGAAACCAACCCGAAGAGGAAACCAGGACAGACTGGGAGCCCTGGCCTGAAGCCAGCTGAGCAAGAGCAAGTTCACTGCTCACTCAGAGATGGAGGAAAGCGTAAAGACCAGGTGGTCAGGGCCGAAGAGTCAACACAACATTCTGAAATACAAAGAGACCTGCAGGGTGAGGACAGTGACTTTCTGCAGGGAGAAGAGAACTCTGTAACAGCTGAAGTCCTGAAGGGTGCACACGGAGCGGAGCGGGGATGGGGGAAGGAAACGAGAACTGGGTATAAAAGAGCTCCTAAAAAGGCAACAGACGAAACAGCCAACACAGCAGGTAAGAGAAGGTGGCGCCAAGGGGCGGCCGTGGGGTTTAGAGCCAGGGAGGAGGCCCGGTCCCCAGTCCGTCAGCAGGGGAGCGGCCCCCAGCCAAGACCACGTGCCTCACACCTCGCTCTCAACACTCAGGTGCCTGCACTCAAGAAGACACATTCGTGTCCTAGAGCAGACAGACCAGTGAGCGCTCCCCCCTGCTTCATGCCTGTCCTCTGTTTACAGTTCGGTTCCTTCACCATATACAAGCACCCGGTTTATACAGAGCTTCTGTGATTAGCGTAACATTCCCAAAACGGTGTCGGTGAAAACATCTACTTGGTAGGCTGCAGAAGTGCTCACCAAGACGGGTACAAAGACTGACGCTTGCAGGCCGACTCCACTCGGCAAGAGGCCTTAAATTCTCCTCCTTTTATATCACCAAGAGGGTGCACCCCCATGGCAGGATTTCTCTACTTCAAAACTGGCACGTTGGGTGGACAGGGGGTGCACGGTCCTGTGCATCCCAGGATGTTTACCAGCGTCCCTGGCCTCCACCCAGTGAATGCAATCAGAACCATTTCCAGACCCCGCCACACGTCCCGGGGGCAAGTCACCCCTGGCAGAGAACCACCGCTCTAAGGATGACAAAGCCCAGGAGAGGGGCACACGAGAGGTACGAATGTTTGTCGTTTTCATATAATTAGACACTCACACGTGTAGAACAGAAGCGGGGAGCAAACCAGGAGCGAGAAAGGAAGGCAGCCACACAAGGATTCCTACCAGAAAAGTTTTCCAGCCTGTGCTTCTCCTCCCCGGATGTAATGGGTTATTTCTTTGGTGAAATTCCATTCTTCTTCTAACAGATTTTTTAAACTATGAGATGCCTGAGGTAACTGCTGTAGCATTTGGATCCAGCTTCTCATGTAATCAAAATATACCTTAAGATACAAAAAACGCAAAAGGAGATATTTGAGAACGGGATTCAGCAACTCTCAACTTTCATCCCTCTTAACGTGAAAACTATAAGTTGGACAAGAGGAAGAAGGACCACTGAGGCATGAAGCTCTGAGGGAAGTGAGATTCTCCATCACTATTAACTGAGGTCAAAATAGGATTTTTCTTTAATTGCATAACTCAACTCAGCAACTGAACATATTATTTACAACCGCTGCAAGTTACTAAGAAAATAAAACATTCACTGTACAGAAAAATACAGTGAACTAAAAAAAAAAAAAATCAAAATAATAATAGAAATTTTCATGTTTAATATACTGTGAATAATATTCCTTTAAGAGCTTGGGACCTTTATTTCTTTAATTACTTAAGCTTTAGATGGTTTCTTACATGTTAAGAGGAGGCAATGAGCACCCTTCTTCCCACTATTATGTTCCCATCATCCAGATTCTCATGACATAATTTTTCAAGGTTTATGACATATAAATTATGATCTATAACCAAAATACTTGATTGTTCTAAGGAGGGGTTTATGTCCATCACAGTTCATCTTCCAACAGCTTTCACAGTGCTAAACTTCTTGTTTAATCTGCTGCTTAGCAGGGTTTTACTATGATGTACTTTTTCTCAAGACAGGCTCACAATTGTTATTTTATAAAACATCACTGTCTGTGGATTCTTTTACTGAAAGGATACCTTGACTGGGTATAAAATTTTTGAATTACACATCCTCTCCCTCAGAGCCTTGAAGACTTTACTCCGGTAGCTTCTAACACCGTGAGTCATGTTCGAATAAGCGAAACTGCTGACAGGTTGATCACCACCCTCCCACCCGCTGAAGGCAGCTTCCTCTCCCTGCCTGGAGGTTTACAGGCTCCTTTCTCCAGGCCTGGATCTCAAGGACCTTAGCAGGCTACACCTTAGGGTTCTCTGATGAGCGTTTTCTGAGATCCAATAATAACTTTCAGTAGGCAAAAACTCTGGAATTTTTCACTTAAAGAAAATTATCTTCTGTTGTATCTTTGGAGTTTCTGGGTCCTCCTCCACCCAGGCATGTGGCATGAATCTCTAGTCATGGGTCCATTATGAACACAGCTGTGTAGTGGAACCTGCGACTTAACAAGTCTATGCCCATCTTATCCCAACGAAACAGGTCTTTTGCACATCAGGCTCGGGACCTCCCTTTCCACTCCTGCAGGGCAGCTTCACTTCCCCAGCTTCCCTGAAACTGTGCTGTCCAGAGAATCCTCTCAAGGGGCAGCTGCCTTACAGTATACCCCAAGGGCTGCCAACGGCTGCATCTTTGTGTATCCCGTTGCTACTTTCAAACCATCATCCTCACACAGCCTTATTTAAAAACAAAAGAAACACTCTGCCCCTTTAAGGTTTCTGTGATCAGGTACGCCCTGGACACCCTGTCTCCGCACCATCATCTACTGATTTTCCACGGCCCAGAGGCAGTCATCACACAGCAGCCTGCGCCTCAGCCTTCTCTCCATCCCAGGCTCAGCTGTGTGACTTAAACAACATCTGGTGCACCGCCCCCACACACACCAATTCAGGTCCATTCTCCGACTGCCTCCGGTTCCAAGCACCTTTCCTCCTCTCTGACGAGGCTTCCTTTCTGATCCTGGCATTTACCAGAACCTTCCAAAACCCAGTTCAAACGTGCTGATGCTAAACCCCCTCCTCGCTACAGGCTGTTTGCCAAGCTCCCCCACTACACTCTCTCCTCGCTCCATCAGGAGCTCCCGCGCCCCGGTGCCTCTGCTCCTTGACTCACCCCTCCCTCTCTTCCTCGGTCCCCTGCCCTCCTCCCGCAGCGCTCCTGTCGGCACCTGCCACCTCCCCACACCGTGCCAGCCCACAACGCCTCTTCACGTGCCTGTCACAACCCCAGAGCGAGACAAGCCCAGCACCCTTCCCCATGCCCACCGTCCTCCAGAAGCTGAGGTCTCCAAGAGCCACAGCACGGGGAGGGGCCGCTCTGCTACACAGTCACATCCGCCAAGCACAGGTAATACCTGAAGCTCTGTTTAGCCCATTCGCCTTCTCTCTACAAACACAAGTTCGAAATTTCTCCATTTTCCTCACATGGCCAAAATCCACCGCAACCCATTCTCACAGGTGATATCACCTCTCGTCACAAAAAAGCCCTCTGTTATTAGATATAAAGGCTCTCATCGTCCTGAGATAAATAACATGAACGTACATACTGTTAAATTACCATTCTTCCCTTTTTAACAGTAGAGAAACTGGGTTCCTGCTAAGCCCAACGCTTGTGTTTTGAGGCCCATTTCCTTGTGGAACCCAAGGAACCTTGCACTCTCAGTCTTCCCTTTCCTCTCATGTACATATGAGATTTTTTTGTTTCATTTCTTTCATTTAACAAAATCAATCCCAAAGGCTTTCAAATGGTCTTCAATTTAAAAATCTCACTGGATCCAACATCTCCAGTACTTATCTGGCTGCACGAACTGGATACCCAGCAACCTCTCTCTACACCTGCTCCATACCCAACCCATCCCTGAGTCCTGGCAGTTTCACTTCCTTCCTTTCGAAGGATTCAAAGAACCCCCAGGCCTTTCCCTAAATCTATGCTATTCCTCCATAACCCAAGGACTAGCACGCGCACCACTAGGCCAGACCCTACACGGTCTCTCTCCAGGCTCACAGGACAGGATGCGCTGTGGGCAACACGACGGTCTCTGCATCCCACACGCCTTCTGTCTGCAGGCTGTCCTCCTTGGGGCCACGCTCTGCGGCCCAGTCACACCCCGAATGCCACAGCTCTAATCCATCGCTGTACGAGCGCCCCGCGTGGAAGGGAGGGCGGGATGGTGCACTAAACGACGTGCCCGCCTCTCCGAAGGCCATGGTCTCCTTCCTTCTTGACAAAACACTGGTTTTCTTTGGGTTCCACCAGTTCTCAAGTTATGCCCCTGCCCTGCTTCATCTAGGACACTCTGGGACACAACTTTTAAAATCACTGATAATTTCTACTCCTTCATCTGTGGGATTACGTCGATGAACTAAGGGACATGATGACTCACACAGAAAACTAGAAGCAAAGTCAAAACTAACTCCTCAGCACTGCTAAGGTCCTCTAACCAGCTGAGAGTCTCGGGACTTCCCTGAACCTAGGCTGTCGACCTCTCCCAGGCACACGAGGGTGCTGCGGGTGGATGACCTGGACGGCACACCTCACCTGCCTAATCCGCACCCTTCCTGCCTCAGTGAACATCCCATAGAAGAGGCGGCATGTGCCTTTGTGAGGCCACCAAAGATAATCTGGAAAGCAAGGCACTTTTTTAAACTTCTGGTTTAACTACTCACAGAGAGAAAAACTAATTTACTTGCCGTTTTTTTAATCATAACTATTCAATGACAGGCTTTTCTGACACAAGGAACATATACAGTATTTCAAAACGTAGCCAACATTTCATACATTTTCTGTATTCTCCCAAACAATAAAAAAAAGTCACTTTATAGTCAAAATTATTTCTCGCAAGATACCAGATGTAATAAGTCCTCCCCAGCCACACCCTTTCTTTTCTCCTTCTGCTAGAGGCTGAAAAACTGAATCCTTGAGGCCCAGCCTCCCCTAGAGCGAGGCAGCCGCAGAGCAGGTCTCATCGGGAGGATGTGGGGGACTTCTGCTGCCTGGGGCTTCCGGGGGAGCTTTTGCTCTTCTAGCTGACAAGGAGACTTGTCCCTCTGCCCCCTTCTCGCCTCTTCCAGCCTAGAAAGTGACTGTGGTGTGTCGGGAGGTGCTGCAGCCATCCTGAAGCAGGATACAGGGAGACGTCACGCAAGGGTGACGGCTCTCCAAAAACAGTATGACGACAAGCCTTCCTGTTTTCTATCCTGTTTCATCAACCTGCCACATCATGCAACCATCTGGGCACCTACTCAAGCAGCGCTAACACGGGTTTCCTATATACTATCGCTCCACCACACACTACGGAAGGCAAAAGAGCTCGAGTCACAGCCCCTAGCTTGTGCAGCTTTCAGCCTGAACTGGGGAAACCCGAGGACAGATGAGCAGCACGTCACTGAGTATCAGACAGTTACGATCGGACCCGCCGGAGGGGTTCAGAGAAGACAGGCAGAGGTGCACGCTCGAGGTGAAAACTGCCAGCTAACACTCGGAAGTGAACCTTGAATGGAAGGATGAGGAGGAGAGGAGGCACTTGGAGCAGGAAGGAATAACAGGAGCGGAAGAGAGCTTAGAAGAGCCAGGAGAAGACACGCCCAAGGCAGCCGTCTCCCGCGCCCCCCGGCCCCGCCCTGACCATCAGCATTTTGTGCAGGTCCTCCTCGAAGGCGTCGATGTTGCAGTCGGTCTTCTCCAGGTGGTCCAGGACCTCGTGCAGCATGAACTGGTAGTACTGCTTCATCAGGAGGCCGCCCTTCAGCACCTCCTTACACTCTCTCACCAGCTGCAAGAGAGCAGGCACAGGCCCACGTCACACGCATGCCGCCAGACGGCCGGCTGGTTTTAACACAGTCCCGCACAAATCCCCAAAACACTCAGGAAAAGCAAGCGGTGCCTCTAGAACCCTAAAACACTCTCCAGATTCTTTATCCGTTCGTTCACATAAATAACTCAGTAATCTCAACTGAGTAATTAAAACAAATCAGTGAAAATAAAAGTATTTACTATTACAGCGTGAGTACACAGAGAAAATATATACACAGAAAACTGATATGCTAAAATATATTCTTCTACAAATAAAAGTTTTACAGAAAATAAATTCTACAGAAAAAGATCTATTTTTCTTCTAGCTCACGTTATAAGACAAGGAATATAAGACAAAAAAAATTTCCTCACGAGACTGGTCCTTTTTAACAACAACAAAATATTAATAAAGATTCGAATGTACTCACACACCACAGAGCCTGGGGCCTTTGTCATAATTTAGCATACTTGACTACTGTGATTTGTGGCTTTTACCATCAAAAAAAACTCTAAGATCATAAAAACAAAACAAAAAAACCTAAGATAAATCTGATGGCGGGGCGGGCGGGGGGTGGGGGAAGTTGTAAAGAAAACAAAAGGATGAGTAGAACTCGCCAATGCCACGTGCAGGCCCCGGTGGGGCACTGTGAGAGCGCAGGTGAGACGGAATGACAGGACCTGCGCAGCCCTTCCATGGATAACACGCTGGTCACGTTCCCTCAAAGTGTAACCAGCAGGGGCTGTGGGGCCAGACCACAGGTACATGAGCCTTGAGATACAGTAATCAAGACACAAAGGAACCACAGCGACGCTACAGGGAAAGTAAACTGGTGTAAACTTACTAGAACCCCAAAATGTGTGACTCACTAGCTAATTTTCACGTCTTATACTCAAACAGTAATCAGAGATCCAGGCTAAAACTGATACACAAATATATTTATCACAATATTATCCAAAACAATGGAGATTAGATGAATTATGATGTGCTGATACAGTGAAGTACCAGTGCAGTCATTTAAAACCTTATTTCTGGAAACCATTTAAGGGTGAAAACTCATCTCTTTAAAATCATTACATGTGTAGAAAG
This sequence comes from Redunca redunca, assembly GCA_006410935.1. Classification (NCBI taxonomy): domain Eukaryota; kingdom Metazoa; phylum Chordata; class Mammalia; order Artiodactyla; family Bovidae; genus Redunca; species Redunca redunca. The sequence goes on from SJYQ01007550.1 coordinate 111,029, forward strand.
CATGTACGTATACAAAAACAAATGGAGAGAAATATACCAAAATGCTATAGCAGTTATCTCTGAATAGCAGAATAAGAGGATAGCTTTCATTTTTCTCTGTACTTTTGAAATTTTCTGTATTTTTCAGATTTTCTAAAATAAACATGGATTGCTTTATAACAAGATCCCCTTCAAAATGTTTTTAAAATAATTACTCACAATAGGAGAGCAACAGCTAGAATTAAATCTATTAAAAAGTATTAACATAAATGTCTGTTAAGGATGTCATTTAGGTGCTTACAACTCAATCTGAATACATTACAGTCAAAATTCCTATTTTATTTTTACTCTAATAATGCTACACTGGGCTTCAGTGAGAAGGTGGTTCAGCAGTAAAGAACCCACCTGCCAGTGCAGGAGACACAGAAACGATCCATGGAGTGGGAAGATCCCCTGGAGGAGGAAAGGGCAACCCACTCCAGTATTCTTGCCTGGGAAATCCCAGGGACAGAGAGCCTGGTGGGCTACAGTCCATAGGGTTGCAAAAGATCTGACATGACCTAGCAACTAAGCCACAACAACAAAGCCACAGCAATCCAAGTACTGGGCTTTTACTTTCCAAAACGTTTTAACATAGAGAACTGTTTAAGATTACTCCCAACAGCCCCATTAGTACAAGGTCAGCTCCCCCTTGTTTCACCTGTTATGTTCCCAAAGCATGTACTTGTTCCGTGGGGAGGGGCGGTAAGGTGTTTTTACCAAACGTCCTAAGTAACGGCTGTGGTATGGGGGACCAGTGAAAAGACCGGCCCACGTGGACCGTAGCCAGTGACCAGAACCAAGACGGTGAGAAGGAAAAAGCGCCAAGGTGGACACGGAGCTCGGGCCGGTGCTGGACGGGAAGAGCGGTGATGAGGCGCAGGGCCGGCCCTCCAGTCCCGTCAGTCACCGGGCTCCACACCACAGAACCAACCACACCAGGCCTGCTCTGTCTGTCCCGCCCCGCCTGTCCCTCAGTCGGCACCCGTCCCCGCCGCCCGTCTGAGATTCAGAGCTCCCAGACCTAACTCCCTGGGGATGGACAATCGCAGGCCACACACACACAGAATCAAAATCCAGTGTGGCCATTCCATATAAAGAACGTCAATACGGGAGCATCGTGAGGCCAAATATAAACGCTCAGTCTGGGGGATGCAACTGCTCCCAGCCATTCCTCCACTACCCGTGGAGTAGCCGACTCCCCGAAAACCCCACCCACGTGAAGAGTACCTGAGAAAGCAGAGGCCATCATTGCTGCTTAAACTGTACGAGTGCCTAAGCAAGCAGAATGCCCACACACTCCCCGTCCCTGCATACTGCAGGCCTTCACCTGTCTACACAAAGCTTCAAAAAGAACAAAACCATGAAGAACTGAAAGTCTCTCTTATGAATGAATTTTAAGTTTCCAGTCTTCAAAGACTGATGGTAACAGGATACAGAGGGTCATATCAGCGTGTGCACCCCTTTTAGAATGAGGAAGCGGAAGACAGAAAGGGTGGAACCACCACCTCATTTTTAAAGACTGCATGGAAAAAGAACATTTTCAATTACCCAACAGAGAGCAGCTTAGAAACACTAACATACACTAATTTTCACTATTTGCAAAAATTAGGGGGGCAGAAAATCCTAAAAAGAAAAATTCGAGTCTATAGAAAAAATATAGTAAGAATTCGGCATTTTCTGAAAGTCCTTGAGACAAACCTGCTTAATACTCAAGAGGGATGGCTCTCCAGCGGGCCTCTGTTCCAGCCTTAACTTGAGACACTCGTGAATGACGTTCAGAAGGACTCGGCAGAGGACTAGGAAGGCAGGCTCGAAGGAGGGTAGATCCATGGACCTCAGCTCCTCCCAGGACACGGTGCTGCACTTCTGCTCCAAGGAAGGCGGCGTCCTGGACAGCTGTACATAATCTGAACCCCACATGGGATCTGGGAACTCAGAAAACTGCAACACAAATGCAACAAAGCGTGAAAGAGCATCCAGGAGAGCTTCCTAACACTGCAGTTACAAACTGCCGTTCTCTAAAATTTGCTGAGAAACCCATAAAAATCTTAATTTTACAGGAGAAATAATCTTTAGAATAATTCACCATTTCCAATACAGACCTAAAAAGCTCTAGGAGTATTAGAAAACGGTAACAAGAACTAACTCAGGAGACCTAAGAGGCACGAGTTCGACCCCTGGCTCCCTGGAGGAGGGCAGGGCAATCCACCGCAGCATTCCTGCCTGGAGAATCCCATGGACAGAGGAGCCTGGTGAGCTGTGGTCCGTAGGGTCGCAGAGAGTCAGGTACGACTGAAGAAACTTAGCACACACACACACAAGAACTAAAAATAAAATTGTGTAATACCTTTATCAAAAAAGCATAGTAGAAAAAGAATCAAGCTCATCTTTTTCATCATACATTTTTTATCATACTTAACTGGAGCATTTAGTTCTCAGGTTATATACAGTATTATCTACAACTATCTCTAGACTGAGAAAACCGGAGAATTATTAAATCTGAGAGAAGATGACAAAACCAGATAGCCATTTGTGAAACATAAACTGTGGGTTTGATCAAGTCTTCTGTCCATCTGTTCTCCAGAGCTACATCAAACAAAGGCTAAAAAAAAATCATAAAATTAACCTGGTCAGTCCCACTCAAAATCTGTCTATCTGATGTTTCCTAGGAATCCTACTGTTGCTCACCGTTCATACAGTTACCCCTCAAATTCCTCAGCTCTCCCCCTGAAACAGCAGATCTGAAGCTCTCCCAGTGTTCTTAAACCCCTGGCAATACCATCCTGACCAATCACTCCAAGAACTTGCCTTCTCCTTGTATTGAGAAAACTGAAGCCATCAAAATTCGAAAATCTCAACTTTTCTTCAATTTATAACATCACTCACTAATTGCAGCTGCTCCTCTTAACTAGTCTCCCAACTCACATTCTTTTACTGTCCACACATATTTTTGCATTTAAATTAATACATACTTTTAGTTTCCCGTAACAGGCGATTTCTAAAATAGCTGCATAATTTAAAAAAATGATTACTTGTGATAAATGTGGTCAGGGTTAAGACACGTCTGTGTGAACGCTTTTGGCGGTATAAATGCTCGTTTTTTTCTGGTGTGGACAATGACATCAGATAAAATGTTTATTTAGAGCTCTACAAAACTCGGCAAACTTTCTAGGATAAAATTCTGAAGAACAGTTTTGGCGTTCTCTGTAGTTCCAGCCTGCTGATTCATCTGCTTCAGGCTCACTGGGAAGGGACAATCCCTCCTTCTCAACAACCGTAAGACAGCCCGGAGATCCAGCGGCCAGGCCCACCCAGCTCGAGGAGACACATTCCTGCTGGCGCTGCCCGCTGCACCAACCCATCCAGAGAGAAAGAGACGTTACAAAGCTCCTTATCATGGAAGAGACCGAGGTGAAGAATCAGAAAAGCTGACACTGATTTAACAGTGTAGGACACAGGAGAGAAGGGCAAAAATACTCCTAATGCAAATCTCACTAAACTCCTCTGGGAGGGGAAAAAAACCAACCAACCAAGATTCCTTAAATAAAACCCATGAAGGCAGTGAACACAGAAGGAATGATGTTAAAATCTGAATATACAAATCCGAAATTAACTGCAGAAACGACCACTACACCCTAGGGCAAAAGAAAAAGGAAAAGAAGTTTTGAGTGACAAGACACCCAGAGGGCAGATCCAGAAGCTGTAACAGAAGAATGAGGGGAGTTCCAGAAAGAACGAAGGAAGAGGTGGATGAGAGATTTCTGCAGAGTCAAGCTATCCCTGATTTGTGATGAAAAAGGAAAACACCCTCTGCACAGGGAAGAACTCAAGTACAACTCATTTACCTTCTCTAAGAAACTACCGAGGAAGAATAGAGATTTGAGTCAAATCGAAATCGGTAAGAATGGATGCCCAAGGAAATGAGAAGCCGTGAATCTAAAAGAAAAGAAGGTACAGAGGCAGACACAACTCCACAAAGGTGACTTGGCTAAGGGCTCCAATTCAAGTATTAGCAAGGAATACTGGAAACTGCAAAAAATTTTAAAAGCATACTATAAGGGAAAACTTGGATCTTAAATTCCCAGTCGTAATAAAACACGGGGAGGGGAAAGGGCAGTAAGGTGCAAGAACAGCCTAAACCCTCTCCTATTGCTCTCTTTCCCTAAAGTTCTGAAAACAAACATCATGTTTAAAAATGAAGAACAGAAAAGGACTGTGTTGGAATCCAGCTCACGGTTACTGTAAGCTGAGAGAGAAGGGGCTGAAGAACCCTACAGGCTATGACAGGAGGCCAGAGAGACACGCCCACCAAACACACGAGACAGGCCCGACTCCCCAACGATGGGCGTGTGCAAAGCGGGATGAGCAGGCCACGTGGACAGGGCCGGTGCTGACAGACCGCCCGGGATTGCAAGGAAAACAAAAAACCCAGATTTTCATGTGAAATTTTCTTTTTTTTTTTTAAACACTTGCCACTAAGTCAAAAAATATTTAAAGGGACATCCCTGGTGCTCCAGGAGTTAAGGATCTGCCTTGCAATCCAAGGGATGCAAGTTCGATTCTTGGTCGGGGAACTAAGTCCCACATCCCGTGGGGCAACTAAGCCTGAGTGCTGCAACCTCGGGCCAGTGCGCTCCGGAGCCTGCAGGCCACGGCCAGAGGGCCCGTGCACCACAAGGACAGGTCCCATAGGAAAGAGTGAAGACTCCGCGTGCAGCAGCTAAGACCTGAATCCGCCAGATACACAAGCATTAGGAAAAACATTTAAGGCACTGTGTGGGACCAAACATAACTTGGGGAAGCAGTACACAGTAATGGTGAGGAGCAGGGAGCTCTGGCTTCACACCTTGACTCTACCGCTTACTGGTCTTGCGACCTTGACCAAGTCACTTGACCAACCCTCCTCCGTAAAACGAGTATTTGAGACCAGCTACTAGTCTAGACACTGTCAGCACAGATTCAGTTCTCCACTGCAAGCTGATGAGTTCTGTTCTTTCATCTTTTATCGAGTTTGATTCAGCTGGCTCACGGCAGTCAAAAATAATACATCTCAGCTTCCTATTCTGTCTCATAAGTGTGCTTCCTTTAAGAAAACAAACAAAAATAATCCAAAAAAACAAAACCCTATAGGCAAATAAGCAAGCATTGTGCTTATTATCTTTCCAGTTATTCAATTAGAAAATTCACGTATGTGGGTGGAAATTGGTACAGCCACCATGGAAAACAGTGTGGAGGTTTCTCAAAAAAACTAAAAACAGAACCACCGTACAACCCAGGAATTCCACTCTTGGGTATATATCCAGAAACAAAAACACTAATTAGAAAAGATGTTTCTTTTCTGTTCTTTAGTCTCTGAGTCCTGTTTGACTCTCTTGCTCCCCATGGACAGTAGCCCGCCAAGGTTCCTCTGCCCATGGGAGTTCTCAAGCAAGAATACTGGAGTGGGTTGCCACTTCCTTCTCGAGGGTTATCTTCCTGACTCAGGGTTCTAACCCACATCTCCTATATTGGTAGGTGGATTCTTTCCTGCTAAGCTACCAGGGAAGCAATTTGAAAAGACACACACGCTCCAATGTTCATAGCAGCATTATTTACAATTGCCAAGACACAGAAGCAATCTAAGTGTCCATCAACAGGTGAACGGATAAAGAAGATGTGCTACAGATACACAAGAGAATACTTGTTGCAGCTGCTCAGTCACCAAGTCGTGTCTGAGTCTGCGACCCCACGGACTGCAGCCCACCGGGCTCCCCTGTCCTCCCAGAATAGCACCCAGCCATAAAAAGAGAAGGAAATCTTGCCATTTGCAGCAACATGAATGGACATGCAGGGTATTATGCTAAGTGAAATAGTCAGACAGAGAAAGACACATACTGTATGATGTCACACAAAGGAATCTAAAACATACAAGAAACTAGTGAATGTAACAAAAAAAGCAGACTTACAGACAGAGAAAACAACAGACACAGAAAACAACTGTACACAGTAGTTACCAGTGGGGAGGATGAAGCGGGGAGGGGCAATGTGGGGAAGGGACGGAGAGATATAAATTACTATGTATAAAATAAACAAGCTACAAGGCTACGTTGTGCAACACAGGGAATATAGACAGTATTTTATAACTATAAATGGAGTATAACCCTCAACACTGTAAACTACTACACTGTACATGTGCAACAGATAATATATACATCAGCTATTCTTCAATAAAAGACAATCTCCTCCACATACTGCAAAAAAATAAATAATAAAAGTCAGAAAAAATAAGAATAAAAACTTTTTTTCAAAGCAAGTATACTCCAATAAAAATTATTTTTTAAATGGGTTAGGGCAGCTTTTCTTCAAAAGTTCCTATAACTTTACTGACAAAGACAGGTGATGATTACAACAAATAAAAAATTGGCTATGACAACAGTTTTACTGAACACTGACCTTGGAGATGGGATAAGGGAGTACTGTAGTCTACTTAGGGTGTTTCCAAGGGGCTGACTCTCAGCTGCACTGGTGCTGGTCTGGATTCATATAAAGTTCACTCGAGGTTAAGAATATCAGTGCATATGTCCTACCATGAGAGAGTCTGACCTGCCCTCTAGCCCAGAAGGGCAAAGACAAGTGTTTTTAAAAGCTCCTGAGGTAATGCTGCTGTGGAGCCAGGCTTAGAAACCATCGGCACAGTTTAAAGTCCAGTATCCCCAAATCCTGGGTGTGAAGCACTCCCACAATATATAGCTTCTGTGCTTTGGGGCAACTTATCCCCCCACTCCTTCTTTGAAAAATAACAACGCCACTTCATTTGGTTGTTGTATCTAGCACATGGTAAGACTCAATAAATGATAATAGCTTATATATATCCTAGCTTCTAGTTAAAGAGTTGGACTTCCCTGCTGGCTCAGATGGTAAAGAATCTGCCTGCAATGCAGAAGACCCGGCTTCGATCCTTTGGCCGGGAAGATCCCCTGGAGGAGGAAAGGGCAACCCATTCCAGTATTCTTGCCTGCAGAATCCCATGGACAGAGGAGCCAGGTTGCAAAGAGTTGAACACGACTGAGTGACTAACACTTCCCTAGTTTCTACAGTCTTCTGCCCATTCTGAATATAAAAGAAAACCTCTTCAGGGTTTCTTGTGCTTATGGGAAAAAAAAGAGCATAATTATAGCCAGATTCAAAGACAAACAATATTTCATTGGTCACTAAGCTTATAATAATTACATGATCCATTCCTAATACAAAAAAGTAATAAAGTAACCAAAAATCTTCCTGGAATTTAGAGTAATATGCATGGTTATACACAGTCAAAGTCAACTAATTTTTTTTGTACATTACATTAAAATACAGTTTTTCATTTTATCTTTCTTAAGTTTCACAAGGTAGAGCAAAAACAGAGGAGCATGAAGTAACCGCGTCACAGTCCAGAGCTTAGACATTGTATAGGTGTCCAACAAATTAGATGCACAGAACCCAGAGAGTTATATAACACAGAGAATGAACTTTATAGCATGCAACTTAAAAAAACATCAGCTAGGAAACCAGAGGACCCCGGGGCAGACTGAGATAACTGTATTACAAATGCACGCTATAACCCCACTGGAGAATGTGAAGGGAAAGGTGCTCACCAAACTGTAGAAAACGATGTTTCATCTACATGCTCTGAGGCTAAAGACACAGAGAACTGTGCTTACAGTTAAACACTACTCCAGTTGGTAATTTCGTTCCTCAGAGGGGCCCTAGTTAGCAATTCTAAGACTGCCTTACATGTCAGCTAGGGTTGCACAAATATAATACATCCACTGTGGAAACGGGAGCCAGGTTTCTCACTGCAAGAGAAGTTACGAGGGTAGAAGCAGTGGAGCTGGATTTGCACCTGAGACATCAGTATGAACTCACGTTCACTTTTAACAGACAGGCAGGCAGAAAGACACATATGCAAGTAACTACAGCTCTGTGTGTGCACGGATTAGAAGACAGATCTATATTTTTTCACTCGATCACTAAGAGTGCCTAGAAGCAATGATACCCCAGCAGTAATGAACACATCTGGGGCCCAGGGCTCCATTCCTAAATCCCATTCTCCAATAAAAGGAACAAGAGCTCCTTAGAGAAAAGGCTGATTTCAAGACTGGAACAGGGAAAATATAAGATGATGCCAAAAAGCAAGAAACTGCTCAAAAGCAAAACCACACACACAAAAAGAAGGAGAACGTACGACAAGGATACAGAAGCCGCCTGAAGGAGCTCCAATGGCCAAAGCAGGAACAACTTGAGCAAGAAAGTAAGCAACAAAACCACTGAACTACAACCCAAAGTAGAAAGTAAAGATTTATGAGTCCACAGTGAGTGAAGTCGCTCAGTCGTGTCCGACTCTGCGACCCCGTGGACTGTAGCCCACCAAGCTCCTCTGTCCATGGGATTCTCCAGGCAAGAGTACTGGAGTGGGTTGCCTGAGACAAATAAATAATTGAAAAAATGGGACAGAAGAGGCAAACCTTCTTTACAGAAGAATTCCAAGTATACGTGCCCATACTCCCCACTCCTGGAGGTGGAGCTTAATTCCCGTCCCCTTGAGTGTGGCTTGCACTTACTGACTTATTTCCAAAGAACAGAGCATGGAGAGGGAAAACTGGTTACTTGTAGAAGAACCCTGCAGACAGGACATGAACCAAGCGGTCAAGGTCGACATCAGCATGAGGGCACTTCACCTTTGTGATGCTCATACAGAAGCCCGTCACATACAGAAGCTCATGCAGTTTAACCATGAGAAAATATCAAAGAGACCCAAATTCCTACAAGCCATCCAGGTCATGAAAAATAAGGAACGTTGAGAAGCTGCCACAGATCGGAAGAGACTAAGCAGACTCACTGACTAAACGCAGTGGGGCAGCCTCGACTGGGTCCTGGCACAAGCAAGGGGCATCAGCAGAAGGACAAAAACACAAAGAATGTCTGTAACTGAGTTAACGGCATTTTGCACCAATGTTAGTATATTAATTTTGACAAGTGAACCAGAGTTGATGACGATGTCAATATCAGAGGAAACTAGATAAAGAGCATATGAAAATTGTGTACTATCTTTGTAAGTTCCCTAAAAATCTCAAAGTATTCATGATTACAAGCGTACTAAAAAAATAAAAAAATGCAATTGCATGTAGGCAGTTTTGAAATGAAGGATCAGTCTTTTATATATGTTTACATAGTTTCTTGTTTTACTCTTGAAGCTAAAACTGAATTATCAACAACACAACAAAACCTACAGCTAGAGTTACTGTTGGAAAGGCTACCTAGAACTACTGGACTGAGATGATTCCTATTAATTTTTAGGGAAAGCTGGGAGGGATACTCTCCAAGCAGCATCTGATGGAGAAGGAGCAGAAATCGGAGGCTAAACAACCTCTATCACAAAAGGACAGCAGCACACACTGCTATGAAAGAGCCAGCAGGACACTTATTCCTAAGACTTGAGAGCAGCCACACTTAGACTGGAGGCACCGCACTGCAGCAAAGCGGGGCAGTGACGTAGGACTGAGCTCCCGGGATGGTCTAAATATCGAGAAGAAAGGAAAACCAGGAAACAAATGAGTAAGCGTGAGAAAGAACTAGGTTCACGTCTAGGTCCACAAACAAAGGTGGGGCCGGGGGACGCTTTCTCTCATTTTTGGCTCTGACATGTTGTCCTTGCTACCAGGAATAAAATTTTAGCTGGCCTTGTTAGTTCAGTTACTTAGATATTCCTAAGTTTTATTTGAAGGCCTGAAACTCATTTAAGGCAGTTTATCTGAATAATTATTTTCGAGATCGAAGCAACTGTCTTAAAAACTGAACTTCAGAAAGGAACTCATTTGTTAACCAGAGACTGCATATGTAATTAGAAACATGTCCTGAGAAAATGAATTTATGGAACTGGGGAGCTAGAGGGGCTTCCCGGGTGGCTCAGTGATAAAGAATCTGTCTGACAATGCAGGGGATGCAAGACACGCGGGTGCAATCTCTGGGTGAGGAAGGGCCCCTGGAGCAGGAAACTGCAACCCCCCCCAGGATTCCTGCCTGGGAAATCCCGTGGACAGAGGGGCCTGGTGGGCTACAGTCCCTGGGATCGCGAAAGAGTCAGCAGGACTGCGCAACTGAGCCCCGACAGCACCACAATAGGGAGCTGCAATGTTACTTATTTTTAACAAATCATTAAAGCTATGTATGATATCCATATTGTTAAAACAACTTTCAAATAGATTTTTTTAGTATCACTAGTTACATTTTTTAAACTTAAGGATACTGAAGTATGTTTCTTTTTAGGGAAAGCTGTTTTAAAAATAAAGCATGTTTACAAGCCAATGAGAATTAAATATTAGATGCTATTTACAAACACAAGTTGCAAGTAACTTAATCATGAGAAATAAAAATACAGTCATATATGAGAACAATCAAATATCATAATTCTTCTTTTCTACAAAATCCTCCAGCTGTATTCATTGCTATTATCACATAAGCCATAGAAACTGTGCAGAACAGAAGCAATGTAGTGGGCGCAGTCTGCAGCGCCAGTCAGGCAAGATGTTTCTAACAATTAGGAATGAAAGTAGAACTGTCCTCAAACCTAAAAGGTTATCCATTGCTTAAAACGTATGCCCTTAAAAATGTACGATTATTTGAAAGAGATTAAAAGCTAAAATTAAAAGATGCTTACTGCTCGGAAGGAAAGTTATGACCAACCTAGATAGCATATTAAAAAGCAGAGACATTACTTTGTCAACAAAGGTCTGTCTATTCAAGACTATGGTTTTTCCAGTGGTCACGTGTGGATGTGAGAGTTGGACTGTGAAGAAAGCTGAGCACTGAAGAATTGATGCTTTTGAACTGTGGTGTTGGAGAAGACTCCTGAGAGTCCCCTGGACTGCAAGGAGATCCAACCAGTCCATCCTAACGGAGATCAGTCCTGGGTGTTCATTGGAAGGACTGACGCTGAAGCTGAAACTCCAATACTTTGGCCACCTCATGCGAAGAGCTGACTCATTTGAGAAGACCCTGACGCTGGGAAAGATTGAGGGCAGGAGGAGAAGGGGACGACAGAGGATGAGATGGTCGGATGGCATCACCAACTCAATGGACATGAGTTTGGGTAAACTCCGGGACTTGGTGATGGACAGGGAGGCCTGGCGTGCTGCGGTTCATGGGGTTGCAAGGAATGGGACACGACTGAGCAACTGAACTGAACTGAAAAGCTAAAAATACACTTTAAAAGTAAAAATATAGACTTGTCTAGCCCCTACTAGCGTACAGTCAGCTTCAAGGGGGGAAAATGTTAACAAAACTTCTTAAAAAAATAGTTTATATTTAATTTCTATAGCATTTTACTATTTACACAAATATCTTTTAAAGCCTCACAACAACCCTGTGAGGTAGGAAAGTATTATTCTACCTGTTTTACAGATGTGAAGACTTGGGATCAGGAAGATTAAGTCATTTACAAAGTTGTGCAGCAAGAAAACCTTGCATCAAGAAACGGAATCCAGTTATTTGGTTTTAAAACTGTGGCTCTTTCCCAGACATACTTAGTAAACAAACTAAAACAAACCCAGAAGGGGAGTATACGTATTCGTATATATATACATAAATGTACACTTCCTTTATGGAAATTATGTCCCTGAAATAGGAATAAAAATAAAGTTTTACTTTCCCATTGAGTTAATTATCATTTTGGAGACTTATCTTTTATCAGTTTGGATTAATCTCCAACACAGAATTTTAGCTCTTGATTATTTCCTCTCTCATTATTTAACAGACACAACAACTGATAAACCAAAATTTAAAACAAGAGGTGTTTCTAAACTTCATTTCTTTTTGAAAAGCAAACAATCCCAAATAATTCTAATAAACTAAAATCTTTAATTAATATACTTTGAATTTGTATGTATCTCTTTTCTATAATAAAGATAACCTTTCTATTCAATTAAATCTCAACGGGTCACACCAAAGGCATACAACTTAGAATTCAAAACTATGAGCTACCCACTGTTGTCTTTTTCCAGTAGGTGTTCTAACAGAAAATGCACTCATTCTTTCTTGTTCCAACGCATGTAAGTGATGCAAAGCTGTGCCAGAAGCAGCAGGGGTTCGATGCCCCAGAGCTTCCAGGGCAGGGAGGAAAGTCAGTCCGTGGGGGGGAACGCAAAGCAGTTTTAAGAAGCCCCAGCACGCCGCCCTGGCCCACCATGAACCCTGCTCTCCTACGAGAGCTGATGAACCAAAGGTGAGTAACAATGCCAGGACTCCTCACTGACATCACTGCAAACATGCTGCTTCAGGAAACCAGTAACCGGGCTTCCCTGGTGGCCCAGCGGCGAGGAGGCTGCTTGCCAACGCAGAAGACGGGGGTCTGATCCTTGGTCTGGGAAGGTCGCACAGGCTGCAGGGTGACTAACCCCGTGCACCAGTTACTGAGCCTGTGCTCTTGAGCCTGGCAGCCACAACTCACCGAGCCAGCGTGCTGCAACTCCCGACGCCCGCGGGCCCCGGAGTCTGCGCTCGGCCACAGGGGAGCCACCGTGACGAGAAGCCCGCTCACCACAGCCAGAGTGGCCCTTACTTGCCGCAGCTAAAGAAAAGCCCACAGAGCCAAAAAAACAAATCCCCAATCAAATTAATCAACTCCAGCCAAAAGCCCAAACCAAAATAAGCGGCTCACCTGTTGAAGCATATGCCAAATCTTTATTGTGGATCTACTTTTGCTCTACTGACTTTGAAACTTCTACTATAATAAATTATTATTATAAAACAGTTATTCATGGACTAAAAGGGAAAAACATCATTTGCCCGAATAAAAAGATAATACATAAAAAGTCATTCACAGAATCAAAATACTGCTCAAAGAAAATTCATTTTTGAGATTTCTAATCAAAATAATCCCTGGAGAAGGAAATGGCAACCCACTCCAGTATTCTTGCCTGGGAAATCCCATGGACGGAGGAGTCTGACAGAGTACAATCCATGGGGTGGCAAAGAGTCGGGACACGACTGAGCAACTTCACTTAATCAAAATAATACTCAAAGGAAACTAACCTCTTACAGCTACAAAATTGATTCATTCCGCAAACATCTTGCTATATTATGTGACTGCCTGAGCCCTTCTCCTAAGGGCTCATAACTTGGCCATCAGATTAAAACCTAGAATTCTGCAAATTGGAGTTCTCTTCCAATATTTCCCATCTTAACGAATAAAGAATACCTTCTGTTTTATCATCTCTGACTCCAAAGCAAGCCAGATGGTGTAATTAAGCTTTTTTAAAAAGTAGATGTATACACACACACACACACACACACATATATCTATATGTATATAGCTATTAAGATTTAGAATCACAGCCTAACTCTGGTAATTAGGGATCTCAAAGAGCTGGGTACTTTTGCTTTTAGCCAGACGAACATGCAAACTCACAACAGAAGAACTGCTTATACTCTTTCACCCCCAACAACAATATCCAACAATATACCCCCTGCTAGTTCTGCCACTTTTTAACTGTAAAGAATTTCCAAGATATCAAGCTAATAAAACCAAATCTGTACCATTTTCAAGCCACTTCCTCTAGGAGACATTTTCCTCTCACAAAAGTCTTCACATGCCAAAACATACACTTGGTAATACTTTCATTAAACTTCTGCCATCCATGCTCACCATCCATGCCTAAGCCTACCCAACAGTGTATACTGTTTCCCTATGATCATTCTCAGCCTTCTCTGTAATTCATCTCTTTAAAATCCAGTGATCGAAATGGGGCACGCGACTCAAAAGGAAGTAAGCTATTGCAAAGAACGGAGAAGGAACTGCGTCTGTGACCCTGGATGCCACACTCATTTAGAAACATTCCAGCATCAGGCTGACCGCTTTACTGACTCGTATTCAGCCTGTGGTCACCCATGATTGTGGCTTTCTTCCCTCTTTATTTATACCCAGTCTGTCCTTCGCCATCCTATATTTAAATCCTTGGATTTTTTTTCCCCTTCCACACACTTAATTTCACCCAGTTTCATACAGTTTTCATAGATCCATTTTCCGATTTATCACAACACTTGATAGAAATGTTTACATCCGCAGTTTATAATAACTACCGTTTTATGCCTTAAAAATATCAAGACTGTGAACACAATACTGTAAATCCACTATACTTCAATTAACAACAACAGAAAATCCAGGCTATGAAAGTACATATATAATGCAATATACACTGTAATTTACAAGTAACAGCGGAACGAAGGCTAAGCTCATTGCCTTCTGGAAACCTACCTCCACTGGACCGTCGCTCTTTACTAGTGCTATACGTGCCCGCTGCAGGGAACCGTCCATCAGCTTGTGAAGCCTTAAAATCAACTTCCTTAACCCCATTTGCTTCAGTGCTTTGTCTACAAAGGGTCTATAAATAGAAGTCAGACAGTGTCTACTAAAGCCTGCCTCGGCGCTGCAGTCTGGGGCTCCCCAGCCGACAGACTCGTCCTCGGACTCCAGCCTCTCGAGCTTCTTCGGGACGCGGTCTGGGGGCGACTGGAGGTGGATGCTGAGGTCGGCGGGCGGCCTGGGCTCCGGCGCCCGCGGGCCGCAGCTCTGCTCTTCCTCACTCTCCTCTGTGCTGCTGTCCAGCTCCTTCAGTTCTCCTTCTGTGTCCTCGGCCTCATCCTCGGGCTCGTTGCCCCTGGACGATCGTGGGGAGGGGATTTCAAACACCGGCCAGCCAATGTCTGATAAGTTCTTGATGCCCAACACGGTGCCCATAATCCTTAATTTCTGATTTAAGTCTTTTGTGATGTTTAACCACAAACAGAGCGCCTGCACCCTGTCCTGGAAGTCCTTTGCAGCATACTTCTCATAATCCTTTTGAAGAGCCTGCAGCGATGGATAAAGTGCCTCTATGTACTCCAGCAGCTCCATTATCCGTTTGACCTGCTCGAAGGACACCCTCTGGCGTTGGAGGTGCTCGTGATAGGTTGAGTAACCCACAGGCTGCGTCCCGTGAGGGGCTCCAAACTGCCCTTCTACTGAAGTACCGTTAAGACTAGCTCCGTTTCTAACAAAGGCGAAGCTCCCATAGTTAACTTTGAAGGTAAGGATTTCGTTGATGATGTCTGGGATGGCCTGGCGGGCTGTGTATAAAAAGAGGTCCTGGTCGTTAATGGTCCGGCCGGCATGCCAGGCTTGCAGCTCTAACCAGATCAGTTCATTAGATCGGTTAAACCAGAACGCGGACGTGCTTTCCTGTCCTCTTTGCTCCCTGTCCTTCTTCTTTGAGACTGAGGTAAGCTTTAGCAGAAGTCGGAGAGTTTCAAAAAATTTTAAGCGATCTGCTGGACAGTCAGTCCTGGAAGTCTGGCGGGCGGTTCTGGCTATCGGCATGGGCACAGAGACCGGAAGCTTAGCATTGCTGCAGCCGAGACTGAGGTAAGGCTTATTGAGATCCACATCCGGGATGGACTTTTTGGGCAGAGAGCCCCCCACTGAGTCCAGCATGAACGAGCACTGCACGTTCTTCTTATGATCCCGCTCTGTGGACCTGAGAGCCGCTCGGATCTTTTTCTCCTGCTTATAACTGTATTCTTCCACGTTCTCCACAGTTTTTCCAGTGTCTTTGTGTGGAGGTTGGTTTGATGCATTCATTTTTTCTATTAAAAAAAAAAAAGAACATTAACATCACTCTAAAAGATCAAGCTGTTCTCAATATTTTCAATAAGACTGACATCCACATGTATTTATAGTTGCAGACTGCCACTGAAGAAAATAATCATACCGTGCACTGAAAATTAAGAGACTACAACACACAAAACATTTCTCTCTAAACTTCTAAAAGGTTTTACCCATTTTTCCTGTTACATAATACTTGCTATATTCTCTAACGTCCTCCACTACTAACCTAAAAGCAGCTGTTTACCTGTCTACCACAAAGTGCAGTCATCCAGGTAAATCAAATCTTCACAAGTTATCACCTTGGACTTAGAACAGAGAAACAGCACGGCAGACCCGACACCACCCGACTGAGAACACATCCGTTTCCTGCCTTGGCCACGAACTGAACCATCAACTTAGAGCAAATCGGTTAAGTTTCCTGGGTTACTCCTGTCATTTGTAAAATCAAGCAGATGCAGGAAAGAACCCTTAAGGCACCCTAAGACTACTCTCATGAAACACCGAAAGACACGTAAGCAAAAACGCTTACCTTAATTTCTGTTCCTTGGTTTCTTCTTTGCCACAAACAAGTGAGCAGTAACATTTCTTAATTTAACATTAAGGAAACTGAAGACATACAGCCTAATTTAGTTAAATTTGCCTAGTCTATTATCCTGGCATGTAAAAATCATTCAGAATTAATGCAAAGAAAGCAAACATCACACTTCGCCTTCAAAGAAGCGTGAATAGTTCTATTAACGGAGTTCCCAAGCTTTCAAGCGAACACACGTCTTCTCTCCTGTTGGGCTCTCTGACCCTCTGAACCATCTACCTCACAGAAACCCCTCCATTCTCTCATTTTCTAGACGCAGCAGTCTCAGAGCAGGCTTCTGCTTCTGAAGTCACCCCTTTCCAAAGGCCCTCCTGGGACCTCGGCTCACTCCATGAAAAGTGCATGTTTCTCAAAGTCCCCCTCTCTTGGGTCTCTCCTGCCTCACCTGCCTTCTCCCTGGGTGACCTTCACGTGCCCTTCACACAGTGACAATGCCCAAGCCTACAGCCCCACCCCGTCTCCCCTCTACACTCGGGGTGAAGCTTGTGTCCTTCACTCTAGGACACACATTTTGTATTTCAACTCCTCTGAAATTAGAATATGCTTCATAAGTAATGGTAATCTAAACAACTTTTAGGAAAATANATCTACTTTACTCTACATGTCTTAAAATTTTTTATACAGTACATTCAAGAAATTTCTTCACTCAGAATGGCTATCATCAAAAACAACACAAATAAATGTTGGCAAAGACATGGAGAAAAAGGAATCCTCGCACACTGCTGGTGGGACCCTAAACTGGTGCAGTCACTGTAGATGCTTCTCAAAAACTAAAATCAGAACCACCACTTGGCTCAGTAATTCCAAGGAAATTATAAATGTTCTTCTAATGCACGATTTAAAGATTCTAAGGGAAACAACTGCATTCATCTCACACACTAGTAAAGTAATGCTCAAAATTCTCTAAGCCAGGCTTCAGCAATACATGAACCGGGAACTTCCAGATGTTCAAGCTAGCTTTCGAAAAGGCAGAGGAACCAGAGATCAAATTGCCAACATCCGATGGATCATGGAAAAAACAAGAGAGTTCCAGAAAAACATCTATTTCTGCTTTCTTGACTATGCCAAAGCCTTTGACTGTGTGGATCACAACAAACTGTGGAAAATTCTGAAAGAGATGGGAATACCAGACCACCTGACCTGCCTCTTGAGAAACCTATATGCAGGTCAGGAAGCAACAGTTAGAACTGGACATGGAACAACAGACTGGTTCCAAATAAGACAAGGTGTACATCAAGGCTGTATATTGTCACCCTGCTTATTTAACTTCTCTGCAGAGTACATCATGAGAAACACTGGGCTGGAAGAAGCACAAGCTGGAACCAAGATTGCTGGGAGAAATATCAGTAACTTCAGATATGCAGATGACATCACCCTTATGGCAGAAAGTGAAGAGGAACTCAAAAGCCTCTTGATGAGAGTGAAAGAGGATAATGAAAAGGTTGGCTTAAAGCTCAATATTCAGAAAACTAAGAACATGGCATCCGGTTCCATCACTTCATGGGAAATAGATGGGGAAACAGTGGAAACAGTGTCAGACTTCATTTTTTTGGGCTCCAAAATCACTGCAGATGGTGACTGCAGCCATGAAATTAAAAGACGCTTACTCCTTGGAAGAAAAGTTATGACCAACCTAGATAGCATATAGAAAGGCAGAGACATTACTTTGCCAACAAAGGTCCCTCTAGTTAAGGCGATGGTTTTTCTAGTGGTCATGTTTGGATGTGAGAGTTGGACTGTGAAGAAAGCTGAGCACCAAAGAATTGATGCTTTTGGACTGTGGTGTTGGAGAAGATTCTTGAGAGTCCCTTGGACTGCAAGGAGATCCAACCAGTCCATTCTGAAGGAGATCAGCCCTGGGTGTTCTTTGGAAGGAATGATGCTAAAGCTGAAACTCCAGTACTTTGGCCACCTCATGACTCATTGGAAAAGACTCTAATGCTGGGAGGGATTGGGGGCAGGAGAAGGGGACGACAGAGGATGAGATGGCTGGATGGCATCACTGACTCGATGGACGTGAGTCTGAGTGAACTCCGGGAGTTGGTGATGGACAGGGAGGCCTGACGTGCTGCGATTCATGGGGCCACAAAAAGTCAGACACGACTGAGCGACTGAACTGAACTGAACTGAAGGGAAACAAAGGGTTAACTGGAAGTTGCTGCTGTTTGATTGCTAAGTCCTCTGTCCATGAGATTCCGCAGGTAAGGATCCTGGAGCAGGTTGCCGTTTCCTTCTCTAAGGGACCTTCCCAACCCAGGGCCTGAGCCCACGGCTGCTGCACTGCAGGGGCCCCTGGTGGCTGTGATGGTCTAACAACACAGAAGACGGCGTCAGGAGCTTAAGTCCAAATCTGTGCTGAACTTACGACAGAGCTCATAGCCCAGGCATGGAAATATCAAGAGATGAAGCTTCTCAGCCCTGATCTTTATTCTAACAATCAAAAGGACTTAAGAAGGGAAATGCTATAATCCCACTTTTCTGTAAATACAGAATCAAATTTAGGAAGCCTACAGACCTAAGTTCTGTAGATCACATACACATCTTGTGAAGCCCATCTTATAGCATACAAACGGCATATTAAACATTTTTTTTTTGAAATTTTGTACTTACAAAAAGCAACAAATGGTCCAGTATTTGGATCTACAATGTGTATAAAGGAAAGTAAATTGGGAAAAGAGGAAGATAAGACAAAGAAGCTATATTTTTTTTCCAAAATAAAAAGCCAAATTTGTTTTTAAAAAAAAAAAAACCACAAATGGAAACTGATATACCATTAAAAGGATATAATTTAAACTGAAAATAGATTCAAGCTCTAGTCTAGCTACCGTGCAAAAAGAAAATACCAATCTTTGCTTGTTTAGTTTTCTGCCCATGCTAAATCCCTCTGCAATGAACAGAAAGTCAAACAGAGTTTCTGGAAAGGAGAATGGATCAAAAGTATACAGAATGCTTTATACAAATTCTAATTACAGTACTACAGAACTAATTCATAATGACTTAAATAAGACTAATGAATAGCGATCTCCCAAGTGGCTATAAATTGAGTGGTGTAATTCTGCAGTACCATTAAAACAAACCTTCCAAGAAGTTACTGCTTCCTTTGGCCAATTACCAATAACTCCTGCCAAATCAGAAAAACATGAAAGGAAAAGAACCAAAAAAAAAAATTATATAACAAAACTGAACGCAAACAAATGACAAGCAATATGAATCACTGGTTTCAACAGATCTAAGACAATCAGCTGAATTCCTTGCAATTCACACCTAGAAATGACTCTTTAGAATATGTGTAAAATATAAGTCTTATCAAGCCCCTGCAATTCTTATGTTTTTTCATCTATGTATGTCAAATTCAACACACCGGCCCTCTGTAATCTCTCCAATGAGAATGTAGAAACAGATACCTGCTCTTTAACTGAGAGATGACATTTATGGCAGTGATGTGCTAGACTGTCAATATCAGCAATCCGAAGGGACTTAAGAGACCCCCTAACCCAAGGTTCTCAAACTTCACTCAACATTAAAGAACCACTCAGATTCTTGCTACAACGCAGATTCTCGGGCCCATTCCCAGAGCCTCTGATTCAGCCTGGCTAGAACGACACCACATTTGGGAAAACACTGCTTTATTCAATCTCCCCATTTCCAAGGTCAGGGTTTTATAGAAATTGTCATCATCTTCACAACAACACGTGGTGGAGAGGACCGCATCACACAGATGATCAGACAGACTCGAATGACCCAGCGGGGATCCTCCTGTGACTCATGTTTGTGCCGTCAACCACCTTTCACCTGTCAGAGCTGCTCCCAGGACAGGACCGTGTGACCAAGGAAAGGCTAAGCTGCCGAGTGCCATAGAAGACAGACACAGAGGGCCACAGGACTCATCTGCAGAAGAGCTGAGCAAGGCCAGGCACTCACCCAGCTGACGGCCTCGAAGAACGCGGTCACCTTAAAGAAGGGCAGAAAGGAAGGCAAGAGCATATTTTAAGCCAGACAATAAACATGCAAAATGACATGAAGACAGAGAAGAAGAGAGTGTGGCTACAACAGTGAGCCTCCAAGAATACTGGTAGACTGTAAAATTGAACCGGAACTTTGAAAGTTGGGCTAGATTTGCATTAAAGAGCTGAAATATAGATGCAAATCCACTCTGGTTCACAGTGAGCATTCCTCTAACTATAGTGATTGAATCTCATTTATAACCATTCTAGCAGATCAATTTTAGAGCAGCATGATTTTTTTTTTAAACTTGCTAATCTCACCATGTTAGCAAAAAGTCACATGTACACAGACACACACACCCTGAGACACTTGCTAACGGCAAGGAGATGAATGTGTGTACATGTATGTGCACACGTGCGTACAGTATGTGCAAATTCTGATACACAGATCTCTGTAACCTGGCTCTCACAGTGTGACATTACTGCTGCAAATGCAGCCCATGATGGTCACAAGGCAGGCTCGCCCTGCAAAGCGCTCTGACCTGGTGTCTTCATTCTCATCTAGCCCACTTACAGTACGGGACCAACTCAACTTACTTCCTTTGCTATCCTGAGAGACGTAGTAAACAGTGGGTATGATTCAGGCCTGGGACGGAATTTCTAGTTATAAAAAAATCAGTCTATAACAGCAGTAGTTATTCTGAGCAGACGATAAGAATATTTAAACAATCAAATCCATGTAATCAGCGCGTGACAACGGCCACTGTCTAAAGAAAGCGGTCAGTGGCTCCCCGCGCCTGCTCCCAGCACACAGGGCCCTCAGTCACCTCTGGGCAACCTTACGCTCCTCCGAGGGCGCTCCTGAGAACACTTCCGTTTACAAGGGAGGGGCCGGAAGGTGGAAAGACAGCGGGACTGAGCCGGCGGTAAGGCCCAAAGCCTCACGTGCAGGGAGGAGCGGGTCTCTCAGGACAGCCACAGAACCTCAGCTCCGGACGCCGCCCCGCCCCGCCCGCTCTGGGTGTTGGCTGGCCCCGTGGGGCAAAAGAAGGCAGCAGCCCTGATGCTCTGGGGCCTCCCAGGCCCTTCAGATTCACCTGGACCTCTTGAACTAGCTGAAGGAAGCTAGCTGTCACTTAAGAAGTCCAATTATCTGGGACCAGGGTGCTGTGAAGAAGACCAGGCCAGCCACATGTAAGGCCACGTGGAAAAAAGGACAGTGCCAACCAGCTCTCCGTCCAGGTGGCAGAGTCAGAGAAGGAGTCATCCTGGACATCAGAGACCCTGCAGACACCACGTGGAGAAGACACGGGGGCCCAGGCGGGCCACGACGGCAGCTCCAGCCATCTGCGCTGCGCCAGCTAAGGCCCGAGACTTCAGCCAGCAGAGGAGCTGCACGCTGCCCGGCCACCTGCCCACAGGGCCGTGGGCACAAGAAAACGGGGCTCCTCCAGAAACCACACCTTGGCGGGTCTGTCCCACGGCGACAGATGACCGGAAACGTGAAAGGACCGCCGGTGCCGTTCTTTAAAGAGATGAGCTCCACTTCCTGCAGCTCCAAAGTGAAGACTGTGATTTGGGCAGCCTTTGCTTGTCACAGAGAGAAGGAAAGAATGCATCCGTTCCTATTTCCTTGGGAAGCTCCGAAAATAAGTCTGGCCAATCTAATTAACTCTAAAAAGCCCTTGAAAACACTGAGAGGCCAATATACTCTGATGAATGACAAATGAGTCTGAAATCCTGGTCTCCCGAGCTCAGCCTTCGGGTCACAGCACGAAAGCCACTTGTTCCTAATGCCTTCCCAGGCCCAGGTCTGCTCAGTCCCTCGTGGGCGCCCACAGCAGCCCCCTCACTCGCCTCCACCCCAGCTCGACCACACAGGGTGGGGCAGCCTGCCCGTCTCCGCAGCTGCGACTGGAGACCGGCAAGGGCGTATCCTCATCCAGCACAGCACCTGCCTACACTCACCGCAGTTCTGAGCCAAAGAAAGGAGGAGGGAGAAGTGGGGGGGNTTTCTTGGGCTCCAAAATCACTGCAGATGGTGACTGCAGCCATGAAATTAAAAGACACTTGCTCCTTGGAAGAAAAGCTATGACCAACCTAGACAGCATATTAAAAAGCAGAAACACTGCTTCACTGACAAAGGTCCATCTAGTCAAAGATACGGTTTTTCCAGTAGTCATGGATGGATGTGAGAGCTGGACCATAAAGAAAGCTGAGCATCAAAGAATTGATGCTTTTGAACGGTGGTTTTGGAGAAGACTCTTGAGAGTCCCTTGGACTGCAAGGAGATCCAACCAGTCCATCCTAAAGGAAATCAGTCCTGGGTGTTCTTAAGAAGGACTGATGCTGAAGCTGAAACTCCAATCCTTTGGCCATCTGATGTGAAGAACTGACTCCTGGGAAAAGACCCTGATGCTGGGAAAGATTTAAGGCAGAAGGAGAAGGGGATGACAGAGGATGAGATGGTTGTATGGCATCACTGACTCAGTGGACCTGAGTCTGAGCAAGCTCCGGGAGTTGCTGATGGACAGAGAGGCCTGGCGTGCTGCAGTCCATGAGGTTGCAGAGTCAGACACGACTGAGCGACTGAATTGAACTGAAGCAAAGAGACTACAGGGCAAAGACGGCGAAAGTTATTTTTGCATGTTGGGTTTACGGGTGTTTTTATTTTCTTTTTGTCAGCATTTTCTAAACTCCCTAAACATGTCATCTTTTGCAACAAGAAAAAACATTAAGTGAATAAGAACGCTGATGCCCGAGGTCTGCTCTCAGGTAGCTGCAAGGCAAAGGTTCACGAGCATTCCCTCTTCACCTGCAAAATGGCAGGAACTAAAGTGGTCTCTGACGTCTTCCCGGAGAAGGCGATGGCACCCCACTCCAGTGTTCTTGCCTGGAGAATCCCAGGGACGGCGGAGCCTGGTGGGCTGCCGTCTATGGGGTCGCACAGAGTTGGACACGACTGAAGCGACTCAGCAGCAGCAGCAGCAGCTGATGCCTTCCAGACCTAAAATTGTGTCCTTTCATGCAACAAACAGTTGAAAGAAGTTGAGGAGGGAGACAGACGGCCTCTCCTCCACCTTCTGCCTCTGGCGCAGCCCAGAACAGCAGCAGGAGCCCAATGAGCACCCAGTGACTGGCGTCTGACTGATGAGCGGCGCACAGCCGGCTCAGCGGGCTTCCCAGCTAACTCCGTGGGCAAGAAGCTGCCTGCCCAGGCAAGAGATGCAAAAGACGTGGGTTCAATCCCTGGGTCGGGAAGAGCCCCTGGAAAAGGAAATGGCAACCCGCTCCAACATTCTTGCCTGGAGAATCACGTGGACAGAGGAGCCTGATGGGCTACAGTCCACGGGGTGGGAAAGAGCCGGACACGACTGAGTGACTGAGCACAGAGAGTCGTCTCAGGCTCCACATCCAGAGCTTAACCCCTGCTGCTCGAACTGGGGATGAAGTCCAAACCAAGGCCCAGGAGAGCTAGCTCTGAAGTCAGTCCTGGAGACTCCTCGGCGCCAGCGGGTTCTCACTGCCGAGGGCTTGGGTTCAATATCTCATCAGGGAACGAAGACCCCACAAGCTGCACAGCGTGGTCAAACAAAAAAGTACCTAAAATGAGTCCTGCAGCTATCTCAAGCCTCTGGCCATTCAGTCCTGCCCCTATCTCAAGCCTTCTGGCCACTAAGAAGTTGCTTTAAAACCCTGGGCCCCACTTTCTCAATCTGTAAAGGGGGGAACTGTGTTCTCAACTCCTGTTCCACAACTGTTGCTGCTGTTTAGTCACTCAGTCATGTCCAGCTCTTTTGCGACCCTACGGATCCATGAGATTCTCCAGGCAAGAACACTGGAGCGGGCTGCCATTTCCTCCTCCAGGGGAATCGTCCCCGCTCAAGGATAGAACGCGAGTCTCCTGCACTGCAGGCAGACTCTTTACTGCGGAGTGACCAGGGCAAGGCCTCCAGGACTGTGTGAGCCAACCAGTATAGAAAAAGCAGCTGTCCTGCTGGCCTCGGCACGTTTCAGCACCACACGGCAAGTAAGTCATTAACATACTGACTCAGGAGACGCTGCTGCACTGATACTACTTTAGATAAGGCACTTCTGTAGGCATCTGAGAAATTCTTTTGAGAAAATGGATAAGGACTGATTTTAAAGATACTATACTGCAATAGAAAGCTATTACCTTCCAAACGGGGTAAATACAGGCCATAGGTTAATATTCTACTACAAATAAAGTTTTAAAACAAAGTAAAAAAAAAACAAAACAAAACTTCTTCCTCATAGGAAAGAAAGGCTATTTACTACCTAGGAATTCCTCCTTAGATAAGAAGTCATTCAAGCAAACGAATACAATAAAGCCCACCTCTCCTGCCTCTCTTCTTTCTGGGAGAAGTGATATACGACAGGGACCCAGAATGGACTTACCGACATCAACCATGAGAGATGAGTGTACGGAAGAAAGGTGTGGGAAAGGGAGACTAACCAAAAAGAGCAAAAGAACGCGGGCTACAGAAAAGGAGCACCGGGAATGAGGCTTTCCAGTAAGGAGAACATGTGACAAGGGGAAATTTCTCAGAGGAGACAAGGAATGAAATCTCGACCTTGCAAGTAATAGGTGGATGAATTCTAGGAAGCTAAGAGATCAGCTTTAGGACAAGTGGTTTGCTGAAACCAAGACAGCTTCTAAAACCGTAAGGCCTCGGTGACCCGGTTCCGCGTTAGAAAGTATGTACGAGGAAGCCAGGTCTGCACACTTCAATTCTTCCAACCTCAGAAATGAACAGCGGTGCCGTGCTCCGAGGAAGGGAGAAATGAAAGCAGAGAACGGTCTCCATCTCCAGGAGCAGGACATTATCTGGGCTTTGGGAATGCAAACACAGAGAAAGGCGAGACAGAGGTTCTGAGCCTGGTGACAAGGTGCCATCTGGCGCTGTGCTTAGGGCGCAGGAGGGCCCCCCACACGAGGGCAGAGCGCACGGGGCTCAGGCCGCCCAGAGAACCCTGGAGACGGCCGGGCCCTGCCTCTCCCCACCTGCCCAGGACGTCATGCCTGGGAGACAGAATCTAGGTGGTCCGGCCCAAGAGATACGCAGAAGGAGAGAAGGCCACAGATCCGCACGCCCTCAGCCAGCCGTCCGGGACGTGCACGCCGACGGCATCCCCACGGCCCCCTTCACATCCTAGAAGGAACGCAAATGCCTCACACGCTGACCTAAACGAACACTCAGGACAAGCCTTTCCACCTCTGGAGAGTCAGTTTCTCCTTTACTAACAAGGTTGCTAATGATAATGACTCAGAAGTGTCAAAATAAAACTTTCAGGCAGCGTAAAATCAAACTTAAAGGAAGGGGAGTAAATGCTGTTATTGCAGAAGGTGGGCATCATAGCGCCCTGCAGCACAGAGATGCTGAATCGCGCCACGCCCCCGCACGTCTGTCTTCTCCATGCAAGACTGACCTTTCAGATTCGCGCGGCCGGCGGGCCTCCCGACACTATTCCTCTGGTGCTTGGAGGACATGCGCTTCATCTGCCGAGGCGTGCTGGGAGGAGAGGTGCCATAAAGGTTCTCTGTGTTGGCTTCATCTGAAAAGTCCTCAGGATCAGATTCAGAATTCTTGCAAGCTGAGTCTCCCAATGCGCACTCTTGCCTGATAAAGACAACAAGCGGAGAAAATACTCAGTGACAGAGGAAGCAAATTCAAACCTGAACCACTCCAAGCTCCTTTTAAGAACTCCCTGTAGCACTTTTCCATGGCTCTGTCATCCCCTTAGCCTGGTGTATCTTGCTCCTCTATTGCAGCTGTAGAGATTCACAAGGAGAACACAGCCACTGTGTTCCTGCTCTCAGCACGCAGAGAGAACTGATGTGCAGTTTCTGCTGTTTGGAGAATTCTTTACAACATAAATGAAGTTTAAAACTAAACACTTGAAGATTGAGGGGAAAAAAGAGCAAAGAACTGAAAGATACAAATCCGACTGAACTGAGCATCGCTCACGTGCTAGGCGGGGACAAGCTAAACCTGAGTGGGCAAGTGCTGCCCTGACTTCAGAGGCCCGCTCCTTCCTTGGTGAAGCACACACAGAACAGAAAGCAGGAGCCCAGCAGACAGCACTGGTGACGCGTGGCAGGGGGCCGCAGTGCAGCGCCGGGGAGGAGCGTGCGGGAAGGTGCTGTGCAGGAGAGAAGGGAACGACTTTCTCCTGACCTCCAAACGGCAGTTCCTCCTTAACCTGGTCTCTGGAAACTTCCTGCCAATTCTCTGTCCCCAGGAGACTTCCTCAACAATACCACTACTTGGACAAAGTTCTATTTTTTGCAATGCTAATGAAAATAAAATTTAATATATGAACTGAGAACAGATACAGTTCCCAAACAGCAAACTGGAAAGATGCAATCATGAAGTTCCTTTCAAATAAGGACCCTTACAATCTAACCTATTCTGAATCTTCTTTATAAAATATACTTCAAAAACAGAACTCTAAACTAAATTCAAGATACAACCAGTTTTCTCCCTGGAGATTTACACATCCTGTTATAAAATCAAATCTATTTCAGAGTCATGAGGGGAAAAAAATATCCCACCCTAAAATGTATGATAACATTATTACTGAACGGACTGACAAAAGATTCTTATCTTTCAAAAATAAAAGTGCTGCAGAATTATTCAAATTTACAGCACTGAAATATTTAAAGAATCCCTGAGACAGGTCAAAAACTGATTCTTAAACCAGACAAGACCATTCTAGACACTGTGAGTGCACATGCCCTCCACACATACAGGACCACACAATCAGACACACGAGCAGAATATTCTAAAAGTCAACTGAATCAAATTAAACCCATAAGCAAATTTAGACATAAGTTTTAAATGTACCTATTCCCTCAGGCTAGCTACCTTTATTATGCAAGGCTCACAAAGTCACACAGCAAATAACAATGTGGGCTTCCCAGGTGGCACCAGGGGTAGAGAATCTGCCTGCCAGTGCAGGAGAGAGAAGAGATGCTAGTTCCATCCCTGGGTCAGGAAGATCCCCTGGAGGAGGGCATGGCAACCCACCCCAGGATTCATGCCCGGAGAATCCCATGGACAGAAGAGCCTGGCGGGCTAGTTCACAGGGTTGCAAAGAGTCAGATACGACTGAAGTGATTAACATGGACAGAAATCATTTTGAAATTTCCTATATTCATTTCTTCTATACTCACTGCAAAATAGTTGATTCAACTGATAAAAAAAAAAAAACAATGACAAGGTTGCTGATTTCATTCCCATCTGGTTTTGTGGTTACTGGCACAAGCTTTCGAATGAATAACATAGGCTTTCTCACACAAGGGACTTAGGTTCAAATCCTGACCCTGCCAGTTACTAGCTGTGTGGGCCTCAGCCAAATTATTTAAAATCTCCGCAATGCACACATATAAAATAAGGATAGTAAGTATTTAAACTCCATACCTGTAAGGCCTAAACCCCAGAAAGCACACTCAACAGGAGCAGTATGAGAAGCGTCACTAAGTGACTGGCATCACTCAGCATGCATCTGCTCCACTTGGAAAGAAAATCTGCCTTTGACTTCAGCATGAACACCACCAGAAACAACTTTAACATTTTAACATCTTCTGAAAGTGAAAGTGAATTCACTCAGCCATGTCCAACTCTTTGCAACTCCATGGACTGTGGCTCTCCAGGCTCCTCTGTCCATGGGATTCTCCAGGCAAGAATACTAGAGTGAGTTGCCATTTCCTTCTCGAGGGGATCTTCCCGACCCAGGGATCGAACCCAGGCCTCCTGCATTACAGGCAGACGCTTTGAACTCTGAGCCATTCGGGAAGCCCCTTTAACATCTTCTAACTCCTTTCAAATTCAATATTATAACTCTACTTTTCCTCCATTAAGATAAAGAGGGAAATGGCAGTCCACTCCAGGGCTGTTGCCTGGAAAATCCCATGGACAGAGGAGCCTGGTAGGCTACAGTCCATGGGGTCGAAAAGAGTCGGACACAACTGAGCTACTTTACTTAAGATAAAGTCAGTGGTAAGGAAGGACTTTGTATTTTAGTACTTTTGTATCTCCAGTAGTTTTCAGCACAATGTTCAAAACCATTCATTGTTTTTCCACGACAATACATCTCATATATTCTGAACAGAGTCAGTTATGAAAGAGCAAATCAGACCAGGTTCAGAACACACCTCTGCAGTGGACAGCATGAACCTGGGAGGCGGAAGACCAAGGCTGAACCCCAGCCTTACTGAACGGAAGACTGCACACAACTTAATCTGAGACTAAGAAGAAACAGAGTGATTCAGAATTTGTAAGGTCAATATTCTAAAATATTTCAGGAAATTCAGTTGTCAAGACTCAAAAAACAAAACAAAATAATGGCAATAAAGGCTATGCAGAAAATACTAAATCATCAGTCAGGCATAAAAAAATGGAATGTTTTACTCGTATCCAGCAGTATTATGTGGATGAATGAACTAACGCAATGTAACACGCAAGTAGAAGAGGAATTTTTGAAGAGGGACTAAAACTGGCCACACTTCACTAAGCCAAGTCTCCAAAGGCAAGGCCCCAGCCCTGAGCAGAGTCATAAACTCAAGACAGGAGAGTTCACTGTCTTATCTACAAGGTCCAGTGCTCTTAGCAGATAAAAACAATCTAAGAAAGCACTGCTGCTGCTGCTGCTGCTAAGTGTCACTTCAGTCGTGTTCGACTCTGTGCGACCCCATAGACAGCAGCCCACCAGGCTCCTCTGTCCCTGGGACCTGCCATGCAAGAACACTGGAGTGAGCTGCCATTTCCTTCTCCAATGCACGCATGCATGCTAAGTCACTTCAGCCGTGTCAGATTCTGTGCCCACCAGGCTCCTCTGTCCACAGGATTCTCCAGGCAAGAATACTGGAGTGGGTTGCCACTTCCTTCTCCACTAAGAAAGCATGTATTTTGAAAATGTTAACTTTTATGAAAAATTTAATTTGGGGAAACAGAAAAAGGTATCTATGTAGTACTGTTCTCCAACTGTATTTCTCTACACATGGAAAAATTCATTTGGCTGCACTTTCCAAATCAGAGTAGAAGACTAAGTCCCTGTAATAATTCTACAGAAGTTGAATATCTCCTGTTTTCAAATCTACGTCTATTACAAAACAAAAGGTCACAATAAACTACCACTGATTTCAAAGCACTTCCAAACTTTAATTATTCTAGCAGCAAACATACAGAATGACAAGTGAAGATGAATACTGTCATAAACACTATATTAAAATCAATCAAACATAATACAGTTTATCCTTCCTTATTCATTATGCACCATAGAAAATGAGGTAGGAAAAATGCCACGTGCTGCCAGTTACTATATTCATAATTAAAATAAATCTTAGGAGAAACATTATACAAAGATGAAGCTATGCATTTAATACTTTCTTAAGGTTTACTTAACTCTGTTAAGAAGGTGGTCACCCCTGTCAGAAATGTTATTGGTTTACATTCCATCCAAGTAACTTTGTAATTTAATTAAGCGTTAGAACAAAGTCCAACGTTACCGAAAAGAATTTTAAGTCTAACATCCAATAAGTGAAATGCACAATATCTGCCATCCTATGCAAATTTACAAAGAAACAGCAAGATGCAACCCAAACCAGGAGAAAGATCAAGAGACAGACCAGAGATGGCTCAGGTGGACCTTGCAGAGACGAAACCCACGTGAGATGAAAACTACTCTACCAAAGGTAAAAGCAGATGAGCTACAACAGAAAAAAAGACCAGTAAGCTTGAAGACACAGCACTAGAAACTACCCAAGGTTCATCAGAGTGAAAAAGGTTGAGAGAACAAAGGGAAGAAAGAGAAAGAGCAGAGCATCAGCAACCCGCAGGATAAACATCAAGCAGGGTGACATACCCGGGCTTCCCCGGTGGTTCAGTTGGTAAAGAACCACCTGCGGTGCAGGAGACCCGGCTCGAATCCCTGGGTCGGGAAGATCCCCTGGAGAAGGAAACCCCCTCCAGTAATCTTGCCTGGAGAATCCCACGGACAGGGGAGCCTGGGGGCTACACAGTCCATGGGGCTACAGAGTCGGACATGACTGACTGACCCTTTCACTTTAAAATTGATACAAGTGCAGTAAAGTTAACACTCTAAAACTAGCCAATGTGGTTACTAATCAGAAAAAAAAATCCAATTTCTAAAAATTCTATTCCATTTAGTAAGAGTCGGACACAACTTAGTGACTAGACCACCACCAGTGTAACGTGTGCTACCGGAGCTCAAACAAGAAAAGCGAGGAACAGAAAAAATTCTCTGAAGAAATAAGGCCTGAAAGTTTTCCAAATCTGAAGGAAAAAAAAAAAACCAACAAACGCAGCAGCTCAAAGATATAAGAATCTCAGCAAACTCCAAGCAGAAGAATTATAAGAAAACTACCAGTTTTTGATTATGAGTATCATAATCATATTGGTTTTAAAAAAAAAACAAACAGTGATGAAGAGAAAAATCTGAAGAGCAGCCAGAGAAAAACAACTTAGTTTGGAAGTTTTAGCCAAGAATACAATGGGGGGTGGGGTAGGAGGGGAAATTGGGCAAAAGTTCATTCTTTTTTCCTTTAAAAAAAATCATGTAGACACAAAATCTAGGAAAATAAATACTAGCGGTAAGTTCAAAAGAACTTGCATCACTTCAAGTAACTGACCAAAAGCATCCAAAACCTCACTTGATATTAGCTCATGTGAGATGAGCTCATGTGGCCAGTTGACGGGTTTAGAACGTTTCCATGGATACCAATTATTTTGGATAAGGAAAGTAGTACAAGGTCTACATCAGCTGCCCTGAAACATTTTTCTTCCTTGTGTTTAAAACATACAAATGTGAAATGTCTTTCTGGTACTAAACCTCTGACAGCCACATAAAACAATGTTGCACTCTTTTAACATGAAACCCTGCTCAAGTACCATTCAGGTTGACCTGGAATCCGGTCTAAGAAAGGTCCGCTTAAACTCAACCCAAAGGGGTTTGGTGTAGTTTTTAAATGAAGTATGTGAAAGACAAAAATTCAAATAACTTGGGGTTAAATAGTTCTGCTCTGACATCATAGGTAAAACCACACGGTGCCTGAAATAGCTCATCTATAAAATGATGGAGCTGGATTAGATGAGCTTGAAAACATCTGTGGTTTTGCAAAAGCCCTTAAAAAAAAATCTAACTTCATTGAAAGTTCTTTAGTAAAGTCCTTGAACATAAAATATTTTATTCCCTATTAGTACAGTTCTCACCTGTGAGTTTCTCTCCACATCTTCACTGACCTATTCTCTATGAAATAATAATTAAAGGAGGGCTTTTACTACTGTTGGCAAAGGGGCTAGATTTTCTAGGTTTCTTTTTTAGATACCTTACATAGTTTGCTTGGCCTGCACTACAAATTGAAAGGAAGTAAGTTTGAGGTGGCATGGTTGGCATGTACTGTAAGCGCCAATTAAATGTTAGCTGACCAATCAATCAGCTTATAGTTGAATGTCTATCAGCTTACCTACAGCTAAGCTGTTAGCAAATCTCCAGTTTGTCCAACATTCATGACTTTACTTTTGCACTGACTCAAGAGTGTAGCTCTGTGCAAAACCAGCAAGCCTTCATTATTTTTCAGTATAGATATTCAAACTCTTTTAACTATAATTCATTTTTTAAACACAAGCAGACATTTTAAAACAAGATTTCCTATGGAAATGAGTAAGAAACTATCCCCCAACTAGACTCAAAGCTTCATGAGGGCAGGGACCACATCTGTCCACTGTTTGTCCAGAGTGGAGAACAGTGCCCGGGGCAGATTACATGGTCATTACTATCTGCTGAGTAAATGGATTTGCGAGGTTAATAATTTTATCTTTTGATACTTTAGACTTAATTATGTAAATTCTATTTTAATAAAATCACATTTAATAATTTGAAGAAAGCAAATTTTTAAAGGCTGTAAGAGTTACAGATTGTTGACTTCTGACAATGTTGTTTAAGTGATACTGTTACCCTAGGTGCCAAGATGACTATCTACCGACCAAAACAATGGCAATGGAGTATGGGATAAGGAATAACGGTTCTGGAGTCAGAATAACCTGGGCTGAAATCCCTATGTCCCCACACTTATTAGTAGGAACACAAGTTTTAAACAAATTATTATACTTGCTTACACTTTCATTTATTTGAAGTCTTCTATCCAATATCACTGGGTAAGTGATATTGGTGAGTCAGTTAATTTTTAAATATATACTTTTATACTTTTAAATATATACTAAAAGCATTAAAAATGAGATATGCAGGTAAAAACCCTGAAATGCCTGTGGTGGCTGTTACTCTGGTGGCCTCCCAGTATTTACATCCTTGAATAATCATCTCCTCTTGATGAAGGTCAAAGAGGAAAGTGAAAAAGCTGGCTTAAAACTCAACATGCAAAAAACTAAGATCATGGCATCCAGTCCCATCACTTCATGGCAAATAGACGGGCAAATAACGAAAAAAGTGGCAGATTTTACTTCCTTGGGCTCCAAAAATCACTGTGGACAGTGACTACAGCCATGAAATTAAAAGACTCTTGCTCCTTGGAAGAACAGCTATGACAAACCTAGACAGCGTATTAAAAAGCAGAGATAGCACTTTGCTCACAAAGGTCCACAGTCAAAGCTAGGGTTTTTTCCAGTAGTCATGTTTGGATGTGAGAGCTGGACTATAAAGAAGGCTGAGCGCTGAAGAATTGATGTTTTTGAACTATGGTGCTAGAGAAGACTCTCGAGAATCCCTTGGACTGCAAGGAAATCAAACCAGTCCATCCTAAAGGAAATCAAACCCGAATACTCACTGAAGGACTGATGCTGAAGCGGAAGCTCCACCACTTTGACCACTTGATATGAAGAGCCGATTCACTGGAAAAGACCCTGATGCTGGGAAAGATTGAAGGCAGGAGGAAAAGGGGGTGACAGAGGATGAGATGGTTGGATGGTATCACCAACTCAATGGACATGAGTTTGAGCAAGCTCCAGGAGATAGTGAAGGACAAGGGAAGCCTGGCGTGCTGCAGTCCATGGGGTCGCAAAGCGTCAGACAAACTCAGCAAACTGAACAACGACAAATTGAATGTGGGCTGACCCTGTGAGCTTTTTAGTCATCAGAATGTAGTGGAAGTGACTCTGGGCCAGTTCTGGGCCTCTGCCTTACGAACACCACCCTTGTATCCAGGGCACGCTGCTGCTGCTGCTGCTAAGTCACTTCAGTCGTGTCCGACTCTGTGCGACCCCATAGACAGCAACCCACTAGGCTCCTCTGTCCCTGGCATTCTCCAGGCAAGAATACTGGAGTGGGTTGCCATTTCCTTCTCCAATGCATGAAAGTGAAAAGTTAAAGTGAAGCCGCTCAGTCGTGCCCTTCTCTTAGCGACCCCATGGACTTCGGCCTACCAGGCTCCTCCGTCCATGGGATTTTCCAAGCAAGAATACTGGAGTGGGTTGCCACTGCCTTCTCTGAGGGCACGCTAGCCACCAGGTAAGAAGCCCTGCCACCCTGAAACTGCCAGGGTCTTCAAAGCCTCATAAGCCAATGGAAAGGCTGCATGAAGGAGAAGCCAGCTAGGCCAGAGGCCTCTGAGGTCCCACCCAAGCTGACGGCCGGTGCCAACTTACCAGCCTGTGTGTGAGGCTATTTCAGACCTTCCAGCTGTCCCTGAGGCCAAGCCAACACCATGAAAAGCAGAAGAAACATTCAACACCACAACAGATAATAAATGTTTTTTAAGTCATTAAGCTTTGGTATGGTTTGTTAAATTACAATAGAGAATTGACACACATACAATACTTAAACACTTTATTTTTGCTTGAAGCCCAATAATGGGTTTAAAGTAGTTAAGACTTTGATGAAGCCACAACCTTGTCTTTTAGTGTGGGTCCCCGAGAGAAGCCAGGAGTCCACTTCATCAAATACACCACAACCAAAGGACAGCATCTGCCATCTCCACTCTCTGGTTCTTTAAAATGCAACAAAAATTTAAAGGTTTTCATAGGGTAATTTTTCCGGATTAACTAAACCTCTACAGTGCTTTCTCCTCCCTAACTCAATGCTAATTTTCTTTTGGTGACCTATCTTCAGACTTTCCCAGGCAGTCCAAATTAGTTAATACAGAAACTACAATTCCCTTTTACAATCACATCTCATATATTTATATAATTGTTTACTAAATTCTGCAATTACAATTAAAACGTACAAGAGACCTAAAAAGATTTAGGAACAGATGAGGAACTCTTGATAAATATATAGGTACAACTGGTGGGAACAGAAAATCACGGGCATTTTAGAGAGCAGTCTATTAGTGACAATCATTCATGATGCTGTGAGCATCAGCTGATATGTTTTACAGAAGAAATGGGGAGGGGGAGGTCTTGGGAAGGGTTAGGCAGATGAGTGTGCAGGTCTAGCTGGCTTAGATCTTCTAGAAGTCTTATTTCACTCCTGAAAAAAGTAAAGCGTTAGTTGCTCAGTTGTGTCTGACTCTTTGCAACTCCAGGGACTGTCCCCCACCAGGCTCCTCTGTCCAGGAAATTCTACAGCAAGAATTTTGGAGTGGGTAGTCATTCTCTTCTCCAGGGAATCTTCCCGACCCATGGATTAAACCCAGGTCTCTGGCACTGCAAGCAGATTCTTCACCGTGTGAGCCACCAGGGAATTAGATTTGTGCAAAGGATACTTTATCAGTCCTGAAGTACATACAATAAAAAAGAACACAAAGATAGAAAACAAATATATGAAGAAAAATTACCCCATATGGATAAAGTTTACTCATCATTAGAAATAAACATAATTATAAGCTATATTAAAAATACTGTCATATGAAGGCTTTCAGAAAAAAAATCATACAATCATATAACAAAATGCTTTAAATATTTCATGTTATTATTCTTCACTTCTGGTTAACCAGAAGACTAACCAAAAAGAACCAGAACCAAAAAAAAGAGAGGTTTTAGGTAGTTAAAAACATGAGTCGTGATACAGATAAAAGATAAATGTGATTATTTCTATAATTTCAGCAATCTTACTGCAAACAGTTGAGTACTTTAAAACAATGGGACAAAGAAAAGGACATTTTCAAGTATGCCTTATTTTTGCCAGTTCTAACACCTCCAAAAAAAAAAGTAGGCATATCTATATCTTTATCCAAAGTTTTGCAAATCGATCCCTGACTATATGTGTATAGATTAACAAGCAAACAATCAAAAGGGAAGAAAACCTTTTCTGAGGTGCACCCACTTGTACAGGGGTGGTGGTATCAGTAGGGAGCATGTCTCTAAACACAAGAGGTGAAAATAAGCAGCTTGTCCTTCTCCTTACAGGTGCAATTTACAGTGAATGCCAACCACAAATGTATCTAAAGAAAAGCAACATAAAACCAATGATTCTTGCAAAGGCTGCTTCAGGCTTAAGTAAAGAGAATTGTGGGGCTAAGGCAGGGAAATTGGAAAGAAGAAAGCTGTGCCAAAGCTGGGAGGAAAAGCCAAGTGGCCCACACCATACCAAGAGCACACAAGACATTTAAGAGTTTAAAGAGAGACAAGACCAGTGTTTAAAACTGTAAAGACAGCAACAAAGAACTGCAACCTTCTTCTGCTTACTCTCTCCCTTATAAGTGAGAACATTTTCAAAATCCCCTTATTCTAATCCGAATTTATACATGGAAAAAGTGTTGTGTATCATGAATTACTTCCCATGTAATTCTCAGAAATCAAGTAACTGAAGAGCCGCTTTCTGCAGCAAACAGATGAGCGTCTCAATCGCCTTAACTCAAGTTATCATTTTTCTAAGTTAAAGTTTAAAAACTGCTAACTATAAATATGCTCTATGACACACACATACTTTCAAAAGATGAACTCCAACTGTTGAGGGGATGAACTGAGGAAATACAAACATATGAGATGCTCTCCCAGGGTTTTCAGTGAGGAAAAATGGAAAGACATGTGGGAAATGGAATAAGGTCAATTTGGACATTAAACCTCTGACCTCGGCTTTGACATTAGCACAGAGAGCGCTCATTTACTTGGAGACCAGATCTTGGTTTCCAACACCACACTCCAACAAAAGAAGCAGGACTTCTTGGCGAAACGGCCAATTCCTGGACCGACTGGCGTGAGGAAGACATAGTATGAGCTGGGCGTATCTTGTACGTGCAGCACGCTGAGGAAGTGTTGAGAAAACAAGAAACCAACAGGAGCGTCTTAAAACGACCACAGGAGCTACTGAAAGAATCCCCGCCGGCCAAAGCTGGAACAATCTGAGCAGCAAAATAAACGAGAAAGCACTGATTTTACCATGAATCCACGAGCCCATGCTGATATGAGTGATTACTATAAACAAACAAGAGAAGGGACAGACTTCACGGGAGAAAATCCAAGCAATTACATAGACAAATGACCAAATAAATCAGCATTATCAGTGATGAGCCAGGTTGAGAACACGAGCTTTCAAATGACAAGGGCACTTCCCCTCTGGGGTCGCAGTCCCAAACTCCAGTCAAACCATGAAAAAACAGACAAACCCAAACTGAGGGACGTATACACAGTACCTGACCGGCCCTCCTTCAAACTGCGACAGTCATCAGAAACAGAGTCTGAGGAACAGTAACAACCAAGACACGGATGAGGAGACACGCGGTAACTAAATATAATGGGGTGTCCTGGCTGGGATCTGGGACACGACGTGCCATGCCATGGGATTCCATGACAACGCCTAAGAAATTTACTCTACAGGTGTAAAAGACTGCAAGCCAGGACGAAATGAGAAATGTTAACCTTAATTATAAAATTAAGCCATTCTGTATCACTGTAACTGATGACTGTAGTTATAAAGCAATTTTTAAACGGTAGGCGAGGAAATTCCACTTAAAATAGTGACTTCCAAAACTGGGATATGCATCAGATTTCTGTGTTTTGCATCAGCTACAGAACGCATCACACAGTGATGAACAACTTGCCCTGTAACAGTGTACTGCTGCCTTACATACTGAACCCCAAGCATCTGTCAGGCACTACGCTAAGCACCCCACAGGAGCTCACTTAATCCTCCAGAGCTTTCTGGCGCCATTTTCGGAAAGGATACCTTGCCCACAGGGCCCATTCTTGTTGATTATGGAAATTATCATACTCTTGTTATCAAATACCTATCACATAGCAGGTAACTCAGTTGGGCAATCGACAGATGCTATGCCATCTCGTCCTCCCAACACCCCTCTCCCAATCCCTGCGCTGCCGAAGAGAAAAAGCAGACGCAAAGGTAATCGCCTGCTCTTTGGAATGTGTCTGGCAGAACTGGAGCCCTGGTCTGACCTCAAAGCCGAGGACTCTCCCACCTTGGGCCCACTTCTCTGTCCCAGGTCCCTGGGGTGTCCACCTCCTCCGAAAGGCAGACACAGAGCCCTGCGCCCCTGGGGAAGGAGGTCCCTGTCGGATGGAGAGCGCGCTTGCAGGGAGAGTTCAGGGACTGAGCTCTCTGGCCAGCGCGGGGGTTCCCTCCTTTGGTGAAGCCTCTTAGCTATTCTAGGGCTACATTCCTCACCTACTGGCGTGGGTAAGACGCTGAGTCTGAACTCCGCCCTGGGGAGACACAGTGTGGCTATGATATAGATGAGGGAGGGAAACATGAGAATTTCGTCCTATTTCTGCATGTCAAAAATAAGGTGTAACTCAACTCCGCTCTCCTTCAGGTAGCTGCCTACCTCCTTGAGTATTATTAACTCCTCCCTGGGTAGACACTGCGTGGCTACAATACAAACGGAAGGCGGAGCGGGGGACGGGGAGATGAGAATTTCATCTTATTTCTGCATGTCAAATATAAGGTGTAACTCAACCACACTCTCCTTCAGGTAGCTGCCTACCAAGTACAGGAGTCACACCCCATCTTCTCTGAACACCAAAGAACCCGTTCCGCTAACGGAGAGCACCCAACAGATCAAGCTGGGGTTTCACTTTCACGTAAATCTGTGTGTTTATGTCTAAAAAAGAGTGTAAAACCACCCCCTGGAGGGACAGGAAATACAAGCCTTTTAGAGACCAGTTATTTGAAATCAACAATTAACTTTGAGAATGGGATTCTCTGTAAGAGCTGAGATAGAAGAAGAAATAAAATTTTAAATGTATGTTATTTCATTCCCTTTAGGCTTTTTGTTTCTTAGGGTCTCTATTCCAATGATTTCTTTATTTACAGTGGAAAACTGCACATAAACTGTTTCATACTGTAGTGTGTTAACTACACCATCAGACCCTCAGTTCACTCAACATCGGCTCAACCGGACAAGGGCTGTGCTAGCAATTGAGGAAACACACATTACTGAACAAGAGACTCACCATGTCTGCCCTCCTAAACTTTTCAATCTACACAGAGAACTAGGTATTTAGTAGGTCAGTTCAGTTGCTCAGTCGTGTCCGACTCTTTGCAACCCCATGGACTGCAGCACGCCAGGCTTCTCTGCTTCACCAATTCCCGGAGCTGGTTCAAACTCATGTTCATCAAATCAGTGATGCCATCCAACCATCTATCTCATCCTCTGTTGTCCCCTTTTCCTGCCTTCAATCTTTCCCGGTGTCAGGGTCTTTTCCAATGAGTCAGTTCTTCGCATCAGGCGGCCAAAGTATTGGAGCTTCAGCTTCAGTCCTTCCAGTGAATTTTCAGGACTGATTTCCTTTAGGACTGACTGGATTGATCTCCTTGCAGTCCAAGCGACTCTCAAGACTCTTCAGCACCACAGTTGAAAAGCATCAATTCTTCAGCATTCAGCTTTCTTTATAGTCCAACTCTCACATCCATACACGACTACTGGAAAAACCATAGCTTTGACTAGACAGACCTTTGTTGGTAAAGTAATGTCTCTGCCTTTGAATACGCTATATAGGTTTGTCATAGATTTTCTTCCAAGGAGCAAGCATCTTTTAATTTCATAGCTGCAGTTACCATCTGCAGTGATTTTGGAGCCCAAGAAATCAGTCTCTCACTGGTTCCATCATTTCCCCATCTATTTGCCACGAAGTGATGGAACCGGATGCCATGGTCTTCGTTTTTTGCATGTAGAGTTTTAAGGCAGTTTTTTTCATTCTCCTCTTTCGCTTTCATCAAGAGGCTCTTTAGTTCCTCTTTGCTTTCTGCCATAAGGGTGGTATCATCTGCATATCTGAGGTTATTGATATTTCTCCCGGCAATCTTGATTCCAGCTTGTGCTTCATCCAGCCCAGCGTTTCTCATGATGTACTCTGCATATAAGTTAAATAAGCAGGGTGACAATACACAGCCTTGACATACTCTTTTCCCAATTTGGAACCAGTCTGCTGTTCCATGTCCAGTTCTAACTGTTGCTTCCTGACCTGCATACAGATTTCTCAGGAGGCAGGTAAGGTAATCTGGTATTCTCATCTCTTTAAGAATTTTCCAGTTTGTTGTGATTCACACAATCAAAGGCTTTGGCACAGTCAATAAAGCAAAAATAGATGTTTTTCTGGAACTCTCCTGTTTTTTCGATGATCCAATGGATGTTGGCAATTTGATCTCTGGTTCCTCTGCCTTTTCTAAATCCAGCTTAAACATGTGGAAGTTCTCAGTTCATGTACTGTTGAAGCCTTGTTTGGAGAATTTTGAGCATTACTTTGCTAGCGTGTGAGATGAGTGCAATTGTGCAGCAGTTTGAATATTCTTTCGTATTACCTTTCTTTGGGATTGGAATGAAAACTAATCTTTTCCAGTCCTGTGGCCACTGCTGAGTTTTCCAAATTTGCTGGCATATTGAGGGCAGCACTTTCACAGCATCATCTTTTAGGATTTGAAAGAGCTCAACTGGAATTCCATCACCTCCACTAGCTTTGTTTGTAGTGATGCTTCCTAAGGCCCACTTGACTTCGCATTCCAGGATGTCTGGCTCTAGGTGAGTGATCACACCATATTGGTTATCTGGGTCATTAGATCTTTTCTGTATAGCTCTGTGTATTCTTGCCACCTCTTCTTAATATCTTCTGCTTCTGTTAGGTCCATACCATTTCTGTCCTTTACTGTACTCATCTTTGCATGAAATGTTCCCTTGGATTCTCTGATTTCTTGAAGAGATCTCTAGTCTTTCCCATTCTACTGTTTTCCTCTATTTCTTTGCATTGATCACTGAGGAAGGCTTTCTTATCTCTCCTTGCTATTCTTTGGAACTCTGCATTCAGATAGGTGTATCTTTCCTTTTCTTCTTTGCCTTTAGCTTAACTACACACAAAGTGCTTCAAGCACAGTTCCTCATTATGTAGTGAAGGAAAACGACAAAGCATACCAGCAGACAGGATCTAGCCTGGAGATCCCTTAGGGTGATAACAAGGAAGACATCTCCAAAGGATGGCAGAAGGCACTGACCAGGAGAGGGGGTGGAAAGCGGCCAAGACAGAAGAGCCCACAGCTCCTCCAAGAAAGCCACAGGCCACGCGAGGCTGGGCTGAGGGCAAAGCAAAGCAGAGCACACAAAGGAGCCGGCGGGCGTCAGATCCAACAGAAAGGTGCAGCTGCAGAGGGCGCTAAGCAGGGCCAAGGCAGGGGTGAACGTACCCTTTTCTTCAAAATATTTCCCACGTCTCCTTACAACGAGCAGACAGGCACCAAGACACACCCATTTTTCTAACACTACTTTGACTTTTCCACACATAAAGCTCAACAATTCAATCCTAAAGTCAACCTCAACAGCT
This sequence comes from Redunca redunca, assembly GCA_006410935.1. Taxonomy (NCBI): domain Eukaryota; kingdom Metazoa; phylum Chordata; class Mammalia; order Artiodactyla; family Bovidae; genus Redunca; species Redunca redunca. Next base: position 151,949 of record SJYQ01007550.1, read on the forward strand.
ATTCTGTCTACACTAGTTCAACAAACAAGACCAGTTCACCTGTAAGGAGTCAAAAGAGAAAAAAATAATTGTTCACTTGAGAGGCATGATGCCTGCAGGAGTTGTGAAATTATTAAAAATGGCAAGTTAACATCTAAGAAATAAAACATATGCAACATCAAAGATGCACTTAGAGATAAACAAAAAGTCTGTCTTGTGAAAAATATAACTATCTTCTAATTAAGAACAATGTAAACTGGGAGAAAACTTTTGTTGGATCTAAAAACTTTTAGAAAAAGCTACTTCTAATTTTATAGCTCCCTTCACTAAGGAGAACATAATTGGTAACTGTGGTTGAATACGTAGGCTAATGTGAAATTTGCTGGAAATGTGAGGCCTGAAGTCCAGTGTATTCCAAAGATAAACACAACTCACAGTTTCAGAAAGGAAACCGATCTCACAGTGTGTAATTACATGCAACATGTACAAAATATAGGGAATGTAAAAAATAAAGTATCAGAACTATGTTATTATACTTTGTGTCTCAATTGTGGGGACTCCGAGTCCCCTGAAACTGAATGTAGATTTTAATTTACATGCATTTTTGGAGTCAAGAGTCCATAGTTTTATCAGATTGTCAGATGGAGTCTCACCCAAAAGGGTTAAGATGCACTGACCTAGACAATATTTACCAAACATTTAGCAGGGTTCTTCTTTCAAAGTGTCTCATTCCGACATATATTAGACAGACGCTCAAAGGATAAAGGTATCAGATGCATTAACAAATTCAAATCAGTATGTGAGTTACAAGGTTGCTTCCACATTAGGTAAGAACAATGCCTTCCCGACCACACAAGCCGGCTTTGCACAAAGCTGACTTTTAAATCACATACATGTCAAGAAGTTAACCAAATAAGGCAGCGGTTTTCAATCTTTTGTGATGCTCTGTTGTTTTCTGTTTAGAAGGACACTATTCTCCATACTCCTTGTAAAAGTGGTCAATTAAAATAAATTAACATTTAACTGAATAGCACAGTTAATTTAAGAATAATTGGAGAAATCCTTAAACGGTTCATAATCAACGCTACAATTAAATACAATAAAGGCAAAGCCTTTGTGGGGTAAAATTAAGCAGATATGGAACACAATGGTTTGGTGATTGAGATAAAAGGAATACAGTAACAGATATGTGAAAGCAGAAGAAAAAATATTACAAGAATAGTTATTTATAAGACTGACACACAAGAGCAGAGACCGTGGAAAAACCAGGGATTTAATCAGTGATTTTCCAGTGATGCCTTTGTGTTTACCTTTCTGGGGGTTCAATGAACTGTCTGAATCTACAGGCTTACAGAGTCTGTTCATTTTAGGCCGTATTTCTTAAAATCTTTTTTCCGGTCTTCCTTTTCCAAGAGCTCCACTCACAGATCCACTGAGTGCTGGACAGAGTTGTCTGTCGCTGCTGTTCTACACGGCTTCTCTGGCCTGGGCACCCCCTGGGCCGAACTGTGTGTGCTTTCTATTGCTATGTTCACAAGTCCATTTTTTTCCTACAGTGCCTGTGTGTAAGTTGATCAGTTGCTCAGTCCAGTAGCCTGTCAGGCTCCTCTGTCCATGGTATTTTCCAGGCAAGAAAACTGGAGTGCGTTGTCACTTCCTTCTCCAGGAGATCTTCCCAACCCAGGGCCTGAACTCGCGTCTCTGGCATCCTCTGCACTGGCAGGCTGTTTCTTTACGGCCACATTTTTCTTGTGTCTACTCTGTTGATAATCCCACCCAATATATTTGTCATTTCAGATACTGTATTTTTTCACCTTCAGACGGTCCATTTGAGTTTTTTTTTTTAATGTCTTCTATTTTTCCTTCAATGTTCATGTTCTCATTTAAATACCTGAACATAATTCAATAATAAAAAGACAAGCCTACTAAACATGGAGAAAGGATCTGAATACACAGTTCTCCAAAGAAGATATACAAAGGGCCAGCAAGCATCTGAAAAGATGCTCCCCACCACTAGGGAAATGCAAATCCAAGCCACGAGACAGGACGTTACACCCATAGGGATGGCTGTCCTCAGAAAGGCAGATGATAAGAAGCATGAGCAAGGATGCGAAGAAATCAGAACCCTCACACACAGCTGGTGGGAATGTCACACGGTACCGCCAAGTTGAAAAATCTATGGTCCAGCAATTAGACTCCTAAGTATATATGCAAGAAAAATGAAAACATATGTCCAGACAAACTCCTCTATGCATATTTGAACACTTACAGCATCACTACTTATAATAGTCAGAAGGTGGAGACAAGCCGACGTCTGTCAAGTAACAAGTGGATAAGCACAGTATTGACACATGCATTTAGTGGACCGCTATTCAGCCAAAGAAAGGAATGAAGGACTGATACACCGTACAAGAGGAATGAAACTTGCTAACATCAGGTTAAATGAAAGAAGTCAGTCCTAACAGACCACATATCACATGATTCGATTTGTATAACATGCTCAGAACAGAGACAAAAGTAAATTAATGGTCACTTAGGACTGGGAGGCATGAGGCTGGCAGACAGCAGCAGCTGACGGGCACAGGGGATCTTCCTGAGGTGATCACAGTGTTCTAAAATTGACCTGGTAATGCCTACACGTATCTTTGAGCACAGTAAAACAATTGATTTCTACTTTAAATGGGTGACTTGTATGATACATGAATTGGATTTCAATAAGGGGAAAAATGGGCTTCCCTGGTGGCTCAGCTGGTAAAGAATCCGCCTGCAATGTGGGAGACTTGGGTTCGATCCCTGACTTGGGAAGATCCCCTGGAGAAGGGAAAGGCTACCCACTCCAGTATTCTGGCCTGGAGAATTCCATGGACTGTATAGTCCATGGGGTCGCAAAGAGTCGAACATAACTGAGCGACTTTCACTTTCAAGGGGAGAAATATCAATAACCTCAGATATGCAGGTGATACCACACTAGTGGCAGAGACAAACTAAAGAGCCTCTTGATGAAGGTGAAAGAGGAGAGTGAAAAAGTTGGCTTAAAACTCAACATGCAAAAAAGGAAGATCATGGCATCCAGTCCCATCACTTCATGGCAAAAAATGGGGAAACAATGGAAACAGTGACAGACTTTCTTTTCTTGGGCTCCACAATCACTGCAGATGGTGACTGCAGCCATGAAATTAAAAGATGCTTGCTCCTTGGAAGAAAATCTATGACAATCCTAGATATCTTAATAAAAAGCAGAAATATCACTTTGCCGACAAAGGTCCACAGAGTCAAAGCTATGCTCTTTCCAGCAGTCACGTACAATTGTGAGAGATGGACCACAGAGAAGGCAGAGCACTAAGAAGTGATGCTTTCAGACTGTGGTGCTGGAGAAGACCCTGACAGTCCCCTGGACTCACAGGAGATCAAACCAGTCCATCCTAAAGGAAGTCAGTCCTGAACATTCACTGGAAGGACTGATGCTGAAGCTGAAGCTCCATAGTTTGACCACCGGATGTGAAGGGCCAGCTCACTGGAAGAGACCCTGATGCTGGGAAAGATATGACGGCAGGAGGTGACGGTGGCAACAGAGGATGAGATGGCTGGATGGCATCACCGATTCGATGGACATGAGATTGAGCAAACTCGGGGAGATGGTGAAGCACAGGGAAGTCTGATGTGCTGCAGTCTATGGGTGTTGCAAAGAGTCAGATACGACTGAGCGACTGAACCACAAAGGCTGTTTTACTTTTTTTCCAAAGGGACACCTCAATATGAACCAGGGACAAGCAGGATTTGAACAGAACGCAACCTCACTTTTACTAAAACAAGGGAATGGGGATCTTATGATAGGGTCTAGGTCAGCTCTCACTCAAAGAGCAATTCCAAGAGGAGAGCTCTTACCAGGTATGTAAGATGCAGAACCGAGAGATGCAGAAAGGAGTTGACATCCTGCATAAGGAGTCTAAAAGAAAGGACACGCCTTTGTCTTTTATTCACAAGTTCTCAAGAAACCAGAACACAAAGAGAGTACAAAGGAAGAGGTGCCAAGAATCAGTAAAATTATTGAAGTCTTGCCAGAGATAATTCATTAACTTATTTATTCCATCAACAGATACTTATTCAGTATCTACTAGCTGCATGGCTATTAGAACAACATTTACAGTGATGTAAATCCGCTAGATCCTGGAAAAAGCAAGAGAGTTCCAGAAAAACATCTATTTCTGCTTTATTGACCATGCCAAAGCCTTTGACTGTGTGGATCACAACAAACTGTGAAAGATTCTGAGAGAGATGGGAATACCAGACCACCTGACCTGCCTCTTGAGAAATCTGTATACAGGTCAGGAAGCAACAGTTAGAATTGGACATGGAACAACAGACTGGTTCCAAATAGGAAAAGGAGTACATCAAGGCTGTATATTGTCACCCTGCTTATTTAACTTATATGCAGAGTACATCATGAGAAATGCTGGACTGGAAGAAACACAAGCTGGAATCAAGATTGCCGGGAGAAACATCAATAACCTCAGATATGCAGATGACACCACCCTTATGGCAGAAAGGGAAGAGGAACTCAAAAGCCTCTTGATGAAACTGAAAGTGGAAAGTGAAAAAGTTGGCTTAAAGCTCAACATTCAGAAAACGAAGATCATGGCATCCGGTCCCATCACTTCATGGGAAATAGATGGGGAAACAGTGGCAACAGTGTCAGACTTTATTTTTTTGGGCTCCAAAATCACTGCAGATGGTGANCTCCGGGAGATGGTGATGGACAGGGAGGCCTGGCGTGCTTCGATTCATGGGGTCGCAAAGAGTCGGACACGACTGAGCAACTGAACTGAACTGAACTGAAAAATATAGAAACCAGTATTATAAGCTCTTTTATAGCTTATGGTATCTTTTTTCCCCAAAAAATATCATAGAAAACGGTACTTATTGCATTTTTCCAGAAAAATGGGTCTGAAATTATTTTCCCTTAATTACATGTGTTGGTCTTCCTAGCTTTAAAGAAATGGAAGGAAACTTAAAAGAAAATATTTAACTATGTGAACATTTAAAAATATAAAAAATAATAACAGTCATTTAAAAAGTTAAACTGGAGAAAAAAACACTGTCCTTAATTTATAAAAGATTCATTAAAACTGGAAAGAAAAATCCTGATGCCAACAGGAAAATAACGAAAAAATACAAAAAAAGAGAATTCACAAAATAAACTTATTACCAATAAAACATGAGAGTAGTTCCACCTTTATTAGTCACCAGACCCTCTAACAAGATAGCTCCTTCTGGGCTATTAAATTAGCAAAGGCTTTAAAAACTCCTCAAAACTAGAAAGCTCATAAGGTAAGCACTATTTATGGCCTGTACATTTTTATAATCTTTCAGAAGAAAATGTTTAACGATAGATATTACGACTCATTTTAAATGTGTTCAAACTCCTTTCTAATTCTGCATTCAGAAAATGATTTCACAGAAGCCCCCAGGAGAGCCAACGGAGCTGTGTTATCAGGAGGTTCACTATAGTGCTATCCGGAATAGAAAGAAGCTGGTAATAACTTAAATGGTTTATGGAAGAACCATAAAATGGAATGAGAGCACCAGTTTTAAATGATGGTTAAATATTGTTACTAAGATGGCAAATGCTAACAGTATGTTCGGACAATATATCACGCCCACCTCTGTCGAGAGGGACCTATCACCCCTGTATAATTTACTTGGGAATTATTCATTTTTGTGAGATCTCTTATTGCCACAGCAAACCATTATTTAAATCATTCATCACAGTCGTTCACATTTATGACTAAAGAGACAGTACATAAAGCAGAGGACCACAGACTCTGAAGTATAACGAAGCTGAATGAGCCCTGAGTCCAGGTATTCTGAACTAAACGTCTCTTGAAGACTCACTTTCTCCATCTGAAAAATACAAATCTAGTTTGCAGACTCATTACAGAAAACATGTAATACTATCTGAATGACGGCACACAGGCAGATGACAGATGCAAACTTATTACCATTTCCACTGCAAATCATGAACTCTAAAGTTTCCATTTACCTTATCTCTCTCAACTAGATTATAAATTCCCTGAAGACAGGGCATGTTTTATGTTACACTCCTACACAATACAAGTATTACCGGCCTAAGGGAGTGAGAGGAGAAGGCAATGGCACCCCACTCCAGTACTCCTGCCTGGAAAATCCCATGGACGGAGGAGCCTGGTGGGCTGCAGTCCACGGGGTCGCCAAGAGTCAGACACGGCTGAGCGACTTCACTTTCCCTTTTCACTTTCATGCACTGGAGAAGGAAATGGCAACCCACTCCAGTGTTCTTGCCTGGAGAATCCCAGGGACGGGGGAGCCTGGTGGGCTGTCACTTTCCCTTTTCACTTTCATGCACTGGAGAAGGAAATGGCAACCCACTCCAGTGTTCTTGCCTGGAGAATCCCAGGGACGGGGGAGCCTGGTGGGCTGCTGTCTACGGGGTCGCACATAATCGGACACGACTGCAGCGACTCAGCAGCAGGGGAGTGACAGGACACTGCAGGAGGAAAGAAACGAAAAGGGCAGCTGACGCCCAGGAACCAGGCCACTCACAGGCGAGAGGCTGAGAAGGACGTCATGTTCGGGAATGGGAAACGTTCATCGAGTGCAGTCTAAATCCTAAGATGCAAGTGTCTCCCGGGGTCTGTTTGGCCTGGTAGGAGTTGTTCAGTCACTAAGTCGTCTCTGACTCTTTGCGACCCCATGAACTGTAACCCACCAGGCTCCTCTGCCCGTGGGATTCTCCAGGCAAGAATACTGGAATGGGCTGCCATTTCCTTCTCCAGGGGATCTTCCCGACCCAGGGATCGAACTCCAGTCTCCTCCATTAGCAGACAGGTTCTTTACCACTGACCCACCAGGGAAGCCTGCACCTCACGCTAAAAGGAGTCTCAAATTTAGTTACCCCTGAGCGGCAACTTTGCACAGGGATATGTTGACAGGTCTTCTCACAAAGTGACCTGAATTGAAATTCAGGGCCTCCCTCATTCTAGCCAAATCTGAGTCTGGGGAGCTGTCCACCTCAGAAAGCTTCCTGCATCAGGGCTTGGGGCAGAGGAGATGGGAGTTGTTAATTACTGGGAACAGAGTCTCCTTTCAAAGATGAAGAGTTCTAGAGACTTGCCACACAACAGCCTGAATGAATATACTTAAACACTACTGAGCTGAACACTTAAAAATGATTACAATGGTGGGAAAAAAAGCAAAAACAAAAACAACCCTCCCCAAAACCCTGAGTGAATAAAATACACTGTGACACATTTACACAACGAAATACTTTAAGGCATAAAAAACACAGTAGCTCAGGATGCACCTGCAATGCAGGAGACCCCGGCCCCATTCCTGTGTCGGGAAGACCCCCTGCAGGAGGGAGAGGCTACCCACTCCAGTATTCTTGGGCTTCCCTGATGGCTCAGACAGTAAAGAATCTGTCTGCAATGTGGGAGACCTGGGTTCAATCCCTCGGTTGGAAGGAAATGGCAACCCACTCAGGTATTCTTGCCTGGAGGATCCCATGGACAGAGGAGTTGGCAGGCTACAGTCAGACACAACGTCGCAAAGAGTGAGACATGACTCAGTGACTGACACAGCACAGCACCCGGAAAACACAGGTGAATCTCACGAATATCACGTCTCATGAAAGACGCAGAGCGTCGCTAGGCGTCAGGGCGACGGGGAGAGGGGGCGCAGCAGCCAGGCAGAAGGGGTCTGTAGGCGCTGCTCTCTCCACAGAGCTCATCTCCACAAGCACATTCACTTCTAGATGCCAAATCCTGCTACACGTGTCGTATGTATCAAACGTCTGCTTTACACAATCTAAAAACAAATACTACACAAAAATCTAAAATTAAAAAAAACAACCTGACGGAACCTAATTGGTCACTAGCCTCTCTTTCTCTTTTATCCTTGTATTATCAAGCTCTGCCAACAGCCTATATAGTTGCCTCTATTTTATATATAATTCAACACGTAAAATTCTGCACCCAGGAACAGATCATACCTAACATAAATATATGCATACTCTTTAGTAATGCGATTCCATTTCCAGGATTTTATTCTGATAAAGTATCTTGGGTATAGAGAAAAACTGAGCCAAAAAGAGCACTCATAAGACTGCTGCTTATAGCAGCAAAAGAAACGGAACACCGCAAAGAGCCGGACAGGAGACTGGTTAGACTGACTGAGATCACAAGCACTTCCGGGAGCAGAACCGTGCTGGAACCCTCTAGAGGAGCCAGGCAGCAGCAACAGGGCTTGCCCCTGGCAGACCGAGGCCTCGCCAAGCCCCCTGCAGTAGGGTCGCCGCGTCCTTCTCTTAGGTTTCCATCACCCACAGAGAGGGGCTTCCTTCGCTGAGCTGCTTCCTCGAGAGCAGGGCATCAGCTCCAGGCCAGGGGGCCTGTCTCCAGCCAAGAAGGGCCACCTCTGGGCCTGAGGACACGGACTCTCCCGTGTACTTTCAGGCACAGGCTCCCAATGGCCTGTTTAAACCACTCTGAGATCATACCAGTGGGTTGAGTCAGGACTGACAGAACTGTTGAGAAAGTAATTCAAAAGCAATTAAATTACAGCATACTGATAAATGAGGAATAGTGTTTGTCATTAAATATGTTTACAACATGGGAAACTGTTCATGATGTGCGAGCTACTAATGGGGGCTCAGACGGTAAAGAATCCACCTGCCGTCCAGGAGACCTGGGTTTGACCCCTGGGTAGGGAAGATCCCCTGGAAAAGGGAAGGGCACCCACTCCAGTATTCTGGCCTGGAGAATCCCATGGACAGAGGAGCCTGGTGGGCTACACACAGTCCACAGGGTCACAGAGAGTCATACACGCCTAAGCAACCAAGCACGCCAAGATAAACTGTATGGAGGAGGAACTTACACATATAAATTTATACATGTAAATCTCTCTCTCTCTCTCTCTCACACACACACACAGATAGGAGATAAAGCCCAGGAAAGAAATACGCCAAAATGTTAACGGTGGCTATTTTTAGACAGTAGGATTATGACTGTTTTCTTCTTTATACTTCTCAGACTATTCTACAATTGACATGTGTTGCTTTTATAATCAGAGATTTCTAACTGATTAAGAAAAGTAATCTCGTTCACTTTTCTAAGGCAATAACAGCTACATTAATCTGGAAAGCAATACTTTTAAACATAATGCACAACATCTTAAAAAATGAAAACAGTACTAACCTAAGTCGTAAAGACATGTCAAGTTAAACCAAAAAACTAAAAAGAAGTTCCAGAGAAAAAAGACTGACCTAAAGGAGTCATTCAACCTATAGTATTACACTTCTGATCTTAGCAGCGTGACTTATGATCCTTGGGTCAGAATCTAAATACCTATAGGAATGATTTGCAAAATAATTACAGCTGAACCAAAAGAGGGAATTTGGAAAAGCTGGGTCCCCAAATCCTCGTTTATGACTTCCACAGACACAGAAAAACAAATGTTTCTTGGATAAAGATTATTGCAACTGTTGAGACTCAAAGCATACTTGATGGCCTTTTATGAAAATTAATTACAATGGACTTTCCCCCCTTATCACTTTAAAAGAAAAAAATTAAAAGAAAAAAAGAAATGTAATAATGATAGCTAAACATTACTGGGTACTTTTTGTAAAAGGTGACTGGCTCATCTACTTTAGTAACAACCTAGGAAGTAGGTGCTATTATTAACTGCTTTCCAAATAAGGAAACTGAGTCGGAAAGAAGTTAAGTAATTCCCAAGTATTTAACAGGCTGGTACTCAGAAGGTGAGGTTCGAAGCCTGTCTGTCTAGACTACCACGCACGCACTCCAGTACCAACACCCATGTGCTCTCCCCACTATAGCACGGCCTCCTCCACCAGAAAAGAGGGTACTGATCATTATGACACTATGCCAGGAACTGGGACCCGAGAGTGAGCCAAACAACCACGCCTCTGCCCTTCTGGAGTCTGGTGTCTACTGAGGCCAACAGACAATGAAAAAACATTCACACAAATGGATAATCACAAACGCTGAGACACTAGAATGTGGCAGAAAACCATGGAGACCAGAAGACTTTTAACAGAAGGACTTAATCTAACCCATGCCTCAAGAGGTCAGGAATCCTGTCTAAAATGCAGGAGACACAGGAGACCTGGGTTCGATCCCTGGGTTGGGAAGATCCCCTGGAGAAAGAAATGGCAACCCACTCCAGTTTTCTTGCCTGGAAAATCTCAAAGAGACAGAGGAGTCCAGCAGGCTACACTTCAAAGGGTCACAAAGAGTCGGACAGGCCTGGGCAGGCACACAGGCACTGGTGAAAGGGTACAAGGTCAAGGAAAGGCTGACCCTGAGGTAAGCAATGCCTCAGAGAAGACCAGGAACAGGAGGAAGAATTAACCGGGTAGAGATAACACCCCAGGTCATCATTTTCTTAAAAATATACTTCACTGCAGTGAAAACTGCAGTACCCTAACACACACACACACACACAGAGCAAGAGAGAATGAGTTTCTTTCTTACCTTTTCTTGAAGACTACTCCATTGGAAAATAAATAAATATATGTTAGTGTTTCAGAGAAAAATGAACAGATTATCTAAAGTATTCATATATTCCAATCCCAATATTACTCCAAAATTTATACCAAATTTTAAACTCATCTTTACAAGTCTTATGTTTAAGGATAAGCAACCAAGAGAATGACCTTGGGAGACAAAGATTAAGATACATTCTTATTCTTGCCCGTGGGAAACAACGCTGTTTTCAAGGAAGAAAACAGCCAGATCCTAATCATCATGCCTGGCTTCTTCAAAATGCCTTTAGATCATTTAGTGGGCAAACACTGTGCTGTTCTCCTGACTCAATCTCAAGGGACAAGGTATAATAGCATCTTCCCTTAATTTCGGTGGGGCCATGCTTTTCAAAGTGAGGGTCACAACCCACTTGTGGATGATAAAATCAATTTAATGAGTCATGATGAACAATCTTTTTTAACAGAAGAGAACAAAAACAAGAATTACTAGAGTATATTGTATAAGGTCAAGCGCTGCTCCATAAATTTTTATTTCAGTTACACAGCATCCACACACTGTTGTAAAATATATTTCCTCCTACAGGTCACAACTGCAGCCAGAATTTCAGTATCACCACCCCAAGACAGAAATTACAGTCTTACTGCCGCCTTGGCCTAAAGACGAGTACTGCAAAGAAGAACGAGATCTCTAAAAAGGTCTGAGCACTGGCTCCTCTTTATTCTGGGAGCCTAAAAGACTGAAGGAAAGTTTCATGGGGTAAAAAAAATAGTGTACAATGAGTTTGGGGGAGATTTCAGGGTAGGGTTTGTTTGCTTGTTTCTTTTTTTTTTTTGCCTTTTTTCCCTAAAAATCCTTCATCACTGTTCCATCCTGTAAAGTCCAGTTAATGCAGAAAACACGGTATTCCACTGTGTTTGGTGTGCGGGTCTGAGCTTAACAGCACCTTGAGCTTTGGACCTGAAAGGGAGCACAGTCTGACAGAAGGGAAGAGGAGCGGGAGCCGGGGACCTCGGGGAAGCCGCAGCCTCTCCGGGCTGGCTTTCTCTCCTCTAAAACAAAGGGCACCGCCCAGATGATCCCCAAGCTCCCTGCAGGCTCTAACCTCCTGAAAGTCTACAAGCAATGCAAAGCGGGACTAAACGCACACTTAAGAGTCCCACCATCTGTAAGACTTGCTCAATTCCGCAACGGAGTAAGAACTAAATACTTAAATATTCAAAACACTGACTCTAACCACTTAGTGAGAAAACCAAGTTATCCCGACATTTTTATGTTCCTACATAAAAAGACTTCAGAATGTTTAATGGTACAATAAAAATAACGCACGTATTCAATTTTCTTCCAAAATATTTCTGAAAGACTAAAAAGGTGGACAATTTGTTAATTTTACATCTCTAAACTAGTTGTCCTCTAATAAGCCCTGTTCAGAACATTCTACAGTTCAGCAGTATCTTCAAATAGCCTGCTCATATACAAAAAGGAAAAAAAAAAAAAAGTTCCACTGAAAACAAAGGTAAGTATGCACTTTTTTCCATGGAAGGCTTATTTCTTCTGAAATTATGCTGAAATGAACTCCACTTATAAATGCTTTTAAAAGAATGCCTAATATATTCTTGATTGCTTTCCCTGCTCCCTTATAAACATTTGGCATCCACAGGATCCATGAGACTAGTAAGTCTATCAATGTCTGCAAAATGCAACAAATGATCTTAGAGGTCAAAAACAAATTTTCATACTGCCTATGCCATTAGTACTTAAAGAAAATCAACTGGATACAGTCACCTCAGATAGTTCATATATTCAAAATTCTTAAAAAGAAAATTTTAATTAATTTAAAATTTGGCAACAGCACTCCCTTTGTATAGCATATAGAATCTCATCAATTTCAATTTTAGGAACAATGCAAAGTAGAGAGACTTAAAATTCTAAATGTATAAGTTAGGTTCTCTTTTTATTGTTAAAATAAAAGCATGCAAATTCCTTATGAAAAATTTTAGAACAAGTAGCATGTATCCCTTCGACCTATTTTCTAAACACGTATACACTTTTTTGTTTTAATAGGATCACACTAAGTATAAGGGTTTTAATTCAATTAACAGTTTAAACAAAAATAAAGGGATGCATTATTTCACATGTTGAGTCGAGAAAAATGGGAATGAACGTAGCAGAAGAGGACAGTGGTCAACGACTTCTCTTGGTTACTGTCCGAAACCAAACTACTTCTCTCTGTGAGATGGTGACTAGAGTTCCAGGGAGCTACCTCTAGGCTCAGGACTGCACAGGATACGTTTCAGTTACTAGAAAGAGCTCTTCTGCCCTCCAGCTCCCACCTGAAAGACCTAGGAAAGAGCTGCAGGGGCCTAGCTCTCCTCAAGTGCCACCCCTACAGCCAGGCAGGGGGAGCACAAGGGCAGCTCCGCCTCCGCCACGGGGTCACGAGAGGGGCGGCCACGCGGGGAGGACAGACAGGGCGGACAGGCCGAGCTGGTGGGGCAACGCGTGTGACCTGAGCAGGCACCTCACGGCTGGCTGCCACGCCCTGCGCGTGGGGCTGTGCGCTCTGCCCTCTCAGCGAGCACAGCGGTGGCTACGGATAAACCAGAAGTGCCCAGGGAATCTTTTTAACGACGGTAACAGGCCCCACTGGTGTGAAGACTTATCTAGGAGGAATTAGATCATGAGCATTTGCCCATCTGACTGAATACACCTTAAAAGCATGGTTTTTTAGTAATAGCTGCACAGAAGTTTTTTATATGGGTCTAAGTTTTTTAAATGTAAAAAACTTAAATCCAGAAAAACCACATGCCACCATGATCTTTTTTGAACACAACACTCACAAGAGACAAAAAGCATTTTAGGAAAGCACCAACAATCACTGACATCTTTGCCACACCTTTTCCAGAAACTAGCCAAATGACTCTTTGTCCCGGGGGTGGGGGTGGGGGTAGAGGGGGAGAGCAGCAGTGTCAGAGGAGTGGATTATGAGGAGGGTAGGTGATCCTCTGAGGCTTACCATTAGCAAAAACCTACCACTGATGCTTTTTTTAAAACCCTTGTCTTTAAGGGACAAGGATACAATATACCTCAAAGTAAAGCAGGAAAAGCAAGGCTTGTCATAATCTAGTTAAAGGAAGATTAAACGTTAAAAATAAACACACTATAACTTAACCAACTGAGGGAAGTTAGTGATCAATGAGTGCCCTGGACTGCAATGAGATCAAACCAGTCAATTCTAAAGGAAATCAACCCTGAATATTCATTGGAAGGACTGATGCTGATGCTGAATCTCCAATACTTTGGCCACCTGATGTGAAGAGCTGACTCACTGGAAAAGACCCTGATGCTGGGAAAGACTGAAGGCAGGAGGAGAAGGGGACGACAGAGGATGAGATGGTCGGATGGCATCACCCACTCGATGGNGTTGTCCAGAGACAGGGATGGATGGATGCAACGCTGGTCATTCATGCGCGGGCGCCCGTGCTTTGGGGGTCCTGGGAGCAGTCTAGGGGAGCGCTATGCTTCTGAAAGCGCCGTCTTCAGCACAAGTAAGACTAGAAACTCAGAACTTTCAAGTCGCCCCGCTCTCTACAGGGCGGGAGAGAATGCTTATCTAACCTCCCGACCGCAGGATCACAAGAAGGGAGTATGGATCTTGCAGACCCTCGAGTTGCAGTGCTCCTACAACGAGGGAGAAAGAGATGTTCCAAAGATTATTTCAGAGTCAAAGAAACAACTGTTGAAATTCCACCGCATCTTTTACTCACAGAGCATGTCAGCGTTCACGGTTTTAAGTTGCAAGGCTTGACAAAATTAAATGTCCCTAAAGGTGAGGTTCAGACTTAAAGCATCATTGAAAATTAAGTACATGTCTATTCATTCAAACGCGCTGGTGTTCAGAAGCTCATTCGGAGGAGCTTGACTATGTAAGATACACTTATTGATTAAATGTTGGTGAGAAGAGTGGCCAAGATGAAAAATTTTAGATATAATTAAAGGCCAGTTAGCTGTATCACAGTCAAAAGTTCATTATATTGTATATACATATTCATGAATTTCCCATGTATATGTGAAATTAGCTATTGTGCACAGTACTTTACAGAAATTTCTCTGTAGTTTAGCAACTTTTTCAGTCTATATCCTCTGTTTTGTCGTTGTTCAGTCACTAAGTCGTGTCTGACTTTGTGACCCCAAGGGCTGCAGCACGCCAGGCTCCTCTGTCCTTCACCATCTCCCAGAGTTTGCTCAAACCCATGTCCATTGAGTTGGTGATGCTATCCAACCATCTCATCCTCTGTCATCCCCTTCTCCTCCTGCCTTCAGTCTTTCCCAGCATCAGGGTCTTTTCCAGTGAGTTGGCTCTTTGCATCCTGTGGCCAAAGTATTGGAACTTTAGCTTCAGCCTCAAGCCTTACAATGAATATTCAGGGTTGATTTCCTTTAGGGCTGACTGGTGTGATCTCTAAGTCCAAGGGATTCTCAAGAGTCTTCTCTAAACCACAGTTCAAAAGCATCAGTTCTTCGGCACTCAGCGTTCTTTATGGTCCAACTCTCACGAATGTGAGCTTTGGAAAAACCATAGCTTTGACTATACGGACTTATGTCGGCAAAGTGATGTCTCTGCTTTTTAATAATTTTAATTTTAAAATTATTAATGTTCTCTATTAAGATAGTCTATTATTCTATGACCTGATAGTGCTGAATTTCCAAATTGAAATTCATTGTATTTATTCAACACCATTCATTCAACAAGTACTTACTAAATGCATGTGTGCCAGGGACTAAGCTAGATGCTGGGGGTATAGTGGTAAGCAAAACAAAGTCTTTCTGGTAGAGTTCACTTCCTAGTTGAGTAAGAGGATGGGAACAAGAGACAGAAAAAAATAAAACAAACAGGTAAATACTTAGCATATCAGTGATAACTGGCATGGAGAAAAGTAAACTGGGAGAAGCTTGAAGGGGACGGTGTTGTTTTACACAGATGGGTCTGAATACAATGACTTGGTATTACAAGCTGGGAGACCTGAGGACAGGCTCAGGCTGACTGTCTTCAGGAATTATTTGTGAACCATGACTGATGCAAAATATTAAAATACCTTTTAAAAAATATTTATTGTTTGGCTGCACCAAATAAACAGTTGTAGCCTGCAGCAGGCAGGATCTTTAGTTGTACCACGTGGGCTCTGTGATACATTCTTACTTACTGAATTTCAGATTTTCTTTTGAAATAGTGATATGACCGAATCACTGCACTCTCACTAATGAACCTTTTAAGTATTTTAATATTTTGAGGGGCCTCCCTGTTGGTCCAGTGGTTAAGACTCTGTGCTCCCAATACAGGGGATTCAGGTTCAATCCCTGGTCAGAGAAACAGAGCCCACGTGCTGCAACTAAAGATCCTGCCTGCTGCAGGCTACAACTGTTTATTTGGTGCAGCCAAACAATAAATATTTTTTAAAAGGTATTTTAATATTTTGCATCAGTCATGGTTCACAAATAATTCCTGAAGACAGTCAGCCTGAGGCCTGTCCTCGGGTCTCCCAGCTTGTAAATCTACAATATTCGATATACAGCCCAGCACTTGAGAGATGTGCGCTTTGTTATTTCAGTTTCCACTTGAGGGTACTCTTTTAGCAGACATCAAACAAATTTACACTTATCATGGGAGGTATGTAGAAATCAAAGTGAACTGATATACTGCGTGTTCAATTTAAGTGCTGTGTATTTTTTCTTCAAGTTCATT
Source organism: Redunca redunca (assembly GCA_006410935.1). Lineage (NCBI taxonomy): Eukaryota > Metazoa > Chordata > Mammalia > Artiodactyla > Bovidae > Redunca > Redunca redunca. The sequence continues at coordinate 168,209 of SJYQ01007550.1, forward strand.
TTGTATCCTGTATCAGCCCTTGAGATGGTTGGATGGCATCCCTGACTCCATGGACCCGAGTTTGAGTGAACTCTGGGAGTTGGTGATGGACAGGGAGGCCTGGCGTGCTGCAGTCCATGGGGTCACAAAGAGTTGGACATGACTGAGGGAAATCAGTCCTGGGTGTTCATTAGAAGGACTGATGCTGAAGCTGAAACTCCAATACTTTGGCCACCTGATGCGAAGCGCTGACTCATTTGAAAAGACCCTGATGCTGGGAAAGATTGAAGGCGGGAGGAGAAGGGGACGACAGAGGATGAGATGGTTGGATGGCATCACCGACTCGACGGACATGAGTCTGAGTAAACTCCAGGAGTTGGTGATGGACAGGGAGGCCTGGCGTGCTGCAGTCCATGGGGTCGCAAAGAGTCGGACACGACTGATCAGCCCTCGGTGTTACTTGTGTTCTCTTCCCATCCTGTGTCACTTCATTTCTGCCGTTCAGGGTTCCAGATTTCAGGATCTGAGTTCATCTTCTTCTTCCCCACCCCAGCCTCACCCCTGCCCCTTGCCTGGGCTCTCTGACATGATGATCTGCAGCACCCCTCTCCTGGTCAGCATCTGAACCACCACCCACGCAGCCCCTGACTCATGGGTCCGGTCCCATCACACGCCGCCTCCCTTGGAATACATTCACTTCTCTCCAGCCTCACTAGCTCAGACCACGGCGGCATCTCCCCTCGAGAACCATGACAGCCCTCCCGGTGTCGGCGTGCTCACTCCCCAGCCCATCTGTTCTCACACTGCAGCCAGCAAAACCTTTCTGAATCTCAGTCTAAACACATCACTCTTTGTCATTGTTTAATCACTAAGTCGCATCCGACTCTTTGCAACCCCATGAACTGTGGCCCGCCAGGCTCCTCTGTCCATGGGATTTCCTAGGCAAGGATATAGAGGCAGGTTGCCATTTCCTTCTCCAGGGGATCTTCCCGACCAGGGGTCGAACCTGAGTCTCCTGCATTTGCAGGCAAGTTCTTTGCCACCTGAGCCACCAAGGAAGCCCTACCACTCTTATCAGAGTCATTTTATCGACATCTCGTTGCTGTCACAATAAAGTCCTTGCCGGACCCTTTTGAGTTCTTCAAATGCTCGAGACGTGGTCCTGCTACTCAGATTTGCAAACAGAGATCCCGTTCCATCACCATTTCTCCTGCCCGGCCCTTTCCAGTTGTCCCCTTCCAGAAGAAATGCTCCTAAGAAATTTCTTCTTAGGAGGCCACCTCTCCCCTGGTGACATGCTCTCCCTAGGCGGGAATGAGACGAGGGCCTTCCTACAGGCTGAGAATCAGCATCCACCCAAATGGTGATTTAAAAATATTTGTTCCAAGGGAGTAAACTGACTTTCTCTTCATAAAAGCTAGTATTTTCACACTAATTCAAGGCCAGTGTGTAGAAGGAAGCTCGGAAAAGTATTGCCCAGCATTCTATAATTCTAGTTTTCCTAATTTTCTTTTACAATCTTCCAAGCCAGAATCTTTCTTGGAAAACAAAAGTTTTACATATTATATAGACAAACAGACCCTCTCCTTTTCTCTATTGATTTCTTTTTTTTTTTTTTTCTTTGCCACGGAAGCCTGAGGGTACTATTTCAGCAGGAACCAAACAAATTTACATTTAGCTGATTAGGTTAAGGCTTCACTTGTGTGAGCCTTACTTAATTTGTACTACATGTTCAATTAAAGTGCATGATTTTCTGTCCATACCCAGACCCTCACAGCCCTCAGCCCTCCTTTCCTGCTGGGGTGTCCACTCCTTCAGGACAGGCCCCTTCTGTCATCCACCACTGACCCATGGCCCCCACTGGAACAGTCCTGGAGGGAGGGCACCGAGGCTTTCTTTGGTGCCCCAAACATTGGAGAAACTCAGGAAATATTGTTGCCTTCAGGAAGCAGGCTTTCTTTAACATTAATGAACTTTGATCATCGTTAGATTTTTGTTTCTAAATTGTTTAGCGCATAGCTGATCTCATGCCTTTAACCATGTTCTTAAAAACAATGACAATAAAATCTTCAGAGAACTGTGTCTCACTCTGTCCTCAAGACTAAATTCACAGAACCCTTAAGTTTCTTTACTTTAAAGTGAGCTGCAAAAGCCCAGATTAAAGCTCTACCAAAGGTCCAATTTAGGTTAAGCTACAGAACTGTGAACTTTGCTCACCACTATTTTCAGGCCCTGCTCTGACACATGCTACCACTATGATGAAGTCTGAACCGACATAAGTTCAGGTCAGTTGCTCAGTCTTGTCTGACTCTTTGGGATCCCATGGACTGCGGCACACCAGGCTTCCCTGTCCATCACCAACTCCCAGAGCTTGCCCAAACTCATCAAGTCAGTGATGCCATCCAACCATCTCGTCCTCTGTCGTCCCCACCAACATAGGGATAGGTATCTACCTGTCTGTGTAGCTAGTGTGTATCAGTGTTAAGGGCATCATTATAATGCCTTAGCATCTTATCCAGAGAAGACAATGGCACCCCACTCCTGGAAAATCCCATGGATGGAGGAGCCTGGTGGGCTACAGTCCATAGGGTCACTAAGAGTCGGACACGACTGAGTAACTTGCCTTTCCCTTTTCACTTTCATGCATTGAAGAAGGGAACAGCAACCCACTCCAGTGTTCTTGCCTGGAGAATCCCAGGGACGGGGGAGCCTGGTGGGCTACCATCTATGGGGTCACACAGAATCGGACACGACTGAAGTGACTTAGCAGCAGCAGCATCTTATCAAGGCTAATGTATTAGCAGAAAGTAAATTTTATGGTTTTGTGGCAAGATAAAAACAATGTTTTTATTATCTATACTGTAAATGTACAGATGTGGAAGTTAGACCATAAAGAAGGCTGAGCGCCGAAGAACTGTTGCTTTTGAACTGTGGTGCTGGAGAAGACTCAAAAGTCCCTTGGACTGCAAGGAGATCAAACCAGTCAATCCTAAACGAAATCAACCCTGAATATTCATTGGAAGGACTGATGCTAAAGCTGAAGCTCCAGTAGTTTGACCACCTGATGCAAAGAACTGACTCATTCGAAAAGATCCTGATGCTGGGAAAGATGGAAGGCAGGAGGAGAAGGGGAGGACAGGATGAGATGGTTGGATGGCATCACCGATTCAATGGACACGAGTTTGCACAAACTCTGGGAGATGGTGAAGGACAGGGAGGCCTGTCATGCTGCAGCCCATGGGTGGCAAAGAGTCAGACACAACTGAGCAACTGAACAACAACAACACAGCAACAAATGCTATAAGCAGGGTTACCTCCTTCCTTTAAAAACCACAACAGCAAAACCTCTAAGTATTGCTTTTTAATTATGATGAGCATGGGACCATATTTTACTTGGAGGAAGCTTCTCCTGTCCCCGTGGTTTCCGTGAGCTTTCCACCTGAATTCTTCACCACCCCTGCCCTCACCTCTCCAGTGGCTCGTTGGTAGCTCTGCAGAGGCAGGGAGACAAGAGTACAAGCCTCCTGACCTTCTCGTGACCAGAGGGGTAGATTCCTGTTCACTCTGGCACACAGGGAGAAAGGCTGACTCAGTGACAGGGTGAAAAGAAATCTCACGCCCAGCAAGGAAAAACTAAACTAGGCCCTTCATACGTGGATTTTTATTCCCCCAAAGATACTCTGACCTCTGTTTCTACTGACTAGTAAAGCACTGCTGCTGCTGCTAAGTCACTTCAGTCGTGTTCGACTCTGTGCGACCCCACAGACTGCAGCCCACCAGGCTCCCCTGTCCCTCGGATTCTCCAGGCAAGGACACTGGAGTGGGTTACCATTTCCTTCTCCAATGCATGAAAGTGAAAAGTGAAAGGGAAGTCGCTCAGTCGTGTCCGACTCTTCGCGACCCCATGGACTGCAGCCCACCAGGCTCCTCCGTCCATGGGATTTTCCAGGGAAGAGTCCTGGAGTGGGATGCCAGCGCCTTCTCCGAGTAAAGCACTGATAAAGCCCTAGTAAATGCTGAAGCTGAAGCTCCAGTCCTTTGGCCACCTGATGTGAAGAGCTGACTCACTGCAAAAGACCCTGATGCTGGGAAGGGTTGAAGGCAGGAGGAGAAGGGGGAGACAGAGGGTGAGATGGTTGGATGGCATCACCAACGCCATGGACGTGAGTCTGAGAAAATTCAGGGAGATGATGATGGACAGGGAAGCCTGGCGTGCTGCAGTCCGTGGGGTCGCAAAGAGTCAGACAGAACAACTGAACAGCCACAGTGAAGCATGCAAAAACTGAACGCGCACAAAAGATAATTAGTTGCCACTCCTTTTAAGCAGTCCTTGTAAGATTTACCTTTGGTCTTTCTCTTTTGAATATTGACAAGTTAGATAAAATCTCCCTCTGTTTGTTTTTTTTGTTTTGTTTTCTGAGAGCTAATTTGACTGTTTCTCTTATTTCTCCACCAGGATCCAAATCATCCCTTATTTCAGAGATGCTTCTTTGTGCAAACAACGGACATAAAGAGAGTCCCCCACCCCCGCCCCCAGGCTCTGAATCATTAAACAAAGGACAAAAATTACTCTCGCTCTTCTTTTCAATGGTTGGATTGTTATGAGTGAAACTAATAAAGGAAGAGGAAGAGGGCACCAGCCTAGAAGGAGCTGGACTCTGGAGGTGGGAGATGTGTTAGTGGAAACCCGCAGTGAAGAGCCTCCTCTAGAAACACGAGCAGCGAGCGGCAGCGGAGCCCACACCCCATCTCTGACTTCCTCACCCCCTTCTTCAGGATCCTGTCCATGGGAGGAATGGGGGGCGTGGCGGGGGGAACTTTGAAAAATGACATCTCTGAGACAGCTTGCTTTTTCTTGCTGGCCAAAAATTTCAGTCATTTCCCCACCAAAAGGGCCACAGAACTTGCGTGATCCTCATCCTTTCGCTTCTCTTTCAGACATCCAGGTGGGACTTTTAGAGAACCGTGAAACTGCAGTTTCTAAATCAGTTTCAGGTCCCTTCAAACCAAAAAGCGTAGACTGCAGACTGCACACAGCCCGGAGCCAGGCACGGAGAACCAGTGAGGAGCCAACGCCGGGCCCCCCCACCCTCCGCCGGGGGCTTCTGCCCCCCTTCCCCACGTGACAGTGTCACCCCTCCTTCCACATGCAGTTTGGGGGTCTCCCACCTCCTCTGGGAAGACTTCATACGCCTGCCCAACCCTGACAGTGAGGTGCTCCCCCTAAGGCCCCCATAACATCTCAGGCAAACTCTTCAGTTCAGTTCAGTTCAGTCACTCAGTTGGGTCTGACTCTTTGGGACTCCGTGAACTGCAGCACACCAGGCCTCCCTGTCCATCACCAACTCCCGGAGTCCACCCAAACCCATGTCCATTGAGTCGGTGATGCTATCCAACCATCTCATCCTCTGTTGTCCCCTTCTCCTCCTGCCCTGTCTTTCCGAGCATCAGGGTCTTTTCCAGTGAGTTGGCTCTTCACATCAGGCGGCCAAAGTACTGGAGTTGCAGCTTCAGCATCAGTCCTTCCAATGAATATTCAGGTATGATTTCCCTTATCATTGACTGGTTGGATCTCCTTGCAGTCCAAGGGACTCTCAAGAGTCTTCTCCAACACCACGGTTCAGAAGCATCAGTTCTTCGGCGCTCAGCAAACTCTTAGTTTAGCACTTTCTACATCTCTTATCTGGTTGATGACAGGCATATTTCTTACCCTGTGACCTTCTCAAGAGCAGGCAATATTTTTTGCTATCACTATCTTTAGCACCTAGGATAAGATCCTACACATAACACATGTTCAGTAAAATGTCTTGAAAAAAGAAACTCATGGATGAATGAATGGATCTAACTGTGGAAATAACCCTAAGGTACCAATTGTTTATTGTTGTTGGTTAGGTGCTAAGATGCATCTGACTCTCTTGCGACCCATGGACTGTAACCCGCCAGGATCCTCTGCCCAGGGGACTTCTCAGGCAAGAATACTGGAATGGGTTGCCATTTCCTCCTCCAGGGGATCTTTCCTGGATCAGTGATTGAACCCACACCTCCTGCATTGGCAGGAGGATTCTTCACCACTGAGCCACCTGGGAAGCCATAAGGTAATAATCACTGTGGTATAAGTAGACCCTTAAAAAACATCAAAAGGCAGATTTTCTAAAAGATGTTCTAAAGAGGGACGACCAAAGTGGATACAAGTAAGGAAAAAAAAAAACTATATAAGACAGACATTCACTATCGGCATAAGGCCTTCCCTAGTGGTTCAGTGGTAAAGAATCCGCCTGCAATGCAGGAGCCGCAGAAGACGTGGGTTCAATCCCTCCATCGATAAGATCCCCTGGAGGAGGGCATGGCAACCCACTCCAGTATTCTTGCCTGGAGAATCCCATGGATAGAGGAGCCTGACGGGCTACAATTCATAAGGTTGCAGAGAGTCAGATACCACTGAAGTGACTTGGCACGCACACGCTCATGAGGCATAAAAGCAGGGACGAAAAGTATTAGACAGAGAAGAAATAACCTGGATGCTAGTACTGACAGTAAAGAATCCTAATGGCTCTTTGGGCTGTCTGTGTTTATATACTTCAGTTCAGTCCAGTTCAGTTCAGTCACTCAGTCGTGTCCGACTCTTTGCGACCCCATGAATCGCAGCACACCAGCCTCCCTGTCCATCACCAACTCCCGGAGTTCACTCAAACTCATGTCCATCGAATCAGTGATGCCATCCAGCCATCTCATCTTGGGTCGTCCCCTTCTCCTGCCCCCAATCCCTCCCAGCATCAGAGTCTTTTCCAATGAGTCAACTCTTCGCATGAGGGGGACAAAGTACTGGAGCTTCAGCTTTAGCATCATTCCTTCCAAAGAAATCCCAGGGCTGATCTCCTTCAGAATGGACTGGTTGGATCTCCTTGCAGTCCAAGGGACTCTCAAGAGTCTTCTCCAACACCACAGTTCAAA
>SJYQ01007550.1:182076-217858 GCA_006410935.1 Redunca redunca
TGTATAATTACATTGTATAATTATATTAATATTTTGGGTATAAAATATAAGTACTATAAATTCCATTTAGCATAATGAGAGTTTTAAAGAGTCATATCCTCCAGTAGGGATATAACCATGAGCCACATATGGAACATTTTTTGGAGGTGGGGGCTGGACCCTATGGCACATGGGATCTTATTTCCCGTACCAGGCATTACCCCTGCAATGGAAGTGTGGAGTTTTAAGCACTGGACGGCCAGACAGATCCCGTGGAATTTTTAATTTTCTAATAGCCACACTGAGAAAACAAAAAGAAATAGGTAGAATTAATTTTAACAGTATATTTTATTTAATCCCAATAACCAAAGCACCATAATTTCGACATGCAGGCAATACAAAACTTTTTCAATGAGATATTTTACTTTTCCACACTAAGTCTCCAAAACCCAGGGCATCTTCCTCTCACAGCGCATCTCAGCACAGATGAGCGACATTTCAGAGACTCAGGAAGAGCTGCGTGAGGCAAGCATACTGAACCCAGTGGCTCTAGCTGACTAATTATAACTGATAATAATAATTATACAAACCATTGTGTTTTTTGTATTTATTGCCCTGGTTGCCAGGAAACCCAGAGCCAAATCTGGTGCTAAATTATAGAGATTTTCTCACCCAGAGTGCCTCTAAAATTTATTTCTCTCCCTCCTAAATGGATTTGAATCTCTCTGTTTTGTGTGTCCTTTTAGAGGAGTTAATTTAATATTAACACAACCAGATGGATAACTACCTCTTATTGTTAATAATAATGATAATTTATCACTCACATTGTGCCAGGCAGGGGGCCATGAAATTTACATGTGTCACAGGGTAAAACAATGCTACCACTGAGACCACAACCCAGGTCTGATTCTAAAGCCTTCGTTCTCGACCGTTTAACTCTCATGGTGCCTACAGCAACGACTACGGTACCCTGTGCCGTGAACCGCATATACACTCCATCTTCCGATACTGAGAAGACACCTGTGGAGCAGTTAAGTCGCTCCCACTGTACAGGTGAGGATCCAGGCTCAAAGGTCAGGTGCCCGAATGCAGGTCCAGCTAATAAACCTCAGAACCAGCATATGACCTCAGGCTCTAAGTCCATTCACTTTCCAACTGCTCTCTATTCTACCTCAAGAATGCCAAACCATAATTTTTGAGGGATCCAGTCCCTTTTGGAGATCAACACATCACAAAGCGATTCACATGAAAGCTATATTCTGAGCTCCTTTCCTGAGCCACAGTCACTGTCTCCCTCCCCAACCCCAACGCCGGGGATTCACAAACCGGAACAGACGAAATCTCTGACCTTTTGAAGTTTGTCGTGGAAGAAATTCTGCTGCTGCTGCTAAGTCACTTCAGTTGTGTCCGACTCTGCGTGACCCCATAGACGGCAGCCCACCAGGCTCCCCCGTCCCTGGGATTCTCCAGGCAAGAACACTGGAGTGGGTTGCCATTTCCTTCTCCAAAAGTGAAAAGTGAAAGTGAAGTCGCTCAGTCGTGTCTGACTCTTGGTGACCCCATGGACTGCAGCCTACCAGGCTCCTTCATCCATGGGATTTTCCAGGCAAGAGTACTGGAGTGGGGTGCCACTGCCTTCTCCAGGAAGAAATTCTAAGTGAAGACAATGTCACAAAATTATAAATTCTCTACTGAATTTTGCAAGGCAAGCACTAAGCAAATATTTGCAAATAAACACATCTAGCTAAGGCTAAATGAGTAAAATAAATAAGAAAATACAGTTCAAAGCACTTGAAACGCTGCGTGGATGCATGCATGGGTCACCGCTGACAGCCACCCACCCAGCTCTCCTAAAATGCCCTGGGCACTGTCCTTAGTCTTAAAGTGTATCCAAAGGGCAAAATGCCCATGAGAGGAGACAGCCCACACTGTCTCAGCATAAGTGGATACTCAGCGCCATCAGCTAAATTGCTTCGGTGGCTTGTAGGGTTCACAGGATGAGAACTCACAGCTGCTTTCTTTAACATCTGGCAGGGGCTTGTAAATGCATTTCATCAACTTGGACACATATGGGCTATTAACAAACACACCAGCATAAGGTACTCTGGTTTTGTTTGGTGCCTCTGTTTTCACTTTTCTCCCTAACATCGGGCCTGACTCGACACAGGCTTCCCTAGGAAATGAGTGTGTAAGGCTTGGTGCCACTTAAAACCATTACACTTTTCTGAAGGCAGCATCTTTCAGCCCAGGTTCTTAATGTTCTCCTGTGGCCACACAAGCAGGCACTCAGAGGAATGACTAAAGCTCATGACTCACGAATAGATGGGGTGTTGCTGGCATGCCATTGCCCTATTCTCCGTTGTTCAGAGATTACATCTAATTCTATAAATACCCCAGTCTTAAGCCTAACCTTTACATCACTGGTCCCCAACCTTTTTGGCACCAGGAACTGGTTTCGTGGAAGACATTTTTCCAAAGACCAGTGGTGGGGTGAGAGTGGGTGGGAGGGAACGGTGGCTTCAGGATAATTCAAGCACAGTGTATTTACTCTGCACTTTGTTCTTGCTGTTCAGTCACTAAGTCATGTCTGACTCTTTGAGACCTCATGAACGGCAGCATGCCAGGCTTCCCTGCCCTTCATTATCACTCAGAGTTATCTCTCAAACTCATGTCCCTTGAACCAGTGACGCCATCCAACCATCTCATCCTCTGTCGTCCCCTTCTTCTCCCACCTTAATCTTTGCCAGCATCAGCGTCTTTTCCAATGAGTCAGCTCTTTGCATCGGGTGGCCAAAGCATTGGAGTTTCAGCTTCAACATCAGTCCTTCCAATGAATATTCAGGACTGATTTCCTTTAGGATGGACTGGTTGGGTCTCCTTGCAGTCCAAGGGACTCTCAAGAGTCTTCTCCAGCACCACAATTTGAAAGCATCAATTCTTCGACGCTCAGCCTTCTTTATGGTTCAATGCACTTTATTTCTAATCTAATGCCACCTCTGGTCTATCAGGAGGTACCAGTCTGCCGCCCGGAAGTTGGCGATCCCTGTTTTAAATGATGTGTCAGTTTTCATGCTAAAGTATCCTTAGGTATCCTTCCAACGCCAATGATGTTGAAGGCATTCATCCCATGAGACTTTGTCATGAAGAAGTCATGGTTTTCACGGGATGGTTACATGCTTTCTGTTCACCTAAGTAACAGTAGTTGCTCTTTAGGCCGTTTGGGCTGCAAGGAACAGAGCCATCTCTAATCAATTCAGTATCATCAGGACACAAGAGACCTGCACCTGGACCCTGCCGTGGAAGGCAGGTCTTCAAGCCGACACGCGGCTTCCCCTGGCGTTACCTTCTCCTGCCTTCCCTTAGCTCGTCCCTAAGAGACCTGCACCTGGACCCTGCCTTGGAAGGCAGGTCTGTGAGCTGACACACGGCTTCTCCCGAGCTGCCTTCTCCTGCCCTCCCTTAGCTCGTCCCTCCCAGCCAGTTCTCTGAGCTGGGGTGTGAAGGTGTGGGTGGGGTTTCCACTGTTTTTTTTTTTTTCTTTTTTTGAGATGAATTTGCTGTGGATCAGTTTTAAAGTCTTTATTGAATTTGTTACAGTATTGCTTCTGTTCTATGTTTTGGTTTTTTGGCCACAAAGCACACGGGACCCTTGCTCCCCAAGCAGGTGTCGAACCTGCACCCCCTGCACTGCCTTAACCGCTGGATGGCCAGGGACGATCTAGGTTCTGTTCCTCGATATGAGGCCTAATCAGGCTGGGTTCCCTCTATGCAGATGAATTGAACTAAACTGTTAGGACCCTGTGCAGTGCAATTATTTGTCTTCCAATAAACAGTTTCGCATAAAGAACTCTGTATACTGCTACTGCTAAGTCACTTCAGTCATGTCCGACTCTGTGCAACCCCCTCCAGTCCTACGGCTGGGAGGCCTGGAGAACCAGGCTCAGGGCCTCAGGGGGGAAAGTATGCCGCAGAACTGGTTGGCCCAGGCCGCTGCGGACAGCGCTCCACTGCTAGGCAGCAGAGCCCACAGCTTGCCAGCCCCTTCCACCAGTCCCCGAGACGCCCCCCGAATCCCCCAACACAACGCTGCTCCGTGAAGCTTCCCTGCCAACTTGCCCCCTGGTCCTCAGGCTGGCGTGGCTGCAATGGACGAGTGCGGTAGAGGACACGGTCTTGGGGCCAGCGTCTGCCATTTTCAGCTTCTGTAGTGAGAAACCACGTGCGTGCGTGCTAAGTCACTTCAGTCGTGTCTGACTTGTGCGACTCCACGGACTGTAGCCTGCCAGGCTCCTCTGTCCCTGGGATTTCCCAGGCAAGAACCCACAAGAAAGTGGGTTGCCATCTCCTCCTCCAGGGGGTCTTCCCGTGCCAGGGAGGGAACCCATGTCTCTTCTGTCCCCTGTGTTGGCAGGCGGGTTCTTTACCACTAGTGCCACCTGGGAAGCCACACAGAGACTCAAAAGGCAGGAGTCAGACACTGGGCGGCTAACAACACATTACACCTACCGTGTGTCTTCTGCCACATCTGCAAGGGACTCCATTTGGGGGCACACCCTAATTCAGACAACTCCAGGAAAATTGGTCCTGGTGAGAGATACATGGGCTTCCCAGGTGACGCTAGTCGTAAAGAACCTGCCTGCCAACGCAGGAGACGTAAGAGATGTTGGGTCGGGAAGATCCCCTGGAGGAGGGACAGCAATGCACTTTAGTATTCTTGCCTAGGGAATCCGATCATGGACAGAGGAGTCTGGTGGGCTACAGTCCATGGAGTCGAGCAGAGTCAGACACTGATGAAGTGACTCAGCGACAGATACATGGAATGACTTAGAAGATGTTTTAGGAGATGCTTTGGTGCTAAAGGAGGTCAGATACAAGTCACCAGGCATGGGGTTCAGAGCATGGAAGCAGGAGTGTCCCGAAATCAGGCTGCATGGCAAGATGAACACCTCTTACCAGATTTAACACTGCAAGGGAGAAATAAGTGTAAGAGACAACTTTTTGGTGGGGGGCAGGGCAGGGAAGAGGTTGGAGGGGATTATGTTACTTTGAAAAAATGTATAGGTTTGTAACGTCTGTATTTTTCCAGCTTCCAGTCTATTTGAAATCTGGGCTGTTTGCTATAGAAAACAAACAAAAATTCTACGCAGGGGCCACTGTCATTATAAAATTCCGTTATTATTTGCACATATCTTACATTTGAATGAAAAGGTTACTAGCTTATCAGCTTCTGAATAAATTTCAGTTTTGTTTTATTTTACTTGAAACTATGCTTTTCTTGAAGTATGCAAGCCAGGTTCAATCAAATCATATCAAAAATATTGTATCTGGATTTTTCTCAGCAATGTGTCTGAGTGACAGGAGAAAGCCTTTTAAGTCCGAGCTGCACAGCTCTGCAGAGCCTGACCAAGGAACAGGGGCCGGGGGCCTGAGGATAGAAGGGTCGGAAATGGGAAATGGGGAACAAAGTTACAGTCATGAAGATTCTAACCTATAATGGAGGCCAAGGAAATATTATGCTGCTAAGTCGCTGCAGTCGTGTCCGACTCTGCGTGACCCCATAGACGGCAGCCCACCAGGCTCCCCCGTCCCTGGGATTCTCTACAAGAACACTGGAGTGGGCTGCCATTTCCTTCTCCAATGAATGAAAGTGAAAAGTGAAAGTGAAGTCGCTCAGTCGTGTCTGACTCTTCTAGACCCCATGGACTGCAGCCTACCAGGCTCCTCTGTCCATGGGATTTTCCAGGCAAGAGTACTGGAGTGGGGTGCCATTTATAGGAACTAAAACTACAGCCAAAAGAAGGGGCTAAAAATTAAGCTCCAGTAATGACCAAGCAACCACAGGCTAAGCCCCAAACCGAGTGGATGTGCATGGAAACTTCTTTCTCCTCTGGGCTTCATGAGCGCTCCTGGTGGCTGGACTGTGATGCGGGGTGAAACAAATACCCTACACTGGGGTTAAAAACGTGACTTTTACTCTCTCAATCCCTAACCTCTAGCCATCGTGGTTAACTCTACAGACAACAGGAGCGTCCTCTGGGCTCGACAGAATTAAGCATGAATTCTTAATTACTAGTTGGCATCCTAGACATAAGCCAATTCTTAGGAAAGACTGAAAAGAAGGTTAATACAGTCTTCTGGCCATTTTCCAGTCCTGAAGTTGTAAAATCAACACAGCTGAACGTGAAAACAAGAGCTCCCATTCTTTTACACGCTACCATCTCTGGGCACTAACCTTTGATATTTCAGACTTGGCTGGAAATTAGTTAATTGTGAGGCCTACTCACATTACTTGGAACAAGAACGTGTTTTGGAAATAATGTCTGAAAATACCTTTAGGGTAGCACATGGAATCGTCAGGTTATTAAGATGTGTTTATCGTGCATTTAATGAGTGGCAGTTTGACGTGAATCTGACCCTGTGTTATTCTCACTCCAGAAAAACAGACTCCTAGTATTCACTCATGATAATGGAGGGAGATGGTGGTGGCTGAATGGGTATTTGGAAACTATCACATAAGTTAAAGGGCATGTTTAAGCTTAAGCTTTAATATACTCATGGAGAAGGCAATGGCACCCCACGCCAGTACTCTTGCCTGGAAAATCCCATGGACAGAGGAGCCTGGTAGGCTGCAGTCCATGGGGTCACCAAGAGTCGGACACGACTGAGCGACTTCATTTTCCCCTTTCACTTTCATACATTGGAGAAGGAAATGGCAGCCCACTCCAGTGTTCTTGCCTGGAGAATCCCAGGGACGGGGGAGCCTGGTGGGCTGCCGTCTATGGGGTCACGCAGAGTCGGACACAACTGAAGTGACTTAGCAGTAGCAGTTAATATACTTATGTGTCCCAATAAAAGTTTGAATCTGGACTGTTAGAAGAAAACAGCATCTCTGGGTGCAGACAAAGATTTAATATACATGTATGATTGGCTGTTGGCCTCCCAGGAGGCTCAATGGTAAAGATTCAGCCTGCCAGTGCAGGAGACGTGGGTTCAGCCCCTTGGTTGAGAAGATCCCCTGGAGGAAGAAATGACAACTCACTCTAGCATTCTTGCCTGGAAAATCCCGTGGACAGAGAAGCCTGATGGGCTACAGCCCATGGGGTCGCCAACAGTTGGACACAACTGAGCAACTAGGCACACACACACATAAACTGGCTATCACACACAAGCGGGGCTATCACACGCATGACTGGCCGTCACACGCACGATCAGCTCTTCCGACTTAGCACTCAAAATGGGTTCTGAACACAAATAAGGCCAGGATCATGGGTAATACCACCGAAGTCAACTTTGCATTGCCCAGCGAAAGTGGCAGTCTCTCAGCCACTCTTTTCGACCCTGTGGACTGTAGCCTGCCAGGCTCCTCTGTCCATGGGGTTGTCCAGGGAAGAATATGGGTGTGGGTCGCTATTCCCTTCTCCAGGGGATCTTCCCGACCCAGGAATTGAACCTGGGTCTCCTGCATTGAAGGCAGACCCTTTACCATCTGAGCCACCAGGGAAACCCTCTATATTGCCAATGGGATTTTCAGACGGAAATGACAGGTATCCCTTCCGAACAAGGCAGAGATGCGATGTGGGGTGTCTATTACAGCACATGTTCTCACTGATACAGAAATCACATGGAAGCAGGTTGTAAGACCAAATGAAGCCTACACTGTTTAATAGGTTGTTTACTAATTATGTTGCCTTGTTCTACAGGTGTTCAGTGAGAGGCTGAATTTGGAACATATAATAGAAATTCTTACCTGGGTGAGTAGATTCAGTTACTTCAAGGGGAAGAAAGGTTAGGGCCTTAAAAATAAATGACTTTAAAACTTAGAAATCTTGAGTTATAAATTACATACATATATTGCTTTCAGATAGCAAAGAATTTTCTCAGTTTAACGTTAAAATTTATAAATCATATAATGCCATTATAAAACCAAAGCAGAAACAGCTGGGAAAAATATTAACCCCATCATGACAAAATATCAATATCTGTACTGCATGAGCGGCTTCAGCAAGTATCTAAGAAAAATGTGTGTTTCTGACAGATACATTGACAAGCGCTCGCTCACTCGGTCATGTCTGACTCTTTGGGACCCACAGACTGTAGCCTGCCAGGTTCTTCTGTCCATGGAATTTTCCAGGCAAGAATATTGGAGTGGGTTGCCACTGCCTAACTCCAAAGGCTCTTCCTGACCCAGGGATTGAACCCGTGTCTCTTGCATCTCCAGCATTGGCAGGTATATTCTTTGCCACCTGGAAGGCACGTTGACAAGAGATAGGTACAAAAGACACACAAAGCCATAAAAAGCTCACAAAAAACAGTTGCAACATCTTTGATAAGCCATTTTTACTCTCTGGTCAGAAAAAAAAAAACCCTGAAAACAATGGTTATTCAATGTTGGAGAAGCCACAGCAAAATAAGCACTCCTCTTTACAAAGCTGGTAAAAGCAAACGTTGATAAAGTCTTTCTGGATGGACATTCATAACACATACTCACTAACACAATATTCACTTTTGACCTTGTAATTCCAGTTCTAGGAATTTATATTGAAGACACCAAAAATGTACACCATGATGTGTATACAAACATTATTTATGAAACTGAAAAATTGATACAAACATCTATCAGTCGGAGAATAGTAAATTACAGGACATCCATGACATGAAATACTATGGGGTCATTAAAATCCATGCATGGGGACATAGAAAATGCTTCATGAAGTAATGTCAAGTTAAGAAGTCATATCCTATACAGAGGTATATTTTGTGTGTGTGTGTGGTGTGCTCAGTTTTATCCGACTCTTTGCAACCCCGTGGACTGTAGCCCGCCGGGCTCCTCTGTTCGTGGGATTTTCCAGAATCCAGTATTTTCAAGAATACTGGAGTGGGTTGCCATGCCTTCCTCCAGGGAATCTTCTCGATCCAGGGATGGAACTGGTGTCTCCTGTCTGCTGCATTGGCAGGCGGATTCTTTACCACCACGCCGCCTGGGAAGCCACATATTGCATACATGTGTGTGTATGTATGTACATACCTGTGTGTACACACATGGCATCACCTGAAAGAGGGGATCTCACCCTCTACTTTATTCCCCGGCTTCCTGGACCAAATCTCTTTCCTCTCCCCGTGGGTCACACCTTCCCAGCCTCCTTTGCTGGCTCCTTGGCATCCCCTAGCTGGCAAATGTTGGAGTGCTACAGGTCTGCCCTCAGATGCATCTTTGTTTACACCCACTTTCCAGATGATTCCACCCACTTGTATGGGTTTAAACAGCATCTCTGCACCGATATAGTATCCGAATACATGTCTCCACACCTGGGCGCCTATCAGACTCATGCCTGTCAACGTGTCCATAGAGCATCTTCACTTGGCTATCTGACAAGCTTCACATGGCCCAAACAGAACCCTTGATTTCAATGGCATCCTTAAAGAAAAATTAGACACAACGAAACAGTGAAGGCTTGCTCTACCTGTAATCTCTTCTTTTGGGGGAATAAGCAACTCTATTCTTCCAGTCTTTTGAGCCAAAAGATTGGCATTCACTGTTAACACTGCTGTTTTCCTCAACCCCCACTTCCATGCTTTAAGCAAAGTCTCCCAGTTCTGCCTGCAGGATAATACCCATCACTGAACTACTCACCGCCTCCACCGCTACCACTCTGGTGCCAGCACCTCGAAGCTGGATCTATTGCAAGATCATCTCTGCTGGGCTCCCTTTGGGTCCTTCCAACTCCACACAACAAGATCACTCCTCTCCTCAAAACCCTCAGCTCTTCCCATCTTGCCTGGAGGGAGATCCAAGTCCCACGATGGCCTGGCCCGCCAGCCAGGGTCTGGGCCCTGCCCACTCTCTCTGACCATGCCTCCCACACTCTGCCGCCTGCTCAGCACACTCCAGCCACTCAGCCTCCTTGTCAGGCCTCCAACAGCCACACGCGGTCCTGCCCCAGGGGCTCGGTCCTGTCTGTTCCCTCATTGCAACACTCTCCGGTATCTTCGAGGCTTGCTCCAGTCTGCCCAGATGCAGCCTTCTCAGAGAGGTTTTACCTGACTTCCTGATATCTAATAGCAACACCCTATGCCTCTTACCCTGCTTCGAGTTTCTGGGCAGCAAAAGCCTCTGCCCGTCATACTGCATATCTACTTGCCTTCTGGCCACTGGCTTCTTTACTCCACCAGAATATGCTCCATGAGGTCAGAGACACTGTATTCCCTGAACAGCGCCCGGCGTATAAAAGGAGCAGTCCCATATTCCTTGCATACATTTTAAAAAGGTTTCAAGTGGTAAAAAGAACCCTTACCTTAAAAAAAAAAGGGGGGTTATTACAAATCAATGTAAAACAAATGAGTTTCTCATCATTGCTGGAAAGCGAAAGTGAAATTGCTCAGTCATGTCCGACTCTTCACGACCCCATGGACTGTAGCCTACCAGGCTCCTCAGTCCATGGAATTTTCCAGGCAAGAGTACTGGAGTGGGTTGCCATTTCTTTCTCCAGGGGACCTTCCCAACCCAGGGATCAAACCCGGGTCTCCCGCATTGCAGGCAGATATTTTACCGTCTGAGCCACCAGGGAAGCCCCAAACAAAAGTTCTGCTGTTCAGTCACTGAGTTGTGTCTGACTCTTTGCAACCCCATGGACTGCAGCCTGCCAGGCTTCCCTGTCCTTTGCTGTCTCCCGGAGTTTGCTCAAACTCATGGCCATTGAGTCAGTGATGCCATCTAGCCATCTTATCCTCGGTCGCCCTCTTCTCCAGGCTTCCATCTTTCCCAGCATCAGCAAGAGCAATACATCTTTTCCTTTCAAGTTAAATTTCCGACAGTGAAAGGGCCCCAGGAAGTCACAGTGAACAGAGCTGTGGAAAACATGTCAAAGGTTCCTGACAGAGTTAAATGCATGCAGCCACGAGGAATGGAGCTCCTGTCGGTTGGATGTCTCAAAAGTTCAAGGAATGTGCCTTCAAAGTTTTGTTTTGGACAAAGAAGCCTCTGAGCTCACATTCTTTTCTATGGGGGATAATGATGCTTTGCAAGAAGGGAAACTCATTTAGAAGCAGAATCAATGCAGGGCTTCTTGGGGACAGAGAGACATGGGCGGCAAAAGAGAGTCTGAGCACCCAGGGACTGCTTGGGGAAAGGCAGGCACATACTGAGCCCACGAGGATAAGGACACTGTCTCACTTAACCTATTTCTTATCCTGACGGTCAACCCTCGGAACTGTCAGACCTGAGCACAGTGGCGACACCACACAGCCCCAGGCAGCAGGTATCGCTTGAGCTGATTTCTCTTTAATTTCATAAACCTATACCGTCGGGAAGATCCCCTGGAGAAGGAAATGGCAACCCACTCCAGTCTTCTCGCCTGGGAAAATCCCATGGATAGAGGAGCTTGGTGGGCTATAGTCCGAGGGGTTGCAAGAGTCAGACATGACTGAAGGACTAACTATACCATCAAAAAGGCTGGACAACATTGAAAGGCTTAATGGCAAGTATACTTAAGAGTCTGGACTTTCTGTCTTCCTGAGGGTTTCTTTTTTCTCCTGCTTAATAATGTATTGTTATACTATATTTTTCCTTCTGGTTTGTCCTATAAGATGTCTCCCTTTTTTGTAAAACATCAGAGTTAGGCAGGACCCCAGCGATCAGACCTGTCCCTGTTCCTAACTATACCCAGGGAGAAATGATACCCAGGAAGGGAGTAAACTCCTTGTCTAATGACACACATCTGACCAAGGTCAGGACTGGGACTAGAAGCAGGTTCACTGGTGTGACATCTCCAGTTCTTCATCCAGTAACTTCAGCAGGGCTGTCATTCAAAACACAGCAAACCAACAACAACAAGAAAAATCCACATAGAAAACTAACTGAAACTGTATGGCTGACTCTTAATTATGATCTGAAAACTACACTCATCCCCTTTATACATATTTATCGCTGCCTATTATGTGCCAGGCAAGCTGCTGACATGAGAATGAATCATGAGGAAGGCAAACACAGTCCTCGTTCCAAGGAGCTTACGGTTGAGTGAGGAAGGCAGACAATTAAACATGCAATTAAAACGAAGTCCAACAGTGTTCCTGTAAGGCAAGCACGGGGCACAACGGGAGCGAGACAGAGTAACTGAAATAGTGTGTGCAAACAAAAGAACACGATATTGTAAATCAGCTATACTTCGACAAAAATTGGGAAAAACAATTTAGATAGCACGTGTAGGGTCAACAATCAGGTGATGAGAGGTACCCAGACTTCGGGGGTCATCAGTGAAGACAGATGTTAAACTATCATGCTGTATTCCTAAAACATACATAACAGAAATGTGTACGTGAGAGGGAAAGAGAGAGCAGCGTGTGTGTGTGTGTGTGTGTGTGTGTGTAAGGGCAGCAGGCGAAGGAAAAACCTTACTCCAAGCAGACACTGCTTTCCCCTCTGTCTGCTGTGTCTCTATCCTTCCCGTCACCCTTGATCTCTCCGGCTCCTTCACCTCTCACGCCCGATCTCGCATCCCTTTCCGGCCCTCTCATGCTTACGATCCTCAAGGCTGCCTCCCCTCCTCATTCTTAGCACCCTCCTGTCTAGCTCACCCTGACCCCTAGCGGAGTCTCACAGCGCTTCTGCCTGGATTCAGCCTTGCCCTCTTCAGTTCTCTTCCTCTGCCGATTGACCTGCCTAAAAAGCAACTCTGACCATGTGAGTCCTCTGCTGAAAACCCATGAAAGTCCGTGGCTCCCCATCGGCTAAGTGAAATTGAAAGTCAATTAGTCGTGTCCGACTCTTTGCGACCCCATGGACTATACAGTCCATGGAATTCTCCAGGCCAGAATACTAGAGTGGGTAGCCTTTCCCTTCTCCAGGGGATATTCCCAACCCAGGGATCAAACCCAGGTCTCCCACATTGCAGGTGGATTCTTTCCCAGCTGAGCCACGAGGGAAGCGCCCATGGGCTAAGGGTAAAGTTCAAGTTCACCAACAGGACCCCAAAGCCTCCATGAGTTGGCCCAGCCTGCATTTCCAATGTCTTCCCTTGCCTCTGCAGTCCGTGACAAAGTGAAAGTGAAGTCGCTCAGTCGTGTCCGACTCTTTGTGACTCCTTGGACTATAGCCTACCAGACTCCTCTGTCCATGGGATTTTCCGGGCAAGAATACTGGAGTGGGTTGCCATTTTCTTCTCTAGAGGATCTTCCTGACCCAGGGATCGAACCCCCATTGTAGTCAGACGCTTTACTGTCTGAGCCACCAGGGGAGTCACAGTCCACGGGGTCACGAAGAGTCAGACACGACTGAGCACCTGGACAGCCCTTGCCTCTGCCTCTCCCCCGCTGCACGCGCCCAGCTCCTGCTTCCCGGAGTGCAGCAGGCTCTCTCAGGCATCTTGATGTCCTGCAGGTATCTCTGTGCCTGCCACCCCGCAGCACGCCCTTCCCCCTTGCTGAAGCGCCTTTCCTCTGACTCCCTTCAGGCATTCTCTCATAGGAAACCTTCCCCAGCGCTCCTCCGCACACCCCTTGAGTTACCGAAGCCTCTCCAAGTGCACATGGTGCCCTGAGTGTGCGCCCTCCCAGGCTACGTGGCTTCAGTCGTGTCTGACTGCGTGCGACCCTATAGACTGTATCCCGCCAGGCTCCTTTGTCCGTGGGATTCTCCAGGCAAGAACACTGGAGTGGGTTGCCATGCCCTCCTCCAGGGGATCTTCCCGACCTGTGTCTCTTACGTCTCCTGCATTGGCAGGTAGGTTCTTTATCACTAGGGCCACTTGGGAAGACTCATGGGACCTCAGGCACCTCCTAAAAGTTACATACATACTCCATGTTAAACTATAAGCATTTGCCTATGGCTCTGTTCCCCTTCCCAGCAGGTGACAAGAATTGCTTCACTTGTCTTTGCAAGCTTAGCACCTTGCACAGTCCTAATCCATAACAAGACGTCAGTGCATGCTTGTTTAATGAAAGAGCAGTCATTGCAGAACTTACATTGGGTAATTCTCAGCCTAGCAATTGAAAATGGCATTATTATATGAGGAAATAAAATAACGGGGTTCTGCTTTCCCACCAAAGTGGACTCCCCAAAAAGAATAATTGAGCTGAGCTTCCTGAAGCAAAAAAAAATTAAAATCCCTGGTGGCTCAGAGGTTAAAGCATCTGCCTGGAATTCGGAAGACATGGGTTTGATTCCTGGGTCGGGAAGATCCCCTGGAGAAGGAAATGGCAACCCACTCCAGTACTCTTGCTTGGAGAATCCCAAGGAGGGAGGAGCCTGGTGGGCTACAGTCCATGGGGTTGCAAAGAGTCAGACACGACTGAGCGACTTCACTTTCACTTTCCTGAAAATTACTGGTTTGGGTTTTGACAGATAACACCAATATCTAAACGTCCCTGTATTTTCAAAATACAATGGTCCACACTGTTTGGTTCCTAAAGAAATATAAAATCATTACATCTTCTGGTGACTTATTTTAAGTGTTACAAAATACCACAGCACTAGTCCTGAGTCATAGGACTAGTTTGTTTCTAGAATAGTCTGGGGCAAACATCCTGGGAGGAGACCAGCACCTGGGCAGGGCTCTGTGGATGGCATGGCCTGGTGAGATCACCATTCAAAATAGCAGATGACCACAATGGCACGCACTTACCTTCAAATACCTATGCTCCTTTCTCCTGAAAGATTGGCCTATCTTCAAAATTAGTTACTATTTTGCAAACACAGATGGGAGATTTAAGGAGGTGTTTGGAAGGACAGAAGCCTCAGGAGTGTTGGGATAGAAAACAGAGGTGAGCCAGATTTTATCAACGATTACCACCTACGGATAATCTACCTGCCTGCAGGCAAGCTCAGCTGTGCCTGCCTCTCTTCCACCCCATGGCCTGTAGCCCGACAGGCTCCTCTTGTCCATGGAACTTTCCATTCAAGAATACTGGAGTGGGTGGCCATTTCTTCCTCCAGGGGATCTTCCCAACCCAGGGATCAAACACCATGTGTCTTGCACCCCCTGCACTGGCAGGCAGATTCTTCACCACTGGCGCCACCTATAAATGAAAACGGACTGTACTTCTCTAATTGCTTATAATCCTAACTCTGAACTTCAAATTACAAACTACTGTGACAAAGTTTGTGGAGTCTTTCTTTCCTTTTTTTTTTTTTTGAGGGTAAGGAAAGGAAAGGAAGCATTTTGTCATGAAAACCACCAGCCCATCCCTACAAATGCAAACATATATCCCACTTCTCTTAATATAGCACACGGGCTTTAGTTTTAGCACAGAGAGTATTGGGAGGATTTTCTTTCCCAGTTGTGTTTATTTATAATATGGGTGTGGAGTAAAATATCAGATCACAACAGGTTATATACTTCCACGCAAGCCTTTCCTTTCTGCCCAGAGCTATTTCTACATTTCTTCTTAACCTCAAATGTAAAAAGTGTATCTTGTCAAATTGTGATAAATTGTTGCCTGCGTGGCAAAGAACTTGCTAACTAGAAGTAACTCCAGTCTTCCCAAAGTACATCCTTTATATAACAGAGTGAATCTGCTCTTTGTACATGTGCAACCTTGAAAAAATAAAAGGGAGGGGGCTCAGCAAAACAGCTGGATTATTCCCCCAAAGGCTTGAACATACTTTTAGAAACAGTTTAAAATGAAATTTTGCTCTTAAAAAAATGACATGGTATAGTTTGATGCAAATGTCATCTAAAAATAGGCGTTTGGTAAAAAAGCTTTCTGCCCCTAACACTAGGGCTGTGTGTTTATATGTTTGTGTATACTCGCCTGTGTGCTGTACTGCATGGGCAAAAAATGGTCACTTAGGCTCAAAAAAACATTTTTTTTAATTAAAAAAAAAAAGGCCTTTGGTAAAGTTCTTCCACAAAACATAAAATCTTAATGTTTGTTGAAATGCTTTCTAGAACTTATACACATAGTAAATAATCATTTCATTTCATGAATGTGAAACTTCAGAAAGTATGCAAAATATAATCCAAATGAATCTGACCTTTTATATCTAGAATAAAAGCATTTAAAAATATTTTGTGAAACCATAATATGTATTTTCTTGCACTTACTGATTGTCTTGTGCTTTGGATCTAACTCTGATTTCTGGATTTTCCCTTGCTGTTTTCCTCCTACCTACCTAGAGTCTTTCTTTGTGGTGGGATGGTCCCTTTGTTTTAAGGAAAGGAGGTAAGCACCAAGGTAAACACTTGTGTCGTCATAATAGTATGAGGTGAGTGAGTGAAGAGGCATTTCCAGTGTAATTTTAACTATCATGAACTTATTTGTTAGTTACTTTGGCCTAGATCATTAAATTACAAAACTAAGTATTTCATGTGATTTTGTTAGTATATTTCTTACAAACAAAATACACAAATAACTAAAGAGCAAAGATTGCCAGGAGAAATATCAATAACCTCAGATAGGGAGATGACACCACCCTTATGGCAGAAAGTGAAGAGGAGCTAAAAAGCCTCTTGATGAAAGTGAAAGACGAGAGCGAAAAAGTTGGCTTAAAGTTCAACATTCAGAAAACGAAGATCATGGCATCCAGTCCCATCACTTCATGGGAAATAGATGGGGAAACAGTGGAAACAGTGTCAGACTTTATTTTTTTGGGCTCCAAAATCACTGCAGATGGTGACTGCAGCCATGAAGTTAAAAGATGCTTACTCCTTGGAAGAAAAGTTATGACCAACCTAGATAGCATATTCAAAAGCGGAGACATGACTTTGCCGACTAAGTCAAGGCTATAGTTTTTCCAGTAGTCATGTATGGATGTGAGAGTTGGACTGTGAAGAAGGCTGAGCACTGAAGAATTGATGGTTTTGAACTGTGGTGTTGGAGAAGACTCTTGAGAGTCCCTTGGACTGCAAGGAGATCCAACCAGTCCATTCTGAAGGAGATCAGCCCTGGGATTTCTTTGAAAGGAATGATGCTAAAGCTGAAACTCCAGTACTCTGGCCACCTCATGCGAAGAGTTGACTCATTGGAAAGACTCTGATGCTGGGAGGGACTGGGGGCAGGAGGAGAAGGGGACGACAGAGGATGAGATGGCTGGATGGCATCACGGACTCAATGGACGTGAGTCTGAGTGAACTCCAAGAGTTGGTGATAAACAGGGAGGCCTGGTGTGCTGCAACTCATGGGGTCACAAAGAGTCAGATACTACTGAGCGACTGCACTGAACTGAACTCATCTATGGGCTTTTCTGTGGCTCAGATGGTAAAGAATTTGCCTGCAATGCAGGAGACCTCGATTTGATCCCTGGGTTGGAAGATCCTCTGGAGGAGGGCATGGCAACCCACGCCAGTATTCTTGCCTGGAGAATCCCCATGGACAGAGGAGACTGGCGGGCTACAGTCCATGTGGTCAATAACATTTGTGTATTAGAAATACTGACACACTTTGTTGCGTTCCCCATAGATACTGATCAGTATGTTCATCCAGGTATAAGAAATCTTTCACCTACTTTGTAGGCTCTACAAAGTAAGACATGGTTTGAATATAGACCACTTCAGTTCAGTTCAGTCACTCAGTCATGTCTGACTCTTTGTGACCCCATGAATCGCAGCACACCAGGCCTCCCTGTCCATCACCAACTCCCGGAGTTCACTCAGACTCACGTCCATCAAGTCCGTGATGCCATCCAGCCATCTCATCCTCCGTCGTCCCCTTCTCCTCCTGCCCCCAGTCCCTCCCAGCATCAGAGTCTTTGACTCTTTTCCAATGAGTCAACTCTTCGCATGAGGGGGACAAAGTACTGGAGTTTCAGCTTTAGCATCATTCCTTCTAAAGAAATCCCAGGGTTGATCTCCTTCAGAATGGCCTGGTTGGATCTCCTTGCAATCCAAGGGACTCTCAAGAGTCTTCTCCAACACCACAGTTCAAAACCATCAATTCTTTGGCGCTCAGCTTTCTTCACAGTCCAACTCTCTCATCCATTCATGACCACAAAAACCATAGTCTTGACTAGACGGACCTTTGTTGGCAAAGTTATGACTCTGCTTTTGAATATGCTATCTAGGTTGGTCATAACTTTCCTTCCAAGGAGTAAGCGTCTTTTAATTTCATGGCTGTAGTCACCGTCTGCGGTGATTTTGGAGCCCCCATAAATAAAGTCTGACTCTGTTTCCACTGTTTCCCCATCTATTTGTCATGAAGTGATGGGACCGGATGCCATGATCTTCGTTTTCTGAATCATGAGCTTTAGGCCAACTTTTTAACTCTCCTCTTTCACTCTCATCAAGAGGCTTTTTAGTTCCTCTTCACTTTCTGCCATAAGGGTGGTGTCATCTGCATATCTGAGGTGATTGATATTTCTCCCGGCAATCTTGATTCCAGCTTGTGCTTCTTCCAGCCCAGCGTTTTTCATGATGTACTCTGCATAGAAGTTAAATAAGCAGGGTGACAATATACAGCCTTGACGTACCCCTTTTCCTATTTGGAACCAGTCTGTTGTTCCACGTCCAGTTCTAACTGTTGCTTCCTGACCTGCATTTCTGAAGACGCAGGTCAGGTGGTCTGGTATTCCCATCTCTTTCAGAATTTTCCACAGCTTATTGTGATCCACACAGTCAAAGGCTTTGGCATGGTCAATAAAGCAGAAATAGATGTTTTTCTGGAACTCTATTGCTTTTTCAATGATCCAGTAGATGTTGGCAATTTGATCTCTGGTTCCTCTTCCTTTTCTAAAACCACCGTGAACATCTGGAAGTTCACAGTTAACATATTGCTGAAGCCTGGCTTGGAGAATTTTGAGCATTACTTTGCTAGCATGTGAGATGGGTGCAGTTGTGCAGTAGTTTGAGCATTGTTTGGCATTGCCTTTCTTTGGGATTGGAATGAAAACTGATCTTTTCCAGTCCTGTGGCCACTGTTGAGTTGTCCAAATTTGCTGGCATATTGAGTGCAGCACTTTCACAGCATCATCTTCAAGGATTTGAAAAAGCTCAACTGGAATTCCATCACCCCCACTAGCTTTGTTCGTAGTGATGCTTCCTAAGGCCCACTTGACTTTGCATTCCAGGATGTCTGGCTCTAGGTGAGTGACCAAACCATCGTGATTATCTGGGTCGTGAAGATCTTTTTTGTACAGCTCTTCTGTGTATTCTTGCCACCTCTTAATATCTTCTGCTTCTGTTAGGTCCATACCGTTTTTGTCCTTTATTGTGCCCATCTTTGCATGAAATGTTCCTTTGGTATCTCTAATTTGCTTGAAGAGATCTCTAGTCTTTCCCTATTCTATTGTTTTCCTCTATTTCTTTGCACTGATCGCTGAGGAAGGCTTTCTTATCTCTCCTTGCTATTGTTGGAACTCTGCATTCAGATGCTTATATCTTTCCTTTTCTCCTTTGTCTTTCGCTTCTCTTCTTTTCACAGCTGTTTGTAAGGCCTCCCCAGGCAGCCATTTTGCTTTTTTGCATTTCTTTTCCATGGGGATGGTCTTGATCCCTATCTCCTGTGTAATGTCATGAACCTCTGTCCATAGTTCATCAGGCACTCTATCTATCAGATCTAGTCCCTTAAATCTATTTTTCACTTCCACTGTATAATCATAAGGGATTTGATTTGAATATAGACCAGTCAAATAAAATTCCTCCTTTGCTTTGGGAAACGTATTTTTGAGACATCTGATAGTACATATAATTTTAATAATTGCTCATACGCATACTTAAGGTCACAGAAAGTTCTGATATTCAAAACATACTGCTAGTTATATTGACCCAAACAGGCAAAGTGGTCAACAGCAAATAGTTCATGGCAGTAATGCCTCAAATCTCTCTAATCAGGAGAACAGAAGCAGTTCCCCAGTGACAGTTTTTATGCAACAAAAAGAATCATCTGTCTTCAATTCTCTTACCAAAATGGGGGAAGGCCAACTCATTGTCAAATATATTTTAAAAAGCCATTTTTATTTATGAGCAAAAGCTTCCCTTTAATAACACAGGGGAAAAATGTGTCAAAATAGAGGTATTAAAACAAATATCTGCAAAGAAACAGGAGTGAGCACACACTGGGAGAAAATCTTGACAATATTACCATCAAAAAGTCACATGGAAGAGTGGTCTGGTGAAGATCAAAGCAGTATAAAATGATATCTCGATAAGCAATCCCCGTGGGCAACAGCGCAAGGTGTGATGATAGAAGAAAGATAGAAGAAGCATGCGAGGGTGTTAGGGGAGCAGAACAAAGCAATCACTCATAAACGGCTTCAAAGAAAGCAAACGGGAGACTTTCTAAAGAAACAGGAAAAGGAAAAGCAAGCTCTTATAATTTGCTACCCCTTCTAATTCTAATGAAAATGTCTTTCTGTAGACACTTCATTTTAAAAAAAAGGTCTTTCTGTAGAGAAGAGGAGTATCTGAAGCAGAGCTGGCAGATGAGACGGAAGATAAGGAAATAAATTATGACTGGGGAAGAGACTTAGTAAAGACAGGGTGGCCTTTGACTTGACTCCTCACAAGGCCTCTTTTAAATGGCTGGGGACAACGTGATGCTAATTAATACAACATGACAAATAATCAGATTCCAAAACCAAACTAGCACGAAGGGAAACAAAAGTCAGGGTCAATACCGACCCTGCAAAACTGACCGTATCTTAGGTGGACGTCCTTTCTCAACTTCAAGAGCCGATTATAAAGCAACCAGGGGCTTTCCTGGTGGTCCAGTGGTTATGAAGCTGCCTTGGAATGCAGGGGACACATGTTCAATCCACGGTCGGGGAAGATCCTACATGCTGCGGACCAGCCAAGCCCGGGCGCCACGACTGCTGAAGCTGCTAAGCTCCAGAGCCCGGGCACCACGAGGAGGAGGAGCCCCCATGGGCTGCAGCTAGAGAAAGCCCGTGCACAGCAGTCAAGACCCGGCAGAGCCAAAGATAAAGAAATAATGTATCTTTAAAAACGAACATATTTAAGAAATAAGGAAAGTGGGTGAATCGCTTCAGCATCGGCTCAGTCTGCTCTTCTCTACATAGCTCACGTTTCTCGACTAACGTAACGTGATGAACTACCTGTGTGCTCGGTGACGCAGTGGAGGGTGTGGAGAGCTAGACCCAGGGCAGCTGGCGCACAGGACAGCTGAGCTATAGTTGAAAATGAACGGGCTTTTAACAACCATTTGCAGAATTAATAGAAACAGGGCCTCTTGATTAAGGGACACTCTTGCTTAAGGGATTCGTAATAATGAACCAGGGCTTTGTCTTCCTTCCCTTGACCATACCTGGAGACACGGTAAGGTCTTCTCTAAGATGTCCCGTTTTCTTGTGTCGCTGAGGGACTTGGGAAGTCCTGAAGCACCAGGAGATGCTGGATATGGGAACAGGGGCACTGGCTGCAGAAATCTGGAGGACTGTCATCCAGAGGAGGGAGGGAGTGCTGACCAGCCCAGCATAAGCGATTGTCATTGAAATCACTTGTTGATCACCTTTAGGAGTAGGGCTCTGCGACTGATTAAATGTCCACTTTTCTAAATCCAGTTTTGTATACTTGTTTCTGGGCTTCCCCGGTGGCTCAGTGGTAAAGAATCTACCTCTCAATGAAGGAGAAATGAGTTCGACCCCTGGGTCAGAAAGATTCCCTTGAGAGGGAAATGGCAACCCATGCCAGTATCCTTGCCTGGGAAATCCCATGGATAGAGGAGCCTGGCGGGCTACAGTCCATAGGGTTGCAGAAGAGTTGGAGACGACTTAGTGACTAAACAACATACTTGTTTCTACTTTTGTAAGAAAGAGAAACAACAACTACCAGTAATCTATTCAAAAGAGAAATCTCCAAGGTCTGACCTGGGAATTCAGCTCCAGTCTTCTCCATTTATCAGCACTTAAATTGACAACCTCTGATAAGGACAACTTAATGCTTGACCAGCAGTATAAATTGTTACTTTCAGTCTTTTGTTTATGTAACCACAAAAGCACACAATGTTTTTGTTCTCCTTGCTTATTTCACAGATCTCTATAATCCACGTTTTTAAAAGTAAAAGGCGTCTTAGTGATGGGCAGAAAAAATAAACTCAGTACAATGTGTAATACAACTTTCTCTTATAAAGCTATCCATACACACACACATACATACATATATATATATCATATGGGTCAAATTACTAAATGGGATAGAATTTTTAGAAATTGGATCTTTTTCTGATTAATAAGCACATTAGCTAGTTTTAAAGTATTAATTTTACTGTACTTATATCAATTTGGAAGTGAAAGTAAAAGGGTTATTCACTCAAGTCATGCCCAACTCTTTGCAACACCATGGACTGTGGTCCACCACACTCCTCTGTCCATGGAATTCTCCAGGCAAGAATACTGGCATGGGTTACCATTTCCTTTTCCAGGGGATTATCTCACCTGTAGTTCTACATAACATGAAGCGAGCATGTGAATACTAAGCTGGTTTTAGAAAAGGCAGAGGAACCAGAGGTCAAATTGCCAACATCTGATGGATCATCGAAAAAGCAAGAGAGTTCCAGAAAAACATCTATTTCTGCTTTCTTGACTATGCCAAAGCCTTTGACTGTGTGGATCACCATAAGCTGTGGAAAACTCTGAAAGAGATGGGAATACCAGACCACCTAACCTGCCTCTTGAGAAATCTGTATGCAGGCTAGGAAGCAACAGTTAGAACTGGACATGGAACAACAGACTTGTTCCAAATAGGAAAAGGATTACGTCAAGGCTGTATATTGTCACCCTGCTTATTGAACTTCTATGCAGAGTATATCATGAGAAACGCTGGACTGGAAGAAGCACAAGCTGGAATCAAGATTGCTGGGAGAAATATCAATCACCTCAGATATGCAGATGACACCACCCTTATGGCAGAAAGTGAAGAGGAGCTNGGAGATCCAACCAGTCCATTCTGAAGGAGATCAACCCTGGGATTTGTTTGGAAGGAATGATGCTAAAGCTGAAGCTCCAGTACTTTGGCCACCTCATGTGAAGAGTTGACTCTTTGGAAAAGACTCTGATGCTGGGAGGGGTTGGGGGCAGGAGGAGAAGGGGACGACGGAGGATGAGATGGCTGGATGGCATCACGGACTCGATGTACTCGAGTCTGAGTGAACTCCGGGAGTTGGTGATGGACAGGGAGGCCTGGCGTGCTGCGATTCATGGGGTTGCAAAGAGTCAGACACGACTGAGCGACTGAACTGTACTGAAGGGGATATAAATGCCCTTTTAACCTGCAATCAATATGCCCTATGGTAAGCTACTTCTTGCCATTTAAATCAGAGTTAATAACAAAAATGTTTTTCGTGGCTTTCAAAATAGATGGGGAAAAAATAGAAACTGTGGCAGATTTTATTTTCTTGGGCTCCAAAATCACTGCAGATTGTGACCGCAGTCATGAAATTAAAAGCTGCTTGCTCCTTGGAAGTTATGGCAAAGCTATGGCAAACCTAGACAGCATAATAAAAAGCAAAGAAATTGCTTTGCTGACAAAGGTCGGTCTAGTCAAAGCTATGGTTTTTCCAGTAGTCATGTATGTTGGATGTGAGAGTTGGACCATAAAGAAGGCTAAGCGCCAAAGGATTGATGCTTTCAAAATGTGGTGCTAGAGAAGACTCTCAAGAGTCCCTTAGCCAGCAAGACAGAAAACCAGCAAACCATCCTAAAGGAAACCAACTCTGAATATTCATTGGAAGGAATTCATTGCTAAAGCTGAAGCTCCAATACTTTGGCCACCTGATGTAAAGAGCCAACTCACTCATCAGGAAAACATGCTGATGCTGGGAAAGATTAAGGGCAGGAGGAGAAGGGGCAGCAGAGGATGAGATGGTTGGATGGCATCATTGGCTCAACAGACATTAGTTTGAGCAAACCCTGGAAGACGGTGGAGGACAGGGAAGCCTGGCGTGCTGCAGTCCATAGACTTGCAAAGACTTGGACACGATTGAGGGACAACAATATGTCTTTCTAGGAACACAGGTATAGCATAAAACAAGGTAAATGTTTAGCAGGAAGATGACATGCCCGCAGTAGGCATGTTAAGGCAGAACTGATTATATTGGTTTTTCCTGGCTGTGAAATGTCTCTGCTTGGAAATACAGGTATTGGAGCTCTTTGCCCATCTCTTCCCACCCAGCCCGTCACAGTCTCTTCACACACCCTCAGCAAAAGGATGTAAAAACAGGGAGACATAGGGGGCTGCCCTCCTCCGAAACATTGCCTACTCTGGCCAGTTTCAAAACTAGACTTCAGGGTCTGGAGCACCAGGGCCAAGCATCAGTGCTCCTGGAAACGGAAAAACCCACTCACTGAAAATTCCACTCCTCCGCGTTCACACAGATTGTCAACCCAGCTACCTGATTGTGTTCCGACGCTGAGCCAGCTGCTGGGCCGAGGGACCTGACCCGCTCCCCACCTCCACCCCCGGAGGGCGGACCCCGCGCCGGCAGACCCGAGCCCAGCTTGGAGGCGGAGGGGTCCCCTACCTTGGCTCCGCGCATCCTTCCTCCGGGCGGGTCCTGACTCCCGCCGCGCGGGCACTGGCCGCGAGGCCGCCGCCGCCGCCCCGTGACTTTGCCGGAATGCAGGCAGCTGCCGACTTGGCCAGCATCTCCAGTTTTCCTATCAGAGGCATAAATCGTCCACAGCAATTGGCCAGGCGCCCGCACCAGCTCCCATCCCCGCCTTGGAATCCTCTCCCTTGCAGCCCGAGCCTGCAGCCTGAGAAGGGAATGAGCTGGGCTGGTGGAGCCACTGAGCAGAAAACCTGCGACAGGTTTGGTGGTCCTGGGGACCCCCACCTTGGGGCGCGGGCTGCAGCCCCCGCGGCTGAAAAGGCCGGGGTCTGCCGTCCCCTGCCGGCCGCTGTCGGTCGGTGTTTGCTTCTTTTTGGCTCCGAAGTGTTTTCCGGCCGAGTAGAGAGCTTCAAAGGCCCGGCTGAGAAGAAAGGTTGTTTGCGCTTCTGTGGCTTGGAGTGAAGTCTGAACTGCGTCAGAGCTATTGCCCCCGAGGCGCTGGGATCGCCCAAGGGGAAGCAGTTTCGGTGTTTCTGGAAACTCCAAGCTCTTGCAGGAAGCCAACGTTCCACATTTAAGCATGTAACATAATCTGTTTTATCTCCTATGGCTTGCCCATCTCTCCAGATAAGCAAGACTCTGCAGAACCGGGCTCAAAAAGGAGCTTTGAGAAGAAGAAAGCCTTCGATGGCCTGAGTCCTTGCCTGTCTAGTGTTGACTGCAACAAAGCTGACCCCTTTAAAGGCCTTTATAGATCAATAATGAAGAGAGACCAGAAAGAGAAGCTTTCATTCAATTTCACTTATTGGAGCACCAACACACCCTCTGCTGGTTTGGGGACATACAAGGGAGACGCAACGTGCAGTGCGTCTCCTGAAGTTTACTCTCTGCTTGGCGATGTTCATTCTAAAAACAGAAAGCAAACAGAACTCTGCACAATTAAGCAGCAAGCTCAGTACAAGAAACTGAAGTGTTCAAACCCGGGCAGATGGCCTCTGGGCAGCACTGCAGAGATAAGCAGCACCCTGGCCCCCCCACCCCCTACCCCACCGGGTCCAGGCAACACATTTCTGCTCTTTCTACCAGCGCTTGGCTTGGCCTCAGTGCTGGGACTTCCAGGGTGATGATCACAGTTCCACAAAAGCAGTAGGTGCTCAATAAATGCTCGTTCTGAGCGTTGGGGTGAATGACTGTGGCAATGATAGGAAGCTGGAGGGCTGGAGGGCTTAGCCCTGGCATTTGATACCCCATCCAGCCTCAGCAGTTGTGTGACCCTGGGTCAGTTAACTGAACCTCTCCTTCTGTGTCAGTAAAATGTGAATGATAACACATTCCTCTTAGGGTCAGGAGGAGGAGTAAATGAAATAATCCATGTACAGTCCTAGGGGTCCCCCTGGGGGGTTCAGTGGTAAAGAATCTGCCTGCCAATGTAGGAGATGCTGGTTCGAACCCTGGGCCAGGAAGATCTCCTGAGAAGGAAATGGCAACCCGCTCCAGTATCCTTGCCTGTCCTCCTGTGGACAGAGGAGCCTGGTGGGCTACAGTCCCTGGGGTGGCAAAGAATTTGACACACCGAGCAGCTGAGCAGGCACAGGGCCTCCCATGCAACCATCTCTCAGTCCCGCACAGCTAATTCCACTGTCGCTGCCACTCTGTTGCTTCTTCCAGAAGAAGTCTGCGAGGCAGTGGTTAAAAGCAGTCACTCGGGACCCAGACACTTAGGATTCTTTCCGTTGGCATAACTTTGGGCAGGTGAGTTTCAATGTCCTGACCTGTAAGATGGTAATAATAATAAAGGAACAGCTGCGAATCACAGCATGATTTACTGTACTTCATTCATCGTGGTGTTTGTGCTCAGAAGAGAGCGGACAAGTCTACAGTAAATGGTAGTTGGAAGTAAAAAATTGCTCCTAAGGTAATAATGTCTGTCTCTTATTTCACTTGTCCACTCCTTTGCTCATCAGCGGATCAGTTCTTAGTGAACTGCCCGCCCACGTCTGAACCCGGTGCTTCCCTCCCAAGGAAGGCATGACTGACGGCAGCCCTTGGTTTCAGACAGAGCGGGTCTCCTGCAATATCTGATGTGCAGTAATTTCCACAGAAGGGCCCCCAGGACTTCTCATGGGATTACTGCTAATAATTTGGCTTGGGCAGGTGGAAAGGTGTCCTGAGGATCCAAATGCAATAACCCTTTAGCTCCCATAGTTATTCAGATGGTGGGACTTGGTTTTGTATAGTAGGTCAAATAAAGCTGAATGATGTTTGCAGTAATCCCTCACTCCATGGGTGAAAGGGAAGGACTCTGGAAGAAACCAGGGTACAGAACCCTGCAGGGAACTTGCAGTGACATATAGGGTAGCTGTCCCTTGCCCATGGAGCCTTTCTGAACTATTAACTGTTGTTTAGTTGCTAAGTCATCTTTGACTGTTTTGCGACCCCTTGGACAGTAGCTTGATAGCCTCCTCTGTCCATGAGATTTCCCAGGCAAGAATATTGGAGTGGGTTGAAGAAGCCATGAGCCACTGGATCATGGAAAAAGCAAGAGAGTTCCAGAAAAACATCTATTTCTGCTTTATTGACTATGCCAAAGCCTTTGACTGTGTGGATCACAAGAAACTGTGGAAGATTCTGAAAGAGATGGGAATACCAGACCACCTGACCTGCCTCTTGAGAAATCTATATGCAGGTCAGGAAGCAACAGTTAGAACTGGACATGGAACAACAGACTTGTTCCAAATAGGAAAAGGAGTACGTCAAGGCTGTATATTGTCACCCTGCTTATTGAACTTCTATGCAGAGTACATCATGAGAAACGCTGGACTGGAAGAAGCACAAGCTGGAATCAAGATTGCCGGGAGAAATATCAATAACCTCAGATATGCAGATGACACCACCCTTATGGCAGAAAGTGAAGAGGAGCTAAAAAGCCTCTTGATGAAAGTGAAAGAGGAGAGTGAAAANCCAACCTAGATAGCATATTCAAAAGCAGAGACATTACTTTGCCGACTAAGGTCCATCTAGTCAAAGCTATGGTTTTTCCTGTGGTCATGTATGGATGTGAGAGTTGGACTGTGAAGAAGGCTGAGCGCCAAAGAATTGATGCTTTTGAACTGTGGTGTTGGAGAAGACTCTTGAGAGTCCCTTGGACTGCAAGGAGATCCAACCAGTCCATTCTGAAGGAGATCAACCCTGGGATTTGTTTGGAAGGAATGATGCTAAAGCTGAAGCTCCAGTACTTTGGCCACCTCATGTGAAGAGTTGACTCATTGGAAAAGACTCTGATGCTGGGAGGGATTGGGGGCAGGAGGAGAAGGGGACGACCCAGGATGAGATGGCTGGATGGCATCACGGACTCGATGGACATGAGTCTGAGTGAACTCCGGGAGTTGGTGATGAACAGGGAGGCCTGGCGTGCTGTGATTCATGGGGTCACAAAGAGTTGGACACGACTGAGCAACGGAACTGAACTGAACTGAAGAAGCCATTTCCTTCTTCAGGGAGTCTTCTGGACCCAGGGATCAAACCCTCATCTCCCGCTTGGCAGGTGGATTCTTTACTATCGAGTCCCCAGAGAAGCCCATGCAAATAAGTTCATTTAAAAAAAGAAAGAAAGAAAGATAAAATGTATCACTGAGGAGTTCACAGTGTGTTTTGTGTCATCTTCTCAGAAATCCCACTCGAAACACGTGAATGGAATGTCACCAACCCCACGGGGCTCAGGAGGGAGCCATCCTTCATGGTCCTCACCTGAGTCTTGTCCCTTTACCACTCTCACACTTAGTCAGGACATAATTCACCCATTTCCAGGCAAGGGTTATATACTTGTCTTCCATCTTCCGCCTAAACTCGCCAGACATCAAACAAACAACTTCTTTATGAGACTTGAACCCAAAATCAATATATCCATCCCACTCATTGAACTAGGAGGCTTCCCAGATGGTTTCAGATGGTAAAGAGTCCACCGAGTCTCAACCTAGCAGATTTCTTTTTCTCTTGCTAATGTGATACAATACATGGATTTGAAAGGCATCAAGCTAGAAGAAAGTCCTGGGAAGTATTCCCAATCTTACAGCTCATACATAAAAGTAATTTGATGGTGGCCTCCCTAAATTTACAATAATCCTTAAAAGCTGTCTTTCATTACCAGTAATAAGTTATGAACTTGAAAGATTTTAAATCTACCGACAAAAAAATGGTCGAGAAAGAATGAATGACTTTTCTATTCTCTCATAAACTGTGATGTTACAAAACCATTGTTAAATGGAGATTCAGTCAAAGAACAAACATGTTGGGGCAAAAGCATTACAGAGGTGGGTCAGGAATTTGTTAAATAAAATACGTTATTTTCCTGTGTGCTGTGCTCAGTCACCCAGTTGTGTCCAACTCTCTTCAACCCCATGGACTGTAGCCCACAAGGCTCCTCTCTCTGTGGAATTCTTCAGGCAAGAATACTGGAGTGGGTTGCCATTTCCTCCTCCAGGGGATCTTCCCGACCCAGGGATTGAACCTACTGCACCTCCTGGATCGGCAGGCGGATTATCAGTGTGCCACCTGGGGTTTGTATATATTTAGTGAGAGTGGTGTGCAGAGTGGATTTTGTTTGGAGCCTTACCCACTAAGATTTGGCTGCGTAAGTTGTCGTGACCCATATGTTCTTACCTGCTGGGACACACAAGTACATCTCCCTTGAATTCTCAGAAGCGTCTGTCACTGCTGACCACTCCCACTGTCAGCAGAGTCTCACTCTCCTTGGTTTCTCAGCACCCTACCATTAGTGTTCTCCAGCTGACTGTTCATCCCCTCAAAAGACTTCCCTTGAGCGCTCCCTCGCACCGTGCACAAAAATAAACTTAAAATGGCTCATCGACTTAAACATAAGACCCGACACCATAAAACTCCTAGAAGAGAACACGGGGCAAACTTTCTCTGACATAAGTCACAGCAATGTTTTCTTAGGTCAGTCTCCCAAGGCAAAGGAAGCAAAAGCCAAAGTAAACAAATGGGACCTAATTAAACTTCACAGCTTTTGCACAGCAAAGTAAATCATAAACAAAATGAAAAGATAACCTACAGATTGGGAGAAAATACTTGCAATTTCCAAAACATACAAGCAGCTCATACAATTCACTACCAACAACAGCAACAAAGAGAAACAAACAAAAAAAAAACAAACGACCCAATCAAAAAATGGGCAGAAGACCTAAATAGACACTTTCTCCAAAGAAGACATACAGATGGCCAATAGGCATATGAAAAGATGCTCAACATCACTAATTATTAGAGAAACACAGGTAAAAACTACAAAGAGGAACCACCTTACATGGGTCAAAATAGCCTTTCTCAAAAAAATCTACAAACAATAAATGCTGGAGAGGGTGTGGAGAAAAGGGAACCCTACTACACTGTTGAGGAAATGTAAATTCTCCAGCCACAGTGGAGAAGAGTATTTTATTCCTATTTTTTTCCTTAAAAATAAATTTTAAAAAAGTTTTTTCCTTAAAAAAATAGGAATAAAATGGCTATATGACCCAGCAATCCCACTACTGCGCATATACTGGGATAAAACTCTAATTCAAAAAGATACTTGCATCTCTATGTTCATAGCAGCACTGTTTACAATAGCCGGGATATGGAAGCAACCCAGATGTCTAGCAACAGCTGAATGGATAAAGAAGATGTGGAAAATACCTTGTTCCATCCCAGGTCCTCTTTTCTTCTCCCGAGGTGACCTAATCCACTTCCCTTGTTTCAATGTTATAGACTCGATTCTGTATCTCTAGCCCACACCGCTTCCCTGGGCAAACATTTCCTGCAAAAAGCCAGGTAGTAAATATTTGATGGGCCTCTGGCCAACATACAGCTTCAGTCTCATCTACTCATTGTCATGCGCATGCAGCCAGCGGCTGGTAGTAAATGAACAGGCTGGGCTGTGCACCCGTAAAATTTTATTTAGAAAACCAGGAGGCTGCCCCATGGCCTACAGTTTGCCAAAGCTTACCCTAGACCCAAATATCCAATTGCCTTCTGGGCAACTGCAATGGGTGACTTTCATAAGCTCCCAGAGGTAACATGTTTCCAAGCTAGCTCATCTCATTCTTCACTGGGTTCCTTCTCAATGAAGACATCCCTCTCTACCAAGAGAGACACCCTGGCACCAGCCTTGATTTCAGCCCCCAGATCCAATCAGTCACAAAACCTTGTCCATTCTACTCTCTAGCCACCTCCCTGATCCCATGCCCTTTCTGTTTTGCCAGTGTCTGCTTTCAGACTTTGCTGGTCTGTCACCTCCTTCCTTTCTGGGCTTCTCTTGAGACTGAGCTGGTAAAGAATCCACCTGCAATGCTGGAGACCTGGGTTCGATTCCTGGGCTGGGAAGATCCGTTGGAGAATGGATAGGCTACCCACTCCAGTATTCTTGGGCTCCCTTGTGGCTCAGATGGTAAAGAATTAGCTTGCAAGGCAGGAGACCTGGTTCGATCCCTGGGTTGGGACGATCCCCTGGAGAAAGGAAGGGCTACCCACTCCAGTATTCTGGCCTGGAGAACTCCATGCACTGTAAAGTCTATGGGTTGGCAAAGAGTCAGACACAACTGAGCGACTTTCCCTTTCAGTTTCCTTCCTTCTCTGCTCACCACACTTGAGGCAGGAGGATGAGGCCACTCCTCCATTTTAAGACCCTTCAACGGTGCCTGTCGTTCTTGCTGGGGTGTAGATGCGGTTCCGGCTCCTCTCCATCATTTCTGATTTCCAGCCTGAAGGACTTTGGATCTCTTGGATGGGACCCTTGCCTCTGAGACTTTGCCCGTTCATTTTCTGTGCTCCGAACAGGCTTCTCCTGTTTCTCACCCCTCCGCTCATCCTCTCGAGTCGGGATCTCTTCCCCGGGAAGCGCGGTCTCGCTCCTCCCGCCGAGCGTCCTTCCCGCTGCGGGCCCGCCTCGCAGTCTGAGCCGCGGGCGCGCACCGCCCCCTCCCGGTCAGGTGGGGAATCGCGGGAGGCCGGGAGGGTTTCCCGTGTTCCGGGGAAACCGGAACCGCGCCGGCCGCCTTGCAGACCCTGCAGCGGCGAGGACTGAACGCCGGCCCAGATCAGGGCTCACTTTCCTCGAAACTCTGGCCCCCACTTCCTACCCCCGCCTCCCAGCTCCACGCGTCCCTCGGGGTCCTTTCGGGGCGCCTCCACCGCAGGGTGGGTCTGGCGGGGATGCGCAGATGAGGCGGGGGTGGGGGTGGTTTCTGGGGTCCAGGCGAGCTGCTGGGGCCTCTGTTGGCGGATGGTTCACCTGCGTGCAGAGACGGTGGTCTCCCTGAGCACCGGGAGGCCCGAGCCGGCCTGAGCGCCGACGGCTCTGGATTGCAGGGCGACGTGTGTGGGGCGGCTGTTGAGCCAGAGGCTTCAGTGAGGCTTGAAGAATGTCTGGGCTTGAGGCGGGGCGCATGGCGGCAGGGGGAGGCCTGTCATCTCACTCACCCTTCTTGTGAGCCCACAGAAATCAAAGGTGGGGTTAGGCTCCCCAGTTTAGAAACTCTATAAGTTGAGATTCTCCCCTGGGCAAGTTTCTGTACTCCGGGAGTTCTCTAATATTATGGAAGTATCTACATCATCCTGGGTCCTCTTAAGTATATATCCAAATATGTACTGACATGTTCAAGTATATACATATATGTACAGATACATACACACATGTCCAAATATATACACACATACCCGAATATGTCCAGATATGCCCCAATACATAACACATATCCAAATATGTACACACATGTCCAAATATGTACACACATGTCCAAATATGTACACACATACCCAAATATGTCCAGATATGCCCCAATACATAACACATATCCAACTATGAGAGATTTCCCAGATGGCTCAGAGGGTAAGGAATCTGCCTGCAATGCAGAAGGCGCAGGAGACACAGGTTCAATTCCTGGGTGGGAGGATGCCCTGGAGAAGGAGGTAGCAATCCTCTTCAGTACTTCTTGTCTGAAAAATCCCATGGACAGGGGAGCCTGGGGCTACGGTCTATGCAGTCGCAAAGAGTTGGACATGACTGAGTGACTAAGCACATGATAGCCAAATGTATACATATATATCCAAATATATACACACATATCCAAATAATGTACATATGCCCAAATGTATACACATATATCAAATACAAGCACATATATCTAAACATATAGATGTATCTCTAAGTATACCGAAATATATACATATATTTAAATATATAAAATATAGACATAAACGTTTTAATCTTTTGCTTTGAAATAATTATAAACACACAAGAAGTTACAAAAATATTACTGAGAGATCCAGCATAACCATCACCAGCCACCCAGTCTCCCCCAGAGGTAACATCTTCTTAACTCTAGTTTATTATCAATACCAGGAATTGCCTGGTATTGATAGTCCACAGAAGTTGCTCAGATTTCACCAGCTTTTATGCACACTCATTTTTTTTCTTAAAAGATTTTAATGTTTTCAGCATGTCTTGTCTCTTCAAATACTGTGAAAAGGGACTTTTGTCATTATTATCTTAGAGAATGATGAGTTTTAGAGACGGAGAGGCTGACCTGTTTTTTCTCTGCTTGCTTTGATTTTTGGGCGCCTTTCCTGCTGACTCAGAGTGGGTTGGTTAATTATCTGGGAGTTACTATCTTTTCTGTTGATATTTTTCGCAAGCACATAACAAGTCTAATGAGATGTCCAGTGAAGACACTTAAAAAAAACAAAACAGATAAACATGTTGGTTTCCGTAAGGACAATCAATTAAGAAATCCCGCCTCGCTGACCGCTGAATTTGTCACTCAGGTCTTGCTTAGAAAGCGCTCCTGGGCAGGTTACATTTTAACTCCTGTGCTTGCTGAGCAGCCCTGCTGTCTCTTCACCAGGGCTTTGGGCTGATAAACATCTCATTTCATGGTCCCAGAGACCCGAGGAACAAAAGCCAGCCAACAGGAGGAAAAGGTCGAGTAAAGAAAGGACCCCCACCTTCAGATGAGTGATAACGTGATTCCCAGGTGATATAGCCTAATAAACTCACACTGTGAAAGCATTCTGCAAATTGGCCTCAGATGCAAAAATAAACTTGCTATGAACCCTTGCAAGACCATCCCCAAGAAAAAGAAATGCAAAAAGGCAAAATGGTTGTCTGAGGAAGCCTTACAAATAGCTGTGAATAGAAGAGAAGCAAAGGCAAAGGAGAAAAGGAAAGATATACCCATTTGAATGCACAGTTTCAAAGAATAGAAAGGAGAGATAAAGCCTTCCTTGGTGATCAATGCGAAGAAATAGAGGAAAACAATACAATGGGAAAGACTAGAGATTTCTTCAAGAAAAT
The DNA here is from genome assembly GCA_006410935.1 of Redunca redunca. Lineage (NCBI taxonomy): Eukaryota > Metazoa > Chordata > Mammalia > Artiodactyla > Bovidae > Redunca > Redunca redunca. The sequence continues at coordinate 215,831 of SJYQ01007550.1, forward strand.
TAGAGATACCAAGGGAACATTTCATGCAAAGATGGGCTCGATAAATGACAGAAATAGTATGGACCTAACAGAAGCAGAAGATATTAAGAAGAGGTGGCAAGAATACACAGAAGAACTATACAAAAAAGAGCTTCATGACCCAAATAATCACGATGGTGTGATCACTCACCAAGAGCCAGACATCCTGGAATGTGAAGTCAAGTGGGCCTTAGGAAGCATCACTATAAACAAAGCTAGTGGAGGTGATGGAATTCCAGTTGAGCTCTTTCAAATCCTTGAAGATGATGCTGTGAAAGTGCTGCACTCAATATGCCAGCAAATTTGGACAACTCAGCAGTGGCCACAGGACTGGAAAAGATCAGTTTTCATTCCAATCCCAAAGAAAGGCAATGCCAAAGACTGTTCAAACTACCACACAATTGCACGCATTGTACATGCTAGCAAAGTAATGCTCAAAATTCTCCAAGCAAGGCTTCAATGGTACATGAACCGTGAACTTCCAGATGTTCAAGCTGAATTTAGAAAAGGCAAAGGAACCAGAGATCAAATTGCCAACATCCATTGGATCATTGAAAAAGCAAGAGAGTTCCAGAAAAACATCTACTTCTGCTTTATTGACTATGTCAAAGCCTTTGCCTATGCGGATCACAACAAACAGTGGAAAATTCTGAAATAGCTAGGAATACCAGACCACCTGACCTGCCTCCTGAGAAATCTGTATGCAGGTCAGTTCAGTTCAGTTCAGTTCAGTCGCTCAGTCGTGTCCGACTCCTTGCAACCCCATGAATCGCAGCATACCAGGCCTCCCTGTCCATCACCAACTCCCGAGTTCACCCAGGCTCGTGTCCATTGAGTCAGTGATGCCATCCAGCCATCTCATCCTGGGTCGTTCCCTTCTCCTCCTGCCCCCAATCCCTCACAGCATCAAAGTCTTCTCCAATGAGTCAACTCTTGGCATGAGGTGGCCAAAGTACTGGAGCTTCAGCTTTAGCATTATTCCTTCCAAAGAAATTCCAGGGCTGATCTCCTTCAGAAAGGACAGCTTGGATCTCCTTGCAGTTCAAGGGACTCTCAAGAGTCTTCTCCAACACCACAGTTCAAAACCATCAATTTTTCGGTGCTCAGCCTTCTTCACAGTCCAACTCTCACATCCATACAGGACCATTGGGAAAACCATAGCCTTGACTAGACGGACCTTAGTCGGCAAAGTAATGTCTCTGCTTTTGAATATGTTGTCTAGGTTGGTCATAACTTTTCTTCCAAGGAGTAAGCGTCTTTTAATTTCATGGCTGCAGTCACCATCTGCAGTGATTTTGCAGCCCCCCAAAGTAAAGTCTGACACTGTTTCTACTGTTTCCTCATCTATTTCCCATTAAGTGATGGGACCGGATGCCATGATCGTTGTTTTCTGAATGTTGAGCTTTAAGCCAACCTTTTCACTCTCCTCTTTTACTTTCATCAAGAGGCTTTTTAGTTCCTCTTCACTTTCTGCCATAAGGGTGGTGTCATGTGCATATCTGAGGTTATTGATATTTCTCCCAGAAATCTTGATTCCAGCTTGTGTTTCTTCCAGTTCAGCATTTCTCATGATGTACTCTGCATAGAAGTTCAATAAGCAGGGTGACAATATACAGCCTTGACGTACTCCTTTCCCTATTTGGAACCAGTCTGTTGTTCCATGTCCAGTTCTAACTATTGCTTCCTGGCCTGCATACAGATTTCTCAAGAGGCAGGTCAGGTGGTCTGGTATTCCCATCTCTTTCAGAATTTTCCACAGTTTAATGTGATCCACACAGTCAAAGGCTTTGGCATAGTCAATAGAGCAGAAATAGATGTTTTTTTGGAACTCTCTTGCTTTTTCATGATCCAGCGGATGTTGGCAATTTGATCTCTGGTTCCTCTGCCTTTCCTAAAACCAGCTTGAACATCAGGAAGTTCATGGTTCACGTATTGCTGAAGCCTGGCTTGGAGAATTTTGAGCATTACTTTACTAGCATGTGAGATGAGTGCAATTGTGTGGTAGTTTGA
>SJYQ01007550.1:218084-291773 GCA_006410935.1 Redunca redunca
AGGTATGACCTCAATCAAATCCCTTATGATTATACAGTGGAAGTGAGAAATAGATTTAAGGGCCTAGATCTGATAGATAGAGTGCCTGATGAACTATGGAATGAGGTTTGTGACATTGTACAGGAGACAGGGATCAAGACCATCCCCATGGAAAAGAAATGCAAAAAAGCAAAATGGCTGTCTGGGGAGGCCTTACAAATAGCTGTGAAAAGAAGAGAAGTGAAAAGCCAAGGAGAAAAGGAAAGATATAAGCATCTGAATGCAGAGTTCCAAAGAATAGCAAGAAGAGATAAGAAAGGCTTCTTCAGCAATTAATGCAAAGAAATACAAGAAAACAACAGAATGGGAAAGACTAGAGATCTCTTCAAGAAAATCAGAGATACCAAGGGAACATTTCATACAAAGATGGGCTCGATAAAGGACAGAAATGGTATGGACCTAACAGAAGCAGAAGATATTAAGAAGAGATGGCAAGAATACACAGAAGAACTGTATAAAAAAGATCTTCATGATCCGGATAATCACGATGGTGTGATCACTCATCTAGAGCCAGACATCCTGGAATGTGAAGTATGCAGGTCAGGAAGCAACAGTCAGAACTGGACATGGAACAACAGACTGGTTCCAAATAGGAAAAGGAGTACATCAAGGCTGTATATTGTCACCCTGCTTATTTAACTTATATGCTGAGTACATCATGAGAAATCCGGGCTGGAAGAAGCACAAGCTGGAATCAAGATTGGTGGGAGAAATATCAATAACTTCAAATATGCAGATGACACCACGCTTATGGCAGAAAGCAAAGAAGAACTAAAGAGCCTCTTGATGAGAGTGAAAGAGGAGAGTGAAAAGGTTGGCTTAAAGCTCAACATTCAGAAAACTAAGATCATGGTATCTGGTCCCATCACTTCATGGCAAGTAGATGGGGAAACAATGGAAACAGTGACAGATATCATTTTGGGGGCTCTAAAATCACTGCAGATGGTGACTACAGCCATGAAATTAAAAGACACTTGCTCCTTGGAAGAAAAGTTATGCCCAACCCCAGTTCAGTTCAGTTCAGTTGCTCAGTCATGTCTGACTCTTTGCGACCCCATGAATTGCAGCACGCCAGGCCTCCCTGTCCATCACCAACTCCCAGAGTTCACTCAGACTCACGTCCATCAAGTCAGTGATGCCATCCAGCCATCTCATCCTCTGTCATCCCCTTTTCCCACTGCCCCCAATCCCTCCCAGCATCAGAGTCTTTTCCAATGAGTCAACTCTTCTCCTGAGGTGGCCAAAGTACTGGAATTTCAGCTTTAGCATCATTCCTTCCAAAGCACACCCAGGGCTGCTCTCCTTACCCAGACAGCATATTAAAGAGCAGAGATATTACTTTGTCAACAGAGATCCATCTGGTCAAGGCTATGGTTTTCCCAGTAGTCATGTATGGGTGTGAGAGTTGGACTATAAAGAAAGTTGAGCATTGAAGAACAGATGCTTTTGAACTGGTGTTGGAGAAGACTCTTGAGAGTCCCTTGGACTGCAAGGAGATCCAACCAGTCTATCCTAAAGGAGTTCAGTCCTGAATGTTCATTGGAAGGACTGATGTTGAAGCTGAAACTCCAATCCTTTGGCCACCTGATGTGAAGAACTGACTCTTTTGAAAAGACCCTGATGCTGGGAAAGATTGAGAGCAGGAGGAGAAGGGGACAACAGAGGATGAGATGGTTGGATGGCATCACCGACTCAATGGACATGAGTTTGAGTAAACTCCAGGAGTTGGTGATGGACAGGGAGGCCTATATTGCAGTCCATGGGGTCGCAAAGAGTTGGACATGACTGAGCGACTGAACTGAACTGATGAACCCTTGCAATGATGAAGGCATACTTTGGGCCCTTAATGAAAGTGAAAGAAAGTGAAGTTGCTCAGTTGTATCTGACTCTTTGTGAGCCGATGGGCTGTAGCCCCCGAGTCTCCTCCATCCATGGATTTTCCAGGCAAGATTACCGGAGTGGATTGCCAGTTCCTTCTCCAGGAGATCTTCCTAACCCAGGGATTGAACTCGGGTCTCCCGCATTGCCGGCAGATCCTTTACCATCTGAGCTACCAGCGAATCCCTTCATAGATGAATTAATTTTCTGCTGTTTTGCTTTAAAATGACATGGTCTTGGGGGAAGGGAATGCAGAGATGTTCATGATGAAGAAATGGCATGGTAGAGTGAGAATTAACACACCGTTGTAAATTACCTATATTTCTATAAGATAAATTTTTAAACAATTTTAAAAGGAAATGAGCTGCCTTACAATGACAGTTCCCAGAAGGCAGAGCCTGGGCTGAGAGGTGCTGAGCCAGGGCTGGAAGAAGCTGGGGAGTCTGTGGAGAGGGGAGACAGGTGCCCACATCAAGCCAGCAGTGTGAGGTCTGTGCCATCTCCCCTGGGCAGATGTCACCTGGCCACAACTTCCACCTCAAGCAGGTGGATGCGGGTGAAAACAAAGGGGCTTCTAGCCCACTTCCCTTGTGAACTTGCTCTTTCCTTGTGTTCAGGTACTTTGGAGGAATTCGTCACTTTAATGCCGGGAGGGGAGAAAGTAGCTAATTCTTCTCTTCCTATGAGAACCTGAGTGGATCTTGCTTGCAGGCCCCATGCTGGGCAGAGCTTGTCTCTTATTTGGTATCCTTAGTGCCCCCCCCGCCCCCAAACACACAAGTGTAGCAGTGGTCTTCACACATCTTGGGTGCAAAAGTTTTCTGGAGTTCCTTTAGATGTAGACTGGGGAGGGTAGAGACTGTGATTTGTAGAGAGATAGAGAACTTTTGCACAATCCTAGAAGAATCCAGGCCTTCCCAGGTGGTGCCATTGCAGGAGACACAAGAGACATGAGTTCAATCCCCGGGTCAGGAAGATCCCCCAGAGGAGGGCATGGCAACCCGCTCCAGTATTCTTGCCTGGAGAATCCCATGGACAGAGGAGCCTGAAGGGTCCATAGGGGTCTCAAAGAGTCAGACACAACTGAAGCGACTTAGTACAGAAGATCTAACTCCTACTGTGTGGTCAGTACATACTTAATGAATTGAACTCCACGATAATAGACATCTCAGCATTTATTTGACCTGCTACACTGTACTGAGATGATCTTTTTCTTTATCTCTTCCCTCAGCTTCTGTCATTCTTTCAAATAGAAAATGATTGCTGCTAAGTCGCTCCAGTCATGTCCGACTCTGTGCGACCCCGTGGACTGCAGCCTACCAGGCTCCTCTGTCCATGGGATTTTCCAGGCAAGAGTACTGGAGTGGGTTGCCATTGCCTTCTCCTAGAAAATGATTGATAGAGAATTAATTGTCTTTATGGTCTTGGGCAAAAGCACAGTCCAGCATTCCTTCTAGAGAGTCGGAGTGGGATTTCTATGCACAATCTAGGGCCGCCCTTCTCTTTGTTCCTGCCCTGTGCCTGTGAAGCTGAGCCCCGTGGGACCGAGCCGTAAGCGGAGCCTCCCTCCAGCCACACCATCTACACCTAAGCAACTCATGCCTCTTTCCTCTTCTTTTCCACTGCAGGGAATGAGGCCAGTAGCCACACTCTGCTTCATGTCTGCCCGTGTTCTTACGGAGCTGCTGTACTCTGAAGGTGATGAAGAATTCGTAGTCAGAAGGACATGGAGGGCAACCTCGTTCAGACAATAACAGTGGTAGAACCAGATGTATTCTTGCAGCTAACAAGAGTTGAAAGGGGGCAAGAGGCATACCACCACCATCCACAGCAGGAAAAGCAGGAAGTGGACATTTATGCCTTTCAGGGGCATTGGCTTCATCCCTTGCGAGCCAAGTGACCTTGGAAAGTTGAACTTGCTCAGCCTGTCGCCTTCAGTGGGGATGATAGTAGTATTGCTTGTGTTTTTAGTATGATTTTTTGTTTATTGTTGGCTGTGCTGGGTCTCTGTGGCTCTGCAGGTTTTTTTCCAGCTGCGCTAGTGGGGTCTGCTCTCCAGGGGCAGCGCATGGGCGTCACTGCCGTGGCTTCTCGTGCAGCACAGGCTCTGGGGCACGTGGCTTCAGGAGCTGCCGCTCCCGGCTCTGGAGCACAGGCTCAGCGGTGGCACACGGGCTCAGCGGTGGCACACGGGCTCAGTTGCTCCGTGACATGTGGGATCTTCCCGGACAGGGATCTCCTGCACCAGCAGTGGTGTAACCAGGAAGCGTTAATTTCAAATTTACGGTGGATCTGCTTCTGTGACTTTAGCCCTTTTTTGTTATTGTAACCATACATGATGGCCTGCCTCAGGGAGATAGCCTGAGCCACGCACCTGCAAAGGACCCTAAGGAATTGAGAGACAGAGGAAAGGGATGAGAGGATGAGATGGTTGGGTGGCATCACCGACTCGATGGACATGAGTGTGAGCAAGCTCCAGGAGCTGGTGATGGACAGGGAAGCCTGGTGTGCTGCAGTCCATGGGGTCACAGAATCGGACACGACTGAGCGACTGAACTGAATCAAAGGAAGTAAAATGAACACATTCTCCTGCTTGAGGCTTGACATTCTAGGGGACATTTGCAAGGACTGAAGAGACTTTCTGCTTTGCTTCCTCACCTCTCTGGAGGTGACCCATCATTTGTGGATCTGGCAACCAGGCCCTGACAAGATGGCTATTTTGAGGCGCTAGCTTGCCATCTTCTCAGTCAGCCAGGCCCCCCCGATTAAAGTCTTTCCTTGCCTCAACCCCTCATCTCTGAGATTCATTGGCCTGTCGTGCAGCTGGCAGAGTGAGCTTGGACTCAGTAACAGGTGGACTCCCAACCACTGAGCCACCAGGGAAGTTTTGAAGTTTGAATGAAACTATGCAGGAGGGCTGGCACAGGAAAGCTCTCGGTGCATGTTAGCTATTGTTGTAATTTTTGTTTTACCCAAAATAAAGCGAAAGGAGGAAGAGGGAAGGAGAGAAGAGTAAGTGGAAAAGATGGGCTGGGGGGTTCATTGGGCAGGAAGGCAGAGCAGCCCGGGGCAGCCCGGGTGGGGGTGGGCAGTCTCCACCACTTCCCAGCATCTATTGTAGACTCCGCTGTCAACATTTTGTAAGATCCTCCCGTCCAGGTAATGTTTGAACCCTCAGAGCACAGAGGCAGTGGGCCTCCGGGAGAATGATTAACTCTGTGTGATTATCTTGTCTGTGGGTGTGTTTCCTCTTGTGTAAGTCAATAACATCTTGGGATTGGGACACACTGTTTTTGGGACACTGCTAGCCAGTCCCAAAATGGAACATAAGGAGGTGGTGTTCCTACTTCTCTTATTTCTGAAATCAGGTAAGACTTATAGATTTTGTTTTTCATTTGAATTAATATTTTTTTTCCTAGCAATATGTTAAAAATAAAGCCATCATAGTTTTAAGGGCAACTTGCCGAATTTAGCTTTTGATTCATCCGATTGCCAGTTCAACATCTAAGATGGTGGAATTCTTCAAGAAATAAGGTTCGTTTCCCTTATGTGAATACTGGAGACAAGTGGACAGAGAAAATAATGAATGATGCTTTCAGTATAAAAGATGGAGCCCAAGTGATGGTCATTTTAGTTGAAAAAAATAGCCCAGAGTGCTAACTCCAAAAGTTGGTCTCTTTGCCTGGTTCTCAGTTTGGCTGAGCTAGACCATTTTTGTTAAGGTTCATATTCTCCTGACTTTCAAATGTGAACAACGAAATATCTCTGACCACAGTATTTGACCAGTGTGGTTGTGTTGACCTATTCGCTACATCTCAGCTTGCTTCTTATGCTGGAGAAACCACAGGCATTGCTTAGTCAAGAGATGTACATACAGTAATTCAACAAATCTATTGAGTGCCCGAGGTAGAGTGGTACTATTTTATCCATCCATACCCATGTGTGTCCTTTAGCATCAACAGCTTATTTAGCTGATACAGTGGGTATTATAGTACACTTATCCCTGTTTTATAGATGAGGAAAGCTGTAGTTAGGAAAATCACATTATTTGCCTATTGACCAAACTCCCAAAGCCAGGAAGTGAAGAAACCAGGACTTCAGTCAGGGCTTTCCGAGAAGGAATCCGATGGTTCTCACTTTTTCAACTTTGTTCTAAATCTTCTTTAAAATATTCTAAGCATGTCTTTGAGGCTCTTTTTTTTTGGACAGTTTTATTGAGATATAATTCACATCCTATGTAATTCACACATTTGAAGCATATGATCTAATGGGTCTCAGCATTTAGAGTTGTGCAACCATCACGGTACCTTTTAGAACATTTTTATTAACCCCAAACTTTAAAATGGATGGCATCACAGACTCTACGGACATGAGTTTGAGCAAGCTCCAGGAGTTGGTGATGGACAGGGAAGCCTGGTGTGCTGTTGTCCATGGGGTCACAAAGAATTGGACATCGCTGAGAGACTGAACTAAACTGAAACTTTAAAAATAAACATAAGGGATGATTCATGTTGATATATGGCAGAAACCAATACAATATTGTAAAGCAATTATCCTTCAATGAAAAATAAATATATTTTAAAAAGCAAACACAAGAGCTCTATGAAATATATCCTATAAAGACTGAAATTAGATCTTTTGAAGAGTTCTTTGAAAGTAGAGCAGGCCAGTATAAATGAAATCAAAACAAGAAACTTTCCATTTTTATTATCCTTTAATTAATTTACCTGTAATCATGTTATTATGTTTCATAGCATATACCCGCTGAGACCTACCTTAGGAGCTGATATGACAAAGAAATATCCCCAAAAGGAATAAATTTTCTATTTCCAGTTTGAAAGGTTGACAATCCACATATTTTCTTTCTTTTATTCTAGGGCTCGTTTGACAGTGGGTTGTAATACAGTTTATTTATTAACTAAGAAATATTAGAGAAATATTTTCAGTAAGAAAATTATTTTTATATTCTAGACTGAATGTAAATGTATATTGTGATTAAAACAAGTATAGTTTATCAATAATGTGGGTTTTTAAAAAATCACAGTAGTATATGTATGTGCCCCCATGCTTGTGTGCTTGAAAGAAAAGACTTGGCTGTTTGTGAAATGCAAACTGCTTATCTGCCTCTCACTGAGAACAGCTGTAAAAGACTTTTTTCCCCCTTTCCTATAAGGGTGGGATGATTTGAGAGAATATCACTGAAACATGTATATTTCTGTATGTAAAATAGATGACCAGGGCAAGTTTGATACGTGAAGCGGGGCACTCAAATCTGGTGCTCTGGGACAAGCCAGAGGGATAGGGTTGGGGGCGGGGGGAGAGGGGGGCTCAGGATGGGGGAGGACACGTGTGTACCTGTGGCCGATTCATGCTGATGTATGGCAGAACCCACCACAGCATTGTAATTATCTTCCAATTAAAATAGATCAATTTTAAAAAAAGAAAGGAAAAAAAAAGTTACACCCTGATCTATAGAAACTACCAAAGCACAACAGTTTCTGGAAAGGAGAGTTCCGATGGGGAGAAAAATGCAAGATGACGACCTGAGCGCGGGTCTAAATATGCATTTCTCCATAATCTTGATACCTGTATTAAATGATTTTTGGTGTATTAAGCTACATCAGTCAACTCCTATTCAGGGGTGGAAGGATCCATCCTTCCAGTTTGGAGAAAAGTTCTTAAGTTGAGGAAGGAAAAGCAGAGGCAGGGAGAGCGTGGGCTCCGGGAACGGCTTTGTCTCAGTCTGGGACAGTGCATCACCCCCGAGCAAGGCATGTGTCCAAGGTGGTCAGGGATGGCCCTTCTGAGAACGAGCATCTGGCCCTTGATGGTCCTTCCTACTGGATCATTTTCATCAGTATCCAAACACGCTCCTGAATGTCTCATCTTAGAAAATTTCCCAGAGGACCTAGAGATGATTGTACTAACTGAAGTAAGTCAGACAGAGAAAGACAGATATCGTATGATATCACCTATATGCATAATCTACAAAAAATGACGCAGATGAAGTGATTTGCAAAACAGATATATACTCACGGACACAGAAAACAAACTTCTGGTTACCAAAGCAGAAAGAAGGTGGAGGTATAAATTAGGAGTCAGGGATTAGCACATATAAAATATATGGTATATGTTGGAATATAACACCATGGAATTTTCCAGGCCAGAATACTAACCCAGGTCTCCCACATTGCAGGCGGATTCTTTACCAGCTGAGCCACAAGGGAAGCCCTATGTTGGATATTATATATAAAATAGATAAATAGGGACCTACTGCTGTGGCTCAGGGAACAATACTCAATAGCTTGCAATAACCTATCATGGAAAAGAATCCAAAAAAGAATATGCATGTATAACTGAATCATTTTTCTGTACACCTGAAACAAACACAGCATTGTAAACCAACGATATTTTGAATAAAAATATTAAAAATAAAAGTATTAAAACATTCCTGAGACTTCATATGGCCTCCAGGAGATGCTCCTTTCACAGCCAGGCTTCTGAAAAGACCTGTCCTCCCAAGATGTTCCCAGCACCTGTCCTGGTCACTCTTCAATGCACTCACTTGGGCTTTGGTCTCCACTCCGCCCCCTAAAGTGGTCAAGGTTGCCAGGTTGCCTAATCCCATTAGGCAAACTTTAGGAAACTGCTGTCTCCAGTGTACTGACCTCTTTTTAGCCCCACACGCTATAAGCATGGCTGGTGTTCCATTCCGAAGGATGGAGGGGAGCACCTCGAGGGGTGGAATAGAGCCACAGCTGCCTTGGTGGCCACGCTGGCCCTGGATCACCGAGTTCTCTTTGCAGCCCTGTGGTGGGACCACGGCTGGGCACCCCCTGGCCACCCTCTGTAGTAGCCAGGGGCAGAGCGAGCTTCAGACAGACTTTGTGACTCAGATTCTATCTCAGAAGAAAATCAAGACCATTGTTCGTACCAGACTGTTGTTCAGTTTCCTCAGAAATGCCAGATCATTGAGCCCAAAATGGTTTCTTTTTTAATAAACAGTGAGGGGGTCACTGAATATTGTATTGTATACTGGTCACTAAGCCCAGTATAAAAATGATCGTGTATTACGGTCCAGATTTAATCCAGGTCTTATTTCTTCTCAACATCATCAGCTCAACAAAGTTTTTGTATCTGGTGGTGGAACCATTCAGAGAATGCCTGTCACATTAGTTTAAGCAACACTGTCACAAGCGAAGTTCGTACTGTGGGAAATCAAATAATGGCCTCTAGGTTCTATTTAAAAAGTTATGACCAACCTAGACAGCATATTAAAAAACAGAGACATTACTTTGCCAACAAAGGTCCGGCTAGTCAAAGCTATGATTTTTCCAGTCGTCATGTATGGATGTGAGAGTTGGACCATAAAGAAAGCTGAGCGCCAAGGAACTGATGCTCTTGAACTGTGATGTTGGAGAAGACTCCTGCGAGTCCCTTGGACTGTAAGGAGATCCAACCAGTCCATCCTAAAGGAAATCAGTCCTGAATATTCATCGGAAGCACTGATGTTGAAGCTGAAGCTCCAATATCTTGGCCACCTGATGCGAAGAACTGACTCACTGGAAAAGACCCTGATGCTGGGAAAGCTTGAAGGCAGGAGGAGAAGGGGATGACAGGATGAGATGGCTGGATGGCATCACCAACTCGATGGACATGAGTTTGAGTAAACTCTGGGAGTTGGTGATGGACAGGGAAGCCTGGCGTGCTGCAGTCCATAGCGTTGCAAAGAGCCAAACACGACTGAGTGACTGAACTGAACTGCGGTTCTATTTAGACCCAGGGCTGGACAAATCAGCATCGAAATTGCCCCAGGGTGGTCTCCTAGTGCCCCATCGACGTGCAATTACTAGCAAACAGATCAAATTTTTTCTTATTTAAGGTTTCATACCCCTTAATGTGGAAATTGTTAAATAGTTCTAATCTATTAACCTAGCAATCCAGTTAATCTTTTAACATAGTGCCATCTATTCATGGAATTGTTTTCCTAGTTAGTCATTTGTATTCACAGCCACCCAGTTGCTTCCAATAGAGCAGCAAATTTTACTTGGTTGGTGCAAAGCAAATAATTTACAAATTCATGATAATTAATTATCAGTGGTGTTGATGCATTAATCAATTGCTCCATTTTAATTTTACTTTTGTAGGTCTCGGAGACCTCCTGGATGACTATGTAAATACCCAGGGGGCTTCCCTACTTAGTTTGAGTCGGAAGAACCTGGCAGGAAGAAGCGTAGAGGATTGTGCAGCAAAGTGTGAGGAGGAGACAGACTTCGTTTGCAAGTATGTTCCTGGTAACTGCACCTACGCAGAACTCCTGTTGATTGAGACACATTACATTGATCATAAGAAATTTGCTCAGGGATTTATCAGTGAAAATAGGATTTAAGAGAAATTTCATTAGGTTGGGGTTTGGAATCTGTATTTGCTCCCTGCATCTGAAACCATATAGTTTCTTGTGCAAGTTCATTAGTGTTCCTTTTAGAAGAATGCTCCCCAAAGGAAATTATTTAACACTTGACATCAGCAGCTATTGTTACAAGTTGTAGCTTTTTAACATCATTGTTGGTAAATATTTATTGAGGATCATGTGACTGGAAGTGTCCTAGACCTTAAGGGGCCATGAAGCATAGATACAGTGACCTGGTATATATATATGTGTGAGTGTGGGTGTGTGATAGATTTTATATGTGATATATAAAATCAGTGTATATGATAAATTTTTGTGTAGACCCGAAAGCAGTACTTGCCCTTTTGTACTTATGGTATAGTCACAGAAAGTGGATAAAATGTAAAAAAAAAAAAAAAAATACAGCCAATTTGAGATATTGATAAAATCAGTATGTGCTCTGTTAAGATTTAGAAGAAAGAACAACCCTAAGAGCTGAGACAACCAGCGAAGGCCTGGGGTGGAGTTGGGGGGAACTGAGCTGGGCTTTGAGGGGTGAAATCTTGGTAAATAGCGGCCAGATGGGAAGGATTCTAGGCAGAGGGCAGCCTGGCTGGGCACCTGTGAGAGGGACCAGGTCAGCTGACGCAAAGGTTCATATAGGAGATGGGGCTGGTAAGGAAGCCTTGGACGGCTTTGATGGCGGGCTCAATATCTACACAGGACGAGTGCAGGGCTGGGGGGTGTGAGGGAAGGGGGTAGAATCAGAGGCATCGTCAAGGGGGAAGTTAGAGGCATTCAAGTGGACCGTCTCGGGGGTGGGTTCAGAGAAGCTCAGTTGCTTCTTTCCCACACAAAGCAGATATTCTGGCACTTCATTAAGAAAAATGGGTGAAGAAAGAATAAAGCAGTTAAAACAGAAAATGGGGAGGGGAAGAAGGTAAAGGCAGAAGAGAAAAAAAGAATATCTACCATGTTGCTGTATCCTTTCATTATGGTGCCAGGTTGAATTGAAAGTGAGTTCTGAGCTCCTTGATTCCTCGAAAGCTGTCTTTAGAATTTCTTCCTTATTAATTGCTTTACACAAAGGAAATAAGAGAGGTGTTTAAATTCCTTTAAACAAAGGCCTAGAATGGTGTTTTTTGTTTCTCTTCTGCAGGGCATTCCAGTATCACAGTAAAGACCAACAATGTGTCATAATGGCCGAAAGCAGCAAGACCGCCCCAGTCTTTAGGATGAGGGATGTCGTTCTATATGAGAAGAGAAGTATGTACAATGTTTTCTTCCTCCTTTTTACGTCTTTCTCTTCTTTTCCTTTCCCTCTTCCTTCCCTCCCCACCAGCCCTGTTACTATCTGTAATTTATCAGACCAGCAAATGCAGGAGCTGTGGTGCCCTGAAAATGAACCTGGAGTCAGAAGATTTGGCCACTAACCCACAAGGCCGACCTGAATATAGTATTTCACCTTTTAGATTTCATTTCTCTTGATTTCAAAACGCAGGGATTGGATTTGCAAAATCACTTCCACCTCTATGACCCTGAAAATNCAGGGACCACGGTCTGTGGTCTGAAGCCTGGAGCAATAGCAAAACCAAGGTGTTTTCAATCTGCAGTAACACTTGAATAGAGACAGTATCCTTAGTTTTAACTCGTAAAAGTTCTACTTTTCTTTCAGTCATGGCCCATATTTCCCGTAGTCTCTGAAATGGTGCAGAACTTCGAAAATGTGCAGAAGTTGCCGCTCATTTTTCGAGAGTTCCTTAAAATCTCTGGGTCCTTCGTTGTTTAGGATCACGAATGGCCTAGATTCCTTCAGAAATTGTGTGTCTTCTTGCTGCTGCTGCTGCTAAGTCGTTTCAGTCGTGTCCGACTCTGGGCGACCCCATAGACGGCAGCCCACCAGGCTGCCCTGTCCCTGGGATTCTCCAGGCAAGAACACTGGAGTGTGTCTTCTCAGGCGTGCACAAGTTCATTAAGTCTGTACGAAGATTCAAGTGACTTATGGTGCTTTTACAGCGTCCTCCTATCCTCTGTTGTTGGTGGGGTGTCGGGATGTTTTGCTGGCAGTTTTACTGTCCAGATATTCTGCATGACAAGTGATGAAGGCAACAAGAAACATCCTATTTCACGTATTCTTGACAACAGCTTGCAACGTTCTCTCGAGTCTCCCCACCAAACTCTCAGATTTTGAGAGGTGTTTTTTAGGTTGGGATTATATCTGCATGGTGGTTCAGCTTAGCTTTAAGTAGCTGTGTATCTGTTAACCTCACTTCAGGTCCACTGTTGAGCTCTAGCTCTTAAATCTAAAGTGCGGGTTAAATCTGAAGTTTATCTGTGGACGTTATCAGTTCTTGCAGTTAGTGAGTCAAGGAAGAGATTCATGGGCTTACCCAGTCTGTCAGACATTTAAAATATGCTGGTGGGATTCTCTGTGCAAATGCTACCATTTAAACATGTCCTCTGTAAATGGTTAACCAGAAGGATCAAGGGGGTGACCTCTAGGCTTCGTTTGGCTAGTTGAAGAGTTGCCTGTTTTCAGGGTGACGGAAAGGAGCCAAAGGTTATATAAACTGTGGTGGGTACATACAAACAAAAGAGAGGGAAAGAGTCAAAAGTCAGTCGCTTTTGGGTGCTTGTGTCTTTACTGCGGAATATTGACCCACTGCAAAATCGCCTGCCAGGGTGTTTCTGGGAACAGCTGGTGTCAGATCAGTTTTATCCCCACTGGCCACCAGGGCCATTGCCGCCGCTTGGGTCTAAAGCCGCCCTCATCACAGCGGCGGCTGGTCTGGAACTGCCCTGCTTTGAACCCTCAGTGCCCTTAGAAGAAAGTCCAAATACTAACCAGTCGCTACCGGGCACTGGGTTACTCAGCCGACCTCGCGTGCTGGGCTGATGCCTGTGCCTCCTGCAGCAGGCGGAGCACAGGCTTGCTCTTCCTGACCCTCCTCTGTTCTTCTGGCTCCTCTTGCAGCTCAGGAATCCCCTCCCCTGACCCCTGGCCTCTGGAATACCTTGTTTACCTTTTTGATAAGTGTAACATGTTGACTGGCATCATATATCTCAATGAAGATATATCTGCAATCTTTATACAGAGTGTTGAGTTTAAAGCAGTAGTTACTATAGGTGTGTTAGAAGTATTCTACCCAGAAAATCGATCAATTAAGGCATGGACATGTATAACACTGTGTGCTAAGCTGCCTCAGTCATGTCTGACTCTTTGCTATCCTATGGACTGTAGCCCACCAGGCTCCTCTGTCCATGGAATTTTCAGGCAAGAATATTGGAATGGGTTGCCATTTCCTATTCCAGGGAATCTTCTCAACTCAGGGATTCAACCTGCATCTCTCCGTCTCCTGCATTGTCAGGCGGGTTCTTCACTGATGCCACTTGGGAAGCTCAAGATCACTGAACTCAGCTCCCAGTGTGACATAGCAGCTTCCCACTATTTGTTTTACACATAAAACACTATCGTATATAAAACAGATTGCTTGTGGGAAGCTGCTGTATAACACGAGGAGCTCAGCTCAGTGCTGTGTGATGGCCCAGAGGGGTGGGCTGGGGGGCTGGGAGGGAGACTCAAGAGGGAGGAGATATATATACATATAAACATACTTATGGCTGATTCACATTGTTGGGTGGTAGAAACCAACACAACATTGTAAAACAAATATCCTCTATTAAAAAACATTGAGTGGGGAATCATAAAAGATGATGCAAATATACTGTAAATATCTTATATTTTCTTTGAAAACACAAGCTTGTGCTGGTGCCTTTGGACGTAAAGCAGAGGCATTTTTTTCCTTGAGTCTGGAGCCACAACAGGAGTGATCTAGAGCATTTCTTGTATAAACCACACTCATGAATTATCTACCATGATCTGTCCTCCTCTTTGAACTTGAGCAAGTCTAGAGACACCCATTCACAATCTGACTATAAAATTCCTTTGTATTTTCACGATTCCCCTCCTCTCAAACGCATGGCAGCAACATGAATGGACTGCTCTCAGGGGATCTGGTAAAAATTTGTTTTGGCTGCACCCTGCGGCATGGGGGATCTTAGCTCCTAGACCAGGGAAGGACCCTATGTTCCCTGGTGGTGGGAGCACAGAGTCTTCACCACTGGGCCACCAGGAAAGCCCCTTGATAACAATTTAAAGAACTACTCTCCTCTTTCAACTACTTGAAACTATTTATCTTAGTTTATAAAAAAAGCTCCTTCCCCTCTCCCTTTTGTTTCTCAGTTTAGATCATCCGTAATCAGATAGAGCTGTATAAAAAGTTTTGGAAATAAAAACAACTGACTCTTGGTAAATGCATAACCCAACTGGTGGGAACAGAGTGGGTCAGCACTCCTGAAAGTGGCCTGCCAGGCACAGATGCCCATCCAGCTGCATGTGGGCTGCAGGGGCGTCCCTGGCAGTGTGTTTTAAAGACAGGATGGGGCCCACTGGGTAACCAGCAAGTTGTTAAAATGGAGGCTGGTTGAGAGCATCTTCTGTAAACGTTGAGAGTACACCACAACTGTATTACCCTCTTTGGTACTTTTTTCACACTTAGAATACCACCGTGAGCCTAGAAATGGCTTACATCTCTTTCAGCCTTTGCAGGTCTGCCCATTCCACGAAGAAGCCCTCACCCCCTTCCCATCACTCCCTCTCGATGTTATTTATTTTCTCTGTTACACATGTTGCCATGAGGTTGTCTGTTTCACAGTCTGTGTCCTTGATTACCTTGGAGCCCCAGACTCCACTGGGGCTCCACTCGGGAGGGACCTGTGTGGTCCCACTCCAAGTGTCCCCAGCACGTCCAGCACTCAGCATCTGCCGGCACAGACGGGAGGAGGGCACAGGAGGGCAGGAACTCTGGATAAAGGAATCAGTGCCCCACACTTAACTATAATTCTTTGTTGTTGTTGTTTAGTTGCTAAGTCATGTCCGACTCTTTTGCGACCCCATGGACTGTAGCCCACCAGGCTCCTCTGTTCATGGGAACTGTCCAGGAAAGAATACTGGAGAGGGTTGCCATTTCTTTCTCTGGGGATCTTCTCAACCCAGGGATTGAACCCCCATCTCCTGCACAGGGAGGCAGATTCTTTACCACTGAGCCACCAGGGAAGCCTGCAATAACTCTCACACAGACTGTCTTTTTAGATAGTGGGTAATGGTGTCCTTTCTCACAACGTGACCGAGCAGGGCAGGGCTTCCCTGTGATTTTTCGTCGTTGTCGTGAAAGGGTTTGACCGCTGTTCGGGCTTCCTTGCAGTCTACCTTTCGGAGTGCAAGACCGGAAAGGGGAAGACCTACAGAGGGACCACAGCCAAAACGAAAAGTGGCGTCACCTGTCAAAAATGGAGCGCCACTTCTCCGCACGTGCCCAAGTGAGTCTTTCTCTTTTGTCTGCCTGTTCACCTCTTATACGCAGAATGATTCCCTTACTTCTGACTCAAATCAGAACACGTGACCAGTAGGTATAGGGAGAATCTTATTGATGCTGGTGCAGAGCTGTTCAATAATTGATGGCATAAAAGCAGAAAACGGCTGCTTCCCATTCATTCTTGTGTATATGCTTTTTTTTTTTTGAAGATTTAGAACAATAAAAAAATAACAATAAATTCTAGGACATGAATTCTAGCCTGAGTCTGAAAAAAGAAAAAGATGATGATGTTTACAATTGAATCAGTCTAAATCAAATGTGTTCACATCAACATTGCAAAAAACAGATTATCTTGCAACTTGCCTATTATTTATTTTAATGTCATTTTTTATACTTTGCCCAATATGGTATTCAGTTCAGTTCAGTCGCTCAGTTGTGTCTGACTCTTTTCAACCCCATGAATCACAGCATGCCAGGCCTCCCTGTCCATCACCAACTCCCTGAGTCCACCCAAACTCATGTGCATCTAGTCGGTGATGCAATCCAGCCATCTCATCCTCTGTCATCCCCTTCTTCTCCTGCCCTCAATCCCTCCTAGCATCAGGGTCTTTTCCAATGAGTCAACTCTTTGCATGAGGTGGCCAAAGTATTGGAGTTTCAGCCTCAGCATCAGTCCTTCCAATGAACACCCAGGACTGATCTCCTTTAGGATGGACTGGTTGGATCTCCTTGCAGTCCAAGGGACTCTCAAGAGTCTTCTCCAACACCACAGTTCAAAAGCATCAATTCTTCAGTGCTCAGCTTTCTTCCCAGTCCAACTCTCACATCCATACATGACCACTGGAAAAACCATATTAGGTGCTATTAAATTCTCATTAACAATGCTTATCAAGTGGGAATTTAGTGTCTATGATCCTCCCCACTCCCAAATTGTCTTTAGCCATCCTTATGAGTTGGGCTTCCCTGGTGGCTCAGTGGTAAAGTATCCTCCTGCCAAAGCAGGAGTCATGGGTTCGATCCCAGGGTTGAGAAGATCCCCTGGAGAAAGAAATGGTAACCCACTGCATTATTCTTGTCTGAAAAATCCCATGAACAGAAGAACCTGGTGGGCTACAGTCCATGGGGTCGCACAACTGAGAGACTAAGCAACAACAACAAGATGAAGTCTCATATTCCCAGCACATTAAGGCTTATTGAGATTTAAAAGATAAACCAAATGGCCAAGTCATATAGAATGGCAAGGGTCTGAGAGAGAATCTTGGTCATCTACACCCCAACTGGTGAGGAAACTGACATCCCAAGAGCACCAAATCTACCAAAAACAGGTACACAGAAGAACCAGAAACTAAATCTGCCGTTTTAGATTTGAAGTCTTAGGTTTTTAATCCAATTTCTTATTGCAACACAGCAGCTCATCTCTGAAAACGAGCTTCACTCCATCCTCCCACTCTCCCATTAATTCTAGACATATCTAAGAGAGGATCTGGAGTTTGGCATCAGACAGATCTGACTTTAAACTCTTGAGATGCTGTATATTAACTGCTCAAGCTTAGGTGAGATTTGATCTGTTTCACATGGCTGTGCCTCAGTTTTCTGATCTGGCAAGTGGGAACATAATAACACCTTCCTGATAGGGATTTTTATGGACTACATTAGAGAATGTATGGAGAGACTTTAGCATAATGCCTCATGCAGGGTTCACATAGACAAAATGGTATTAACTTCTATTATTTTTACAGAGAGGAGGGCAACTGACAAAAACAGGTGTTCGGCATGTCTCTTGAACTTGGCAGGCTTTGAGGGCTTTAAATTTCTTCATAAGACACTTTGACTCTACTTCTAAGACTTGGCTGTTCACACAGTAATAACAGTGATATTAGCTACTCTACTGAACAGGCTATCAATAGAGACACTGAAAACGGAATACAAATGCTACTGGACACAGCTGAAATATAGTTGGATGACACAATCTCACACCACAGTTGGGAAAGAGAGGGGGGTCTTATCCTGCCCTGCTGATAACATGTTGATTTTTAAAATATAGTCCCAGTGACTCTTTTCCATCCTCTGCAGCTTTTCGCCTGAGAAATTTCCTCTAGAAGGACTGGAGGAGAACTACTGCCGGAACCCAGACAATGATGACAACGGGCCCTGGTGCTACACCACAGATCCGGACAAGAGATACGACTACTGCGACATTCCCGAATGCGAAGGTCAGCGATGGCTCTAGAAAAAGTTTTCCTGTTCTGCCCGTTATGTGTGGAGTACTTTGCTGTAAATTGATTATCTGTGGGGATATTAATAATCAATCAGTGCTGTGTTTGACATCATCAAGTAATACATGACCTCTGGGAAAAGACCAAAATTTTGCACAATTTCCATTATGGATCTAAATTATCTTTATTAACATGCAGTTCAACAGGGACAAATACAAAACTAGGTGTAAACTCTAGCTGCGTACGTCTTATGCTTAAAGCTCTGACACAGTTTAAGCCAGAAACACATTTGCAATTCAACTGCTAGCATAAAACCACAAAATCAATACAATTCAAATACACAACATTAAGTTAACAGGGTAGACTTCGTCATGTTGTTGAAACCAAGCCATGAACCAGTTTTTAAGTCAGCCATCTATTGTTTTAATGGAACAATCAATTTAAGAGCACACTTCAAAAGTCAATGTTAAAAGAATGTAAAATATCCTGTGGGAAAATGTTCTTTACTTCATATTTCCTGCTACATTTATTGATGCAATAGGGCGGTGAATGAAGGTGGGGTTTGCATAACCACGTGGTTGAGTCCATACTGGCTCAGTTTCCCATCACTTCCTCTAGCCAGCCATTGGCATTCTTTATTTATTTGTGCACTGTGTTATGAGGTCATCTGGCCCTTTACTGACATGAGAGTATCCTTTTTATATCAGGTCTGTTTCTGTTTCCTTATTGCCACATAAAAATTCAAGTCGTATATTCTTCTGCTATACCACATTATATTAAGCATTGCAAAGTTTCCATTTTACAAGGATGCAAGGAAGAAAAACAACCAGCATGCTTCTCAATAATGATAAAAAGAGAAGCATTGTCCCTTTAGGTGAATATTGTTCCTCTGTTGAGGTCACGAACATAAGCAAAAACCCTGGCACTAAAATCCTGAGAGGCTGCCGGCTTCTTCGGCAGTTATCCAAACAATCAGAGAGAGCTTCCCGATGGCTCGATGAGAAAGAGTCTGCCTGCCAATGCAGGAGACACAGGAGATATGGGGTTGGGAAGATCCCCTGGAGGAGGAAATGGCAACTCACTCCAGTATTCTCGCCTGGAAAATGCCATGGACAGAGAAGCCTCGCAGGCTGCAGTTTACGAGGTCACAAAGAGTAGGACGTGACTGAGCAAGCATGCATTCAATCAAAATAATTCCATAGGAATTTTTTGGAAGAGAGACCTCAAATATTAAAAAATTCTAGTAGAGAATTTACGGATTCCTGAGATTATATGCAATCTCTCCCCACAACCATCAGGGACCAACACATGTAGCCAACCTCGAAGACAAAGTATTCTGCAGCTCCTGGATTTGGTCATAACTGCAACAGTCGAGGAGGTATTGACCACATCTGCTAATTCTACCATTTGAAAAAGAGAACGACATTTTAGATTGTATTAGAAAATTAAGCCTTTATTGCCAATTTTGTTGCTAGGTAATTGGAGAAAAATTACCAACGAACAAGTGGCAAAGGTATTTGAGAGATTTCTAGTGATAGTCTAGTCTTTACCTTTTTTTGCTTCATTCATTTCAGTTTCTTTCTTCCTTTCTTTCCATTCTTCCCAGATGAATGTATGCATTGCAGTGGAGAAAACTATGAGGGCAAGATTGCCAAGACCATGTCTGGACGTGACTGCCAGTCTTGGGACTCTCAGAGCCCACATGCCCACGGATACATTCCTTCCAAGTAAGTCTCCCTGGTGGTCAAATTGAATGTGTAAGCCTCCGCAATGCTGTGGGTAATTTACTATTATCTAGGTATCTTCAGTTCAGTTCAGTTCAGTCGCTCAGCTGTGTCCAACTCTTTGCGATCCCATGAATCGCAGCACGCCAGGCCTCCCTGTCCATCACCATCTCCCGGAGTTCACTCAGACTTATGTCCATCGAGTCCATGATGCCATCCAGCCATCTCATCCTCGGTCATCCCCTTCTCCTCCTGCCCCTAATCCCTCCCAGCATCAGAGTCTTTTCCAATGAGTCAACTCTTTGCATGAGGTGGCCAGAGTACTGGAGTTTCAGCTTTAGCATCATTCCTTCTAAACAAATCCCAGGATTGATCTCCTTCACAATGGGCTGGTTGGGTCTCCTTGCAGTCCAAGGGACTCTCAAGACTCTTCTCCAACACCACAGTTCAAAAGCATCAATTCTTCGGCGCTCAGCCTTCTTCACAGTCCAACTCTCACATCCATACATGACCACTGGGAAAACCATAGCCTTGACTAGACGGACCTTAGTCGGCAAAGTAATGTCTCTGCTTTTGAATATACTATCTAGCTTGGTCATAACTTTTCTTCCAAGGTGTAAGCATCTTTTAATTTCATGGCTGCAGTCACCATCTGCAGTGATTTTGGAGCCCCCCAAAATAAAGTCTTACACGGTTTCCACTGTTTCCCTATCTATTTCCCATGAAGTGATGGGACCAGATGCCATGATCTTTGTTTTCTGAATATTGAGCTTTAAGCCAACTTTTTCGCTTTCCTCTTTCACTTTCATCAAGAGGCTTTTTAGCTCCTTTTCACTTTCTGCCATAAGGGTGGTGTCATCTGCATATCTGAGGTGATTGGTATTTCTCCCAGCAATCTTGATTCCAGCTTGTGTTTCCTCCAGTCCAGCATTTCTCATGATGTACTCTGCATAGAAGTTCAATAAGCAGGGTGACAATATACAACCTTGACGTACTCCTTTTCCTATTTGGAACCAGTTTGTTGTTCCATGTCCAGTTCTAACTGTTGCTTCCTGGCCTGCAGACAGATTTCTCAAGAGGCAGGTTATGTGGTCTGGTATTCCCATCTCTTTCAGAATTTTCCACAGTTTATTGTGATCCACACAGTCAAAGTCTTTGGCATCGTCAATAAAGCAGAAATAGATGTTTTTCTGGAACTGTCTTGCATTTTCTATGATCCAGTGGATGTTGGCAATTTGATCTAGGTATTTTAGCATTCCTCAAAAAGTGAACACACTCGATGTTTCTGAATTTCAAAGTTTGCATTTTCCTACGTGACTGCAAAAGAAGTATACATTCTTTTTAAAAATTTATTTTTATTGAAGGATAATTGCTTTGCAGAATTTTGCTGTTTTCTGTCAAACCTCAACATGAATCAGCCATAGGTATTCACATATCCCCTCCCTTAGAAGTATCCATTCTTACTAGTCAAAATGTGGTCCATGGAAGGGGGCTGTCGCCAAAGTGTCTGTTAGAAATGCAGTCTCATCCCCACTGAGTATGGATTTGCACTGTAACCAGATTCCTGGCTCATTTGTAGGTTAAATGGAAGAAATATAGATACATGCATTTAGACACAAACAATATACATATCTCACCTGTGTGTTTTCCAAGTATTGCCCGCCTCTTTGTATTCCTTTCTTTTCCTTCATGCTGATGAGATTCAGGGCTTCCTACACTGTGATCTGTGGGTGGGCTTCAGGGCTTTGTGAATCACTCAATATTTTATGTGTGTGTGTATCAGTGTATTTTTATGGGACAGAGGATCCCTAACTTTCACTAGCTACTCAAAGTGGGTCATGAATCTATAGTAGAAAAAAGAGTCCCTGATCTAGAAAGTAATGCTGAATGGTGGGGACAAATTTCTGCATCTCCTATTTCATATTAATGGTCCTTAAAACACCTCCCTCTCTATAGCTGCTTCTGGTCATTCTCTTCATTTCTTGATGACTATAGGATTGTAATGGGGTTTGTAAAAACTTACAGGAAAAGAGACTAAGTCACAGATTTCGGTGTGGAAAACAGCTCCCTTGCGTGTCTGTACCTCCTGCTTCAAACAGCTGTCTTCAATCACCGCCGCCGTCATTTTCTTTTCCCTGCTGCTGCTGCTGCTGCTGCTGCTGAGTCGCTTCAGTCGTGTCTGACTCTGTGCGACCCCATCGACGGCAGCCCACCAGGCTCCCCTGTCCCTGCTGTGCTCCAAAGAAGAAACACAGTGAAGGCCTCCAGCCTCAGAATTGGTTAAATTTACTTCCCAGAAACTGGAAGAAGAAGATTGCCTAAGCCACTGCAGGTTGCTCTGCCCATCCTGACAAAGCATTTACAATTTCAGGAAGGGGCGTGATATGAGCCCAGAGGGACACGAGGCGTGGTGGTCATCTCACAGCCTCCATCACTCAGTTCCTGCTGTGAGGGGGCTCCTTGGCCTGCACACAGGGACATAGCTTATCTGTCCCCGTTTCTACAAGTTTAAAGCTTAGCAGGATCGGAACTGGGTAGAATAGAAGGACCATTCCTTTAACCTATGAAGACACCAACTTCTAGGCTGTACTGTTTACTAAATAACTATCTCTAGCCAGTGAATACTTTGTAT
Source organism: Redunca redunca (assembly GCA_006410935.1). Classification (NCBI taxonomy): domain Eukaryota; kingdom Metazoa; phylum Chordata; class Mammalia; order Artiodactyla; family Bovidae; genus Redunca; species Redunca redunca. The sequence continues at coordinate 240,338 of SJYQ01007550.1, forward strand.
TTTAAAAATTGCTATTAATTGCAGCCGACTCATTGAAGTTGGCTGACGTAAGTTTTCCAGATGGCCCAAATGATAAAGTTGATCCTGTTCCATGACTGTGACACGTGTAGACCATTAGAAAATCAGTCCTTGGAACCCTCAGCTGATCTTTCTTATGAGATGGTCATCACATTGAGGATAACGTCATCCACTCACCTCCCTGGGTGCCTGACTGTGCCTAGCACACAGCGGGTGCTCAGTATTTGCTCATTTGAAATGACTCTCATCTGTGAAGGTCAATGTTCAGTGCTGTTAAAGTCGTTCTTGCACCTTCAGATTTCCAAGCAAGAATCTGAGGATGAACTACTGCCGTAATCCTGATGGGGAGCCCCGCCCGTGGTGTTTCACTACCGACCCCCAAAAGCGCTGGGAATTCTGTGACATCCCGAGATGCAGTAAGTATGGTTCCGACCCAGTCCTCAGAGACCTTCACTTATTCTCCTGGGATCAAGAGCGCTGTGCCTGGAAAGTGCCCCACAAGTCCTGTGGGTGTGACTACTCTTTTAGAGCAGTTTATTGGTTACTATATGTAATTGATCAGAGCATATATCTTTTATGTTTTTTTTGGGGGGGGGGTCCTCTTTTGTCTCTTTTGAGTACGGATGAATGTAGGCTTTTGGGAGTGATCTCTGGTACCCTCCCATTCTCTAGTGCTAAAGGCAAATCAGACCCACACCTTCTGGTACCTGGATTTCATTATCAACCAGTGAAGTGAAGGTACTCAGTTGTGTCTGACTCTGGATGATAGCCTAAAGGGCTCCTCCATCCATGGGATTTTCCAGGCAAGTGTACTGGAGTGGGCTGCCGTTTCCTTCTCCAGGGGATCTTCCCAAACCAGGGATTGAACCCAGCTCTCCTGCATTGCAGACAGACACTTTACCGAGTTCTTTCTGATTGTAAGCAAAGTGCTGTCTCAGGATGTACAGTTTTTCCGTGTGGCCAACTTGGGAGGCAGCAGCAGGAGAAGAGAGGTCTGGGGGAGAAGATGAAATGGCAGGCCTAGTGGGAATGACTTGGAAAACGCAGTTTTATCATATTTTCTGTCTATAAGCATTTGAAGTGAGGCACTGAACAAGGACAGCTGAGACTGTTAACAGGACTCAGTGGGTCCTGGGGTCTGGCTTCCTACTCTTCACTCAGACGGTCAAGCTAAAGTGACTAAAGGGACTCAGTACTCCCCTATGAGCATCAGTTTCTCTTTCAGTCTTCTTTTTCCCTTGAGGCTTTCCTTCTTTAAATTGACATGTAGTTGATTTCCAATATTGTTTCAGTTTCAGGTGTATAGCAAAGTGATTCGGTTATACACACGTATGTGTATATCTGTATTCTCTTCCCCCCCGATTCTTCTCCATTATAGTTCATTACATGATGTTGAATATACTTCCATGTGCTATACAGTAAATCTTTGTTTATCTGTTTTATGTATGACAGTGTGTCTTAAGAATTTCTTGATTTCTCACCACATACCCTTTTCCTTGGAGACACTATTTTCTTTCTTCCCATGGACTCTCTCTGTTGTTTGTGGAATACTCGGAGTCAGTCAGTTATGTGTACTTAATGAATAATTTATCCTTCAGAAAGGAAGCTGGTTCATTGGCACATGTGCAGATTTGGGGTAGGATACGACACATGTTGAGTCTCAGAGTGTGTGTTAAACTGAGACTGTAGAAAACAGAGAATACAGAAAGAAGCATTTACTCCAAGGGTCTTGTCCCTGGAGGGGTTTCTCATAAGCTGCTGCTGCTGCTAAGTCACTTCAGTCGTGTCCGACTCTGTGCGACCCCATAGATGGCAGCCCACCAGGCTCCCCCATCTCTGGGATTCTCCAGGCAAGAACACTGGAGTGGGTTGCCTTTTTCTTCTCTAATGCATGATAGTGAAAAGTGAAAGTGAAGTTGCTCAGTCATGTCTGACTCTTTGCGACCGATGGACTGCAGCCTACCAGGCTCCTCCGTCCATGGGATTTGCCAGGCAAGAGTCCTGGAGCGGGGTGCCATTGCCTTCTCTGTTTTCATAAGAGGGTCTCGTAAACATTGATTCTACCACATCGGCTTCTTCTGAAAAAATGATAAACAACATTCAAATGCAGGATTCTGGAAGGATGAGAGGAAAAGAAGACAGACTGACACTCTCTGCCTTCATCTCCTGTAGCTTCTTCCGTCTGTGCCTTCTTTACGTAGAAGCACTCACTGTAATGTGTCTTCCCCATTTAAGCCACACCCCCGCCATCTTCTGGGCCAAAGTATCAGTGTCTGAAGGGACGCGGAGAAAACTATGGAGGGACAGTGGCTGTCACCGTATCCGGGCACACGTGTCAGCGTTGGAACGAGCAGACGCCCCACAGACACAACAGGACCCCAGAAAACTTTCCCTGCAAGTGAGTCCGCTCTGGTTTCATTTTCTTGTCAACGAAAGGAATGAAACTTTCTGTCCTTGTCATGGGATGGACAGCAAGATCCCACTGACGTGCCTTGGTTTTAGTTACAATAGGAACCTTGGCTTAAAGCTTTTGGGAATGAAAACTGGTCAAGTCACCTGCAAGGGAAGTGACATTTAGTGCTGGTTTTCCTAGAAAACTGGTCCTCAAAGTGTGGTTTCCCGGGCTTGCAGCATCAACATTATCAGGAAATTTGTTAGAAATGCAGATTCTGGGAGACCCTCTTGTCCATCTACTAAATCAGTGACCTTGGAGTGGGTTTCAGCAAGGTTTTGCATGAAATGTACAGTAAGGTTTGAGAACACAAATTTGAGGGCTATGATATATGCTTTAGGAGGCAAGAATAGTGTAGAAAACACCCGTTGTGTTTCCAGCATATAGCACAGTGCCTGATGCATAGCAAAACATCTGATACACAGTCAAGGAATACATTTCAATCGTTCACCCAAGAGAAGCATCCTGCCATAATTCTATGGACTCCCACTCAGCTTAAGTTTCCACCCATTATTCAGTTGGTATAGTTCTAGAGAATTAGCTGGACACACCGCCAGTATCACCATTGAGAAGTATGTGTGCACTTGGTTATTTCTTTAGCCTTTTGGAAAGCCAAACTCACAGTCCCTTCTTTTTCAGAAACTTGGAGGAAAACTACTGTCGTAACCCTGATGGGGAGACAGGCCCATGGTGCTATACAACCAACAGCGAAGTGAGGTGGGAATACTGCACGATCCCATCCTGCGAGTCCTCTCCGTTATCCACGGAACGTATGGATGCCTCAGGTAAGAAGGGCCATGGGAGCTTACTGAGGGCACCATTGCTCCGAATTTTTGTATTCCAGAAGCATCGCAGTAGCTTTGGAAATGGTTTCATTGTGTTGTGGTCAGAGAACATGCCTCATGATTTCATTTATTCTATTTTTTAAGATTTATTTTTAATTGGAGGATAATTGCTTTACGATACTGTGTTGGCTTTTGCCATACAACAACATGAATCAACCATGAGTATATCTATGTCCCCTCCATCCTGAACCTCCTCCCCGACTCCTCCCAGTTGTCACAGAGTACTGCCTTGAGCAACCTGTGTTATATAGCAGCTTCCCATTAGCTATGTATTTTATATTCACTTTAGATTTGTTGAGGCTCATTTTACGGTTCAGAATAAAGTCATCTTGGTGAATGTTTTACGTGCTCTTGAGAAGAATCTGGCTTCTGTTGTTGTTGTGTAGTGTTCTACAAATGCCGACAAGGGCGAGCTGGTTAGTCTTGTTTGGCTTTCCTGAATCCTTGTTAATTTTCTATCTCCTTTTCTGTTGATTCCTGAGAGATGATCGGTGATGTTAGGTGCGCATCCATCTGTCTCTTTTCAGTTTTGTGTTTGCTTTATCTATTCTTGAACTCCTTGTCAGGTACAGACACACTTTGGATCCTTGTCTTTGCAAAGAAATGACCCCTTTATCATTATGTACTATCTCTCCATGTCTCTAGAAATAGTCCTTGTTCTAAAGGCTACTTTTGCTGATATGAATAGAACCACTGCAGCTCTATTTTTACTAGAGTCTGGATGATGTCTTTTTTTCTCAGTCTTTTGAGATGTTTAGACCATTTGCATTTAATGTCATCATTGTTAACATGGTTGGATTTAAATCTACCATCAATTTAGTTATTTCTACTTGTCTTATTTGAATTTTGTTCCTTTTATCTTTCTCTGATTTAACTATTTTGTATTGCCTTTTATTATCTCATTTTACTATCTATTTAATGTTTACAATATACACCTTTAACTTACATTTTACCTACAAATAATGTTATTTTACTTGATGTATAATGTAAGAAACTTACAACATTGCAATATTTACTCTGTCCCAAAATATCATGCTATTGTTCTGAGTTTACATCTATTATTTTGGAAATCTCACAATAAATTGATACTATTTTTGCCCTGAAGAATCAGTCATGTTTTAAAACAATTAGAAAGAAAAGAAAGTGTTACACTTATTTTTATTTATTTATTTCTATCATTTCTTCTATGCTCCATTTCTTCATGTTGGGTCTCCAATTTCCATGTGATGGCATGTTCTTCCTGTAAAAAACTTTACCTTTTCCATCTTTTATAGTACAAGTCTGTTGATGATGGAGTCTTTTAGCATTTGAATGTCAGGAAGAGTCTTTATACTGCCTTCAGTGTTAAAAAACAATTTTTGTTGGGTATAGAATTCTGGTGGACAATTTTTCCCCTTTTACCACTTTAAAGATGTTCCTCCATTGCCTTCTGTTCTGAATAGTTTCTGATGGAAATCTGTGTTTCTCTGCATTTAATACTTCCTTTTCCTCTGGTTGCCTTTAAGACTTTCTCTCATTTTCAGTTTCCAGCAGCGGAGTACGGTGTGTCTGAGTGAGTCTCTTTGTTTGCTGATGTATTTGAGGTGCTCATCCTACTTGGAGCTCTCTCAGCTTCTTGTGTTTGTGGATCACTGATTTTCATTACTTTTGTAAAATTCTCAGCCATCACTGCTCAAATATTTCTTTCCCCATGCTCTCTCTCTCTGTTTTCCTTTCCGGGACTTCAATCACCCGAGTGTTAGATTGTTTCATGTTGCCTCATCTCTCCCATCTGCTCGTTCTATTTCTTTCCCCACTCTTTTTTTTTTCCCTTTGTGTGTCAGTTCAGATAATATTTATCAATCTGTTTTCAAGTTCATTGATTATTTACTCAGTTCTGTTCAGTCTGTTAATCAGCCCATCAAAGGAATTTTTCATCTCTGATAACATGGTTTTTATTTCTAGTGTTTACATTTGATCATTTTGTTCGTTTTTTTAAATAGTTTCCATCTTTGCTGACATTCTTCATCTATCCATGCACATTGTTGACAAGTATGGTACTTACTACAAAATCCATCAACATATTAATCATAATTATCTTATAATCTCAATCTGATAATCCCACATCACTGGGTGGCTCTGATAGCCATGAAATTAAAAGATGCTTGCTCCTTGGAAGGAAAGTTATGACCAACCTAGACAGTATATTAAAAAGCAGAGACATTACTTTGTCAACAAAGGTCTCTCTAGTCAAGGCTATGGTCTTTCCAATAGTCATGTATGGATGTGAGAGTTGGGCTATAAAGAAAGCTGAGCACTGAGGAATTTATACTTTTGAACTGTGTTGCTGTAGAAGACTCTTGAGAGTCCCTTGGGCTGCCAGTAGATCCAACCAGTCCATCCTAAAGGAGACCAGTCCTGAATATTCATTGGAAGGATTGATGTTGAAGCTGAAACTCCAATACTTTGGCCACCTGATGTGAAGATCTGACTCATTTGAACAGACCTTGATGCTGGGAAAGACTGAGGGCAGGAGAAAGGGACAACAGAGGATGAGATGGTTGGATGGCATCACTGACTCAATGGACATGAGTTTGAGTAAACTCCAGGAGTTGGTGATGGACAGGGAGGCCTGGCATGCTGCAATTCATAGGGTTGCAAACAGTCAGACACGACTGAGCGACTGAACTGGACTGAACTGATCTGAACTGAACTGAACGTTATAATCTCAATCTGATAATCCCACATCTCTGGGTGGCTCTGAGTCTGGCTCTGCTGATTATTTATCACTCAACAGTGGCTTTCCCCCCCTGTTTGTGTGTGTGTGTGTCTTGCAATTTTTAATCAATGCTTGGACTTACTTGTAGAGAAACAATAGCTATTGAAGCAAATATTATTTACACTTTGAAATGGGCAGCCTTCTTTTATCCACATGCTATGTGGGCCACTGAATTAATATAATGAGCAGATGAAAGGACTTTAGGTTTGTTGTTGCTGCTTTTCCCTATGTGAACCGTAGGTTTCAAATCCCCCCAGTGGCGAGGTGCGGTCAGCTTGTATCTAGAGCTGGGTCTGGCGTGCTGAAGAGCTTTCTCAGTATTCTTAATCCCTTCTCAACTTTTAGCAATCGGTAACGAGTGCACCACAGAGGCGGGGAGCACTCCACACTTTGAACCTGGCCCTATTGATAGACTACTGTTCCTTGTTACTCAGCGCTGAGCTTTTGCTGGGGGCAGGCATTCTCTACCTTCTTGGTCTTCTCTCAGCCTTGGACTCTGGGCACCTGGTGCTATGCTGTACTTAGTTGCTCAGTCATGTCCAACTCTTTGAGACCCCATGGACTGCAGCCCACCAGGCTCCTCTGTCCAGGGAGCTTCTCCAGGCAAGAATACTGGAGTGGGTTGCCATGGCCTCCTCCAGGGGATGTTCCCAACCCAGGGATCAAACCCAGGTCTCCTGCATTACAGGTGGATTCTTTCCCAGCTGAGCACCTGGCAATATTTCTCAATATTCTTGCCCCTTCTTCTCCTGGAACTAAACTCTAAGTTGTATCTGTGTTGAGTCTTGGGTGGAAGAATAGGAGACTTCTGCTTTGTGTTGGTGAAGTATCCTGGCACAGTAGAACTTTCTGCCCCTATTCCAGGGCCCTACCCCTCCCTGAGAAGCGACGGATCTTTGCCTGAGTCCTGGATGTAGGACCATTTCCCCCAGCAGCTGAAGGCTTTGGCTTTGTATAAACAAAGAGTCTGGGGAAAATGCAGAAGGTTTCCATGTCTTCCTCACTGGCACCCAGTCACCATGTGCAGCCTCTACCAAATGAGTGTGTGTCTTTCTGAAGACCTGCCCAGTTTTCATGAATACCCAGGGGAGATCCATAAAAGAGAGCTTGCACATGAGTGCAAGGTCCAATTACAAGCAGTCTGCCTTGCTTATTTTTTCCTCCAAGTTTTAAATTAACTATTTACCCAAAAGTTAGGTCATTAAAGTCTTAGAAGTTCTGGATCTACTGTTTTCTTTGCATGTCCATCTGCCTCCCAATATGTAAAAAGAGGGCGGTGTTAATTCCCAGAGAGGATATTCTGTTTGTGTAATAAGTTATTTCACACGTTTCTCTGTTCCTGTCATTATTTACTGATTTCTTCTCTTTCAACTTCAGTACCGCCTGAACAAACTCCTGTGGCCCAGGACTGCTACCATGGTAACGGGCAGAGTTATCGAGGGACGTCGTCCACTACTGTCACAGGAAGGAAATGCCAGTCATGGTCATCGATGATACCACACCGGCATCAGAAGACCCCAGAAAGCTACCCAAACGCGTATGTCTTTGATTTTCAACTGGTAGAGGAGAACGGCCAGCTTCAGTTTCCATTTAAAGGGTTACGCTCGAAACTAAGAAGGAAATGGCAACCCACTCCAGTATTCTTGCCTGGAGAATCCCATGGACAGAGAGCCTGGTGGGCTGCTGTCTATGGCGCTGCACAGAGTTGGACATGACTGACGCAACTTAGCAGCAGCAGCTAGAAACTAATGTCTTAGGACCAAATTTCCTTTGGCTCCAGAGAATGAGACAAAATGTCTCAGGCAACTTGCTTTTGTGCAAAACTTCTGAAAGAAGAGAAGCTGGAGGCTGGCTCTCTTTCCTGAGTAATGTTTCAGAAGCAGGGTGGGATAGACAGAGGGGCTGAGGTCCTACTGGTAGAAAGCTCAGGAGCGTAGATGATCTAAGGCTTAGAAATAGGATCATTCCATAGCTCTTGCTTACAGATCAATGTCATCTTTCAGCCGTGGAATTTTATCATTTCATCCTCCAACTCCTGAAGTGGTTTGTGTTTGCCACTGGGTAATACATATAAATATTTATCACCACTGGGTGATCTATGTATCACCCAACCTGTATAGACATATTGGATCCTGAGTGCTGGTGGTCTCAAAGAATGTGAATTACCAGAGCATTAAGAGCAAAAGCAGGAAGGCAGATTAGAGTCAGAAAGTACACAGATACTGATATGCAAAATGGACATCAATGGACAAGTCAGTGGGCAAAATAGTGGACAAGACTAGGACTGATCAGACCAGTTTTTCTGTGACACATGGCTGTAAAAATATGGAAAATTTTCACATGATGGACAACAGGCAGCATAGGACTGTGACTTTTCAGAAAGGAAAATAAATTAGATCGAACTTACAATGACCCTGGTTTTCTTCCTGGAGATACTTCGGGAAGAAAGTATCTCCTTGGACTGTAGTGCAAGGAAACGGAACCAGGGCAGACCACAGCACTCTTGCTGATCTGAGGAGCCAGGGGCTAGAGCTGGGGCCTAGTGAGGCGTCTTGGATTGGGTAGGCTGGGTGATCTTGAGAAGCGCTTCCCTCATAGCTCAGTCAGTAAAGAATCTGCCTGCAGTGCAGGAGACCTGGGTTCAATCCCTGGGTCGGGAAGATCCTCTGGAGAAGGAAATGGCAACCCACTCTGGTATTCTTGCCTGGAAAATCCCATGGATAGAGGAGCCTGGAGGGCTACAGTCCGTGGGGCTGCAAGAGTTGGACACGACTTAGTGGCTAAACCACCGATCTTGAGAAAAGATCTGTGCAGAGAAGGCGCTTTGGAAATATGTGTGGAGTTCTCCTGAAGTCTGAATGCAAAGCTATGCACATTGCAGGGAGAGATTCTGCAGTGAACAAAGAACAGGGAACCATGAGATAAATGAAGATTATAGAACTCCCAGGGCATTAGGAGATTCTGTGTTTGCAGAGCTGAGAGTCTTACGAGTCAGGAGAAACTTCAGGGGACACCTTGACCATTCAGCAAGGAATCCAGAAAAGTCCCAGCTTATCAGCTGTTGAGTCGCTAAGTCGTGTCCAGCTCTTCACGATCCCAAGGACTGTAGCCCACCAGGCTCCTCTGTCCATGTATCAGTAGGGTTACCGTATTCCCTGGGATAAAGGCTAGTCTAAAAACACTTGAGCAAAGATTAAAAGTAATCCTAAAAGGATCACAATGATCTCCAAGTAAATTAACTGCCTGCCAGAAGAAAACGCAAGGGTCTTGAGAGGACAGTAACAAATGATTCCAGGAAGAAGACGAGCTACTGAAAATGGACGAAAGACTTCAACCATTTAAAAGATGTTCCACAGGGAAAGATATGCAAATGGGCAACAAGAACCTGAAAAAATGTTCACCATTTTAGCCATCACAGAAGCAAGGATCATAGTCACAGAGCCGCTGCTGCTCAGTAGCTCAGTCATGTCCGACTCTTTGTGACCCCGTGGACTCTTCCAGGGGACTCTTCCATGCCCTCTTCCAGGGGATCGTCCAGAACCAGGGATGGAACCTGTGTCTCTGCATTGCAGGTACCTTCTTTTACCACTGAACCACCAGGGAAGCCGCTATAACCACAATGAGATACTACCAAATACCCAATGGCAATGACTGTTACTAAAAGGACAAAGAGTAAGAAGTGGTTCTGAGGATGGAGCAGGGGCAGCTGTCATACCTGGTGTGTTTCCGTGCATTTGTGCCGAGTCACGTCCCACTCTGTGGGACCCCATGGACTGTAGCCTGTATAGTTCCTCCGTTCATGGAATTCCCAGGCAAGAATACTAGAGCGGGTTGCCTTTCCTCTTCAGGGTACCTTCCCGACCCAGGGATCAAATCCACATCTCTTACATCTACAAAAAGATCTACCAGAAAGTTCTTATCAGCTTTATTCCTAAAATAACCCCAAACTGGAAGCCACTTCAGTGGTCACCAATAAGAACATGAATAACTGGTAAGATGCTCATACCATGGAAAACTATTCAGAAATAAAAAGGAACAAGCTACCCTCAAATTGCACGGGTAAAAGCTTAAAAACACTGAGAGAAGGGTATACCCTTGCGTGAGTCCATTCATATGAAGTTCTGGAATAGAACTCAATAGTATTTTCCTCCAAGGGGAGGGCAGCCAGGACTGAGCAGTGACCCAAGGGAGGTTTCTGGGGGGTGATGGCATGTTCTCCGTCACAGCAGGAGTGTGGGTTATGCAGGCGTGTGTGTTCACCAAAACTCGTACATCAAAGTACTTTTTCAAAGAGAGCAGGAGCCTGTTTCCTGTGATAAGCCTTTCTAACACACCCAGTTGCTTGGAAACCTGCTGACGGGCTTCCTCAAATTGTGGACCTGGGTCTGAGATGGTCACTTGTCTATAGTCCCCACAGATACACTGTTGGATTCCCATAGAACACTGGATGTTCCAAGTGATCTCATGAGTCACAGAGTGTGGGTCTGAGTTCCAAAGGGGAGTCCAAGGCTGAGACTTCTGAGAGGCTGGGGCAGAGTCCTTGGGAGGCCCCAGGGGTCCAAGCTGCCCAGTGAGCCCCAGGCCCCTCCTCTGCTATGTCCTTAGCCAGTTGCTTCTGACTCAGCTCCTGCAGAAGCCCTGGTCTACCCAGACACCCCCCTTCCTCCCTTTGGCCCCACTCTCCTTTAGTCACATCCCTCTTCCCTCCATCCCCGAGCGGCTGCAGGTAGATGAGCCCGGGGCTTCTTCCTGCGTGCCCCAGAATGCATCCTCTAGAAACCTCACCCAGCTAGTTTTCCAGGAGGCTGCCACAAGCCTTCCAAACCCCCAACCCACCTGAGCTGCCTACGCTATTGACAGTAATATTACTGCCGTGAGTTTTTGTTTCTTTGTAAAATACAGTAGGGCTTTCCAGGTGGCTCTAGTGGGAAAGAATCCGCCTGCTATTGCAAGAGACTAGAGTTCGATCCCTGGGTCAGGAAGACCCCCTGGAGTAGGAAATGGCACCCCATTCCAGTATTTTTGCCTAGAAAGTTCCATGGACAGAGGAGCCTGGTGGGCTGAAGTGCACAGGGCTCTAAAAAGTGGGACTACAACTGAACACTCACTCACACACACACACACACACACACACACACACACACACTACACTATGAGTAAACAGACTAAGAGGGTTGACCTGGGAATATCCTCCTCTTGTATGTCTTTTCTGCCTTGGATAAATATGTTTTAATTCCAACTTCCATAGCCCTACTCACACAGAAGAGAAAGCCAGAGGTATAGATATATTTGTTTGCACACAAAAAATGTAAAATAGGTGCTTCAAAATCTATATTGGTTATCCCTGGGGAATTTATTTAACACTCCCGGGAAAGGAAAACATTCGGATACTTTCTCTTACACATGTATATACATATGATCTGTTTTCATGTGCACCATGTATTACTTTTGATTATTTTAAAATAAAAATTATAAGCTACTTTAAAAAACTCACCCAGTTCTTTAGAAAGTGAGGACCATCTGTGCCCGTGACATAATAATAATAATTGGCACCTTTGGTACCTTGGGCTTCCCTTGTGGCTCAGCTGGTAAAGAATCGGACTGCAGTGCAGGAGACCTGGGTTTGGTCCCTGGATTGGAAAGATCCCCTGGAGAAGGGAAAGGCTACCCACTCCAGTATTCTGGCCTGGAGAATTCCATGGACTGTGTAGTCCATGGGGTCACAAAGAGTCGGACACGACTGAGCGACTTTCACTTTCACTCTGGTATCTTAATGGAAATATTTCAGCCACTTCGTTGTAACAAAATTCAGAGGGTGCTGGGGTGCCCCTAAAGATTCGCTCACCTCTCATGACCTCTATTGCTGTGGAATTTACAGCGGCTTGACAATGAACTACTGCAGAAATCCAGATGCCGATAAGAGCCCCTGGTGCTATACCACTGATCCGAGAGTGAGATGGGAGTTCTGCAACCTGAAGAAATGTTCAGAAACATCAGAGCAGGTGGCACATGTTCCTGCGACTCCCCAAGCCCCAAGCGTAGAGAACCCTTCTGAAGCAGGTAAGAAGTCTGTGGCCAGACATCTGTGTGCTCGGGTAGAGAGATGATGAGCAGTGGAGAGTCTTTCGGAGGCAGAGGCTTCAATGCTGAGGGGGGACTGGAGTGCTGGCTGAGTGCAATGGGGAAGGCTGCTTCAGGGTATCATCTGGGGAAGCCAGAGCTGCTCTTGCTGGTCTGATGGGGGTGGGCATGTTGAAAACTAATGGAATGAGCTTGTGGACCCGGCGGGGGAAGGAGAGGGTAGGATGAATTGAGCAAGTAGTGTTGACATATATACACTATTATGTGTAAAATAGATAACTAGTGGGAAGATGCTTACAATATAATATATGCATATAATACAGGGGGCCCACCCGGGTGTTCTGTGATGACCCAGAGAGATGGGATGGGAGGGGGGTCATCGTTTGTTCTTTTAGTTGCTCAGTCATGTCCAACTCTTCACAACCCCGTGGACTGTAGCCCACCAGGCTCCTATGTCCATGGGATTCTCCAGGCAAGAATACTGGAGTGGGTTGCCATTTCCTTCTCCAAGGGAGGGGGGAGGAAGGCTCATAAGGGAGTACATATATATATATATATATATATATATAATTATGATTGATTCACATTGTTACATGGTAGAAATCAATGCAACATTGTAAAATAATTATCCTTCAATTAAAAAAAGTGGCAGATTCATGTTGATGTGTGGCAAAACCAATACAATATTGTAAAGTAATTTAGCCTCCAATTAAAATAAATTTTAAAAACTCTCAAAAAAAAACAAATATATATATTTGTAGATATATTTGTAGCAGATATATAGTATATATATATATACTATATATAAAGTAGGTGAACAAGAAGGTCCTACTGTATAGCACGTATCATATCAGAGAACTATATTTAAAATCATATTTATATATTAATCACTTTGCTGTACACCAGAAACTAATACAACATTGTAAAACCAATTACATTTCAATAAAAAAATGGCTTATTTGTAAAAAAAGAAAAGAAAAGAAAAGTAATTGGCTGTGAGGGATGGATACAGTTTTGAGCCTGGGTGGATTGAGAGGTTGATGATGGTGGCCGAGATGGGACATTCTAGAAAAGCGAATCTCTGCCTTTTGCATGGAGGGATAGAAAGGACTGATTTGGTTTTGGATGTACAGAGTTAGGAGGGCTAGGAGGACTGTTGATGATCACCTCCTACAAAGGCTTGGAGAGAAGCGGACATGCAGCTCCAAGGGTCTGGGGGCTTGAGGATAAGCATGTCGTCCGAGGCGGGAGGCAAAGGACACCCAGGCTCTTCTCCGCCTCCCGGCCCTTTGCCCGCATGCTGCCCCGCGTGCTGAGCCTCTGGTGCTGTGGCTGTCGGGCGGCAGGAGTGCTCGGCCCTCCAGCAGGGTGAGGTCACAGAGGGCACAGACTCTTTCCCTGTCCTGGCATGAAAGCTCAGTGGTCTCATGGCTTATCTGACTGCTTTTGGGTAATCCAAGATCAGACAGAAACAATTAAAATGAGGGCTTGGTTTCAAGTTGAGATCCCCTCTCCTTCCGGAGGTGGACTTGACTCCTCTGAGATGCTGGAGAACCTTACTGGCTGCCCCTGTATACCTGCTGTATGTATAGGACCAGCTCATCTCTGCCCCCCCTTTCTTGGTGAGACTTTGGGCGCCATGCCCCAGCTGGGGATCCCTCCTGATGAGACCTCACATGGACTCAGGTGGTCCTCCCACATGACGCCCCACGTGTGGTTGTGGGTAACTCACACAGCCTGGTCCTGGCACACACTGGAGATGGCCCAGCACAGCCCTGCTCTTTGGCCAAGGGCCAGCTGGTCCAGCTTTTGCTGTCTGGATTTTCCAAGTGCCCATCAGAGCACTGTGCGCTGGGTCCCCATGTGTAACACTTAACAAAGCTCAAGCTTCATCCCCAAGGTGCGAGGTGAGGGAGGAGTTTGGGGAAGGGACCTCTAGCTACCTCTTTATTACCTCTTTCATCCCAGAAGGTGGCAGAGCTCTGGCCAAAATAATATACTTCTATAAAATCCTTTTCCACCTGCACTCTTCGTCGAGAGTGAGTTGTTCAAGGATCATCTCACATTTCGTAGTGGCATTTATGTTACCTCTCAGTCTGTTATAAAACTGAGTATCTTAGTGTCCCAGCCAAAGTTCCCATTCTAACACCTGGACTTGTGATTCCTTCTGAGACAAGAGCATCTCTGACGACTTGTTAAAAAAGTCGTCAGGGCTCGCTGGAGACTCCAGGGCTCCCGTGTTCCAAAGGACGTGACCACAGCCTGTCCTGAGAGATGCCGAGCGCCGCTGTGTTTGCTCCTTGTCGCCGGGTCAGTGTGGGACAGGTGACATCGTTCCCTCTTCCCTCCAGACTGCATGCTCGGGAAGGGCAAAGGCTACCGCGGCAAGAAGGCCACCACGGTGGCTGGCGTCCCCTGCCAGGAGTGGGCGGCCCAGGAGCCCCACCGACACAGCATCTTCACTCCAGAGACAAACCCACGGGCAGGGCTGGAGAAAAACGTAAGCCACTTTGATTCGGACTCTGTGTTGTCTTTTTTTGATCAGCCTTCGCAAACCGAATTGAACCTCTGCCCCAGAGAGGCTGCCTGACTGAGCGCTGGTATGGGGTGGGGGTGGGGGGAGGCCAGAGGGTTCAGGGGACCGAACCTGTGATCCCACAGCCTCGGTATGGGGGGTACAGTCAGCACGGCCGGCCAACCCCCTAGCTTCTTATCTCTTTCATTTGCGACACTTCCTGCCCGCTTCTGTGGTTCCGGTGTCTGTCCTCTAGTAACCCGTAATCAAAGATGACCTTCGTGGCACTGTAGTTGGATGTTCCTAGAAAAAAAATTGGATGGGCCATCAGGACTCTGCTAGGATTTCCCCTACACTCACACAGTCTCTGAAGGGTTTCCTCTGGGAAGCGGTCTTGCCATGGCTGACCCACGGAGGGTGCCTGGGCCAGGGGAATAAGCAGTTCCTAAGCAACAGTGCACAAGTCATCGGGCAGAAGACTGGCCTGAATGAGGGTCTGTCCCACGTCCACAGTCCTCTCTTGCTGAGTGGCTGTGGGCCCGACAGACACAGGCTGCAGGGGAGGCCCCTTTATATAATCTCCACCCCAAGAGCCCTCAGGGTCCACACCCCTTCTCCAAGCTCCTTTTGAACAAGGAGACGTGACCGATGGCATTCTATGAGTCAGAGGCTTTGTAAGCACCCTGAAAAGTGACTCTGCCCACTTCTCTGCCAAAGAAACATGACCTTTCGCCTTCTAAGGACAGAAGTGAAATCGATGTCTGTGCCTCCTGTCACCTTCTCTGCCGTCCCCTGCCCCGGCATGCGCCCTCCCCCCAGACACTTGCCTCTCCTTCCAGTACTGCCGTAATCCTGACGGTGATGTCAACGGGCCCTGGTGCTACACCACGAACCCAAGGAAACTTTTTGACTACTGTGACATCCCTCAGTGTGGTAAGCTGCTGTCTCCTTTGGAAGGAAATGGCTTTTATATAAATGCGGTAGCACCTGGTCTTTGATCTGCAAGACACGAGTTTGGGCCGAGCACTTCTGGGCAGGAGAGGGTCCCCTCTCTCCCAGAGCCCTCTTTTCATCCTGGGCCTCTTGAATCAGTCCTACTGGTGGTCCCCATTTTTAGGCACTCCCCTCCTCCAATACTTTAAATAAAATACATAAAAAATCCTCCCCAAGAGAAAGTTCAGAGGTGATCTCTTTAGCTTCCAGGGGGTTCCACTGACCTCTCCAGTGTTTGGGGCAGGATGCTTGAAAAACAAACTCAGAGTCACCCAAACAGGAAACTCTCTCCTTCAGCAGCTGAGAAGTAAGAAAGAAAACAGAGACAGCAGGAAATAGCTAAACATATAGCATCTATTGTAAACCTATATACTGTCATCCTCAGAGAAGGTGATTGCACCCCACTCCAGTAGTCTTGCCTGGAAAATCCCATGGATGGAGGAGCCTGGAAGGCTGCAGTCCATGGGGTTGCTAAGAGTCGGGCATGACTGAGCGACTTCACTTTCACTTTTTACTTTCACGCATTGGAGAAGGAAATGGCAACCCACTCCAGTGTTCTTGCCTGGAGAATCCCAGGGATGGGGGAGCCTGGTGGGCTGCCGTCTGTGGGGTCGCACAGAGTCGGACATGACTGAAGTGACTTAGCAGCAGCATACTGTCATCCTAAGAATTTAATGAACATGGCTCCTTACTAAGGCCCGACATTCCTTATCCTAAGATGACTATGCATTAGCCATGCATTCGCCAGACTATGTAGAGAAAGCTTGCTTGAGTTCTTTCCTTGTTTCTCAGACTTTTCTGGGGAGTGAGAAGCTTGGATCATAGAACAGGAAGTTGACCTTTGTTCTGAAAAGTCTGGGCTACAAGTCCAGGGATAGGTCTGGAGAACACCGCAAAGGGCCTTGATTCGGACTCCGTTCTACTTTCCACTGACCCTCCGTCTTTGCAGAGGGATTCTGTCCTGATTCTTGATAATCAGCCTGGACTTCTCGGCACAGCTTGCTGGCTTGTGTCTGTGCCTGCCATGTGGGGGGACAGGCTGGAGGGGAGAAGTTGCGGCTGCGAGGTCACTGGAGTCCACGTCCAGAGGTGGTTTGGGAGGCAGCTTGGGCAAGGGGTTGAGAGCACGGAGCCACCCTCAGGCTTTACTTTGGGGCCGCTCGTGCCTAGAGCAGGGCAAGGAGGGTGAGGCCAGGGCGAAGAAGAGATTCTCCTTGGCCACTGTCGCCGTGCTCCCGGGGCTGAGGGGGAGCACGGAGAGCACTGCTTCTCCGCTGTGCGTTTTCTCAGTTCTCCAGACACTACCCCGGCGGACCCGCTACCTGAGGGTCCCCAGTGGGGTTCGCGCCTCCCTTTCTGCTCCTCCCCCCCACCCTTCAGCTTTCTGGAACCCCCACTGCCTCTTGGGGCACGGGCTCGCTGACTTGGACAGGGTGCCTAGCTGGCACAGTTGCCTTTAAGTTGTATATCACGCCACTCCTGCCCTGGCTCTATAGCTGTGCCAGGGAGTCATGCACCTCTGCTGCCCACAGAAAGGGACCTACAGTAATACCCCAGGGGCAGCCCTCGGCCACCAGCAGACGCTACAGGCTTCTCGAGTGTCAGGAGGCTTGGGGATCCTTCTGCAGGAAATGGGTATCAGCAAACAGACCACATGCTCTGATCACATGGCCACATCATGATGAAGTGGGACAGTCCTTTCTCCTTCCTTTCCTCTTTCGTCCACCTCTAAGAACCTGGTTCTTTTCCATCCTTGACTTGGGTGAGGGTACCAGAATTGTTCAGTTCAGTTCAGTCGCTCAGTCATGTCCGACTCCTTGCGACCCTATGGACTGCAGCACACCAGGCTTCCCTGTCCATCACCTACTCTCAGAGCTTACTCAAACATGCCCGTCGAGTCAGTGATGCCATCCAACCATCTCATCCTGTCATCCCCATCTCATCCTGCCTTCTATCTTTCCCAGCATGAGTGTCTTTTCTCATGAGTCAGTTTTTCACATCAGGTGACTGAAGTATTGGAGCTTCAGCTTCAGCATCAGTCCTTCCAATGAATATGCAGGGTTGATTTCCTTTAGGATTGACTGGTTTGATCTCCTTGCAGTCCAAGGAACTCTCAAGAGTCTTCTCCAACACCATAGTTCAAAAGCATCGATTGTAGAAGAGGCCATTTCTTTCTTTCTTTTTTATATTTATTTGTTTGTCTGCACCAGGTCTTAGTGGCAGGCATATAGGACCTAGTTCCCTGGCCAGGGATGGAATCTGGGCTCCTGCATTGGGAGCGTGGAGTCTTAGACGCTGGACCACCCAGGAAGTTCCAGGAGGCCATTTCCAGAGGTCTGCACATGGAGGTTTATCTTACACCTCCCTGGAGCATCTTTGGGGCCTCTGTTGAACCCTCCAATGTAACATCTTCCTACACACCCACCCATCAGAATGTAAAGATTACAAACCTCAGCTATTAATATTTCCTTCTTCCTGGTGCTTAGAGCAATGCCTGGCACTGCATATATACATTTGAACACATATTTGCTCAATGAGTAAATAAATGAATGAAATCTCAAATGACAGCTCCTTCAGTATGACAGGTCAATGCTTAAAAGGGTGGCTCTCCCAGGTTAAGGGGACTCTTTGTGTGTATTTGTATGGGTTTTTTTTTTTTTTTTTTGCTAATTTTATTTGATTTTTCAGAATGTGAAATCTCTTTGAGCTATGACTTTTTAAAAAGGTTATTTTCATGTTTTTTTCTCTTTTTAAAAAAGGATTTTTATTGCTCATTTCCCAGGAGATTTCCAAACTTTAGTTAAAATTTCCAAACTTTACATTGTTTGTAACTTACATGGAAAACATCTTTAAATGAAAAAGTACCAATTTAACTTTTTAGGCTACACATAAACTTCTTTAAGCAACTCACTTGAAAAATTTGTGTAAATATAACAAATGGCACCATGCAAACTGCATAAAATAGCATAAGGAAAACAATTTGAAATCAGAACTACATTCTATTCAGCCCAGTATTCTGCTTCTCAATTTTACCAAGGGCTTGTGTGGGGTTTCTCTTTAATATCAACCTCAAAAATTGAAAGATGCCCATTTAAAATATAATTTTATTTATTTATATTCATTTATTTTAAATTGCAAATTTTTGTTCGTTAACAACTCATTTCAATTCCACCAACACAAACAGTACAAATACTAAGTATTGTAATTTAAAATAAATAGAACTTAAGTTTTATTTTGAATAGTGAGACCAGGGTGTCATAATATCTGTGGTTGTTCTTTCCTTAGTCCATTTCTGTAAGTCCATTCTGTGTAAGGCACAGTAGGAGAAATTAAGGTCAGTATTAGAAAGTAGAATTTGATTATATTGCATCCTTTTTTTTTTTTTAAAAAAAAAACAAACTTCTATATATAGATTCTCAGGATAGGCCAAGACAGTTGGAAAGGTATTAGGAAAATTAAGGTTCCAGCTTCACCAGAGGATAAAAATCTCTTGGTTGATTAAGACTAAAACTTTTCTCCTTGTAATATTTATTATTAACTATGACTTATGCTTCTACTTTTGAAGATCCTAAAGGGCTCCAGACAACGGAGAAGCATTTTATGAATACATATGTACCCCCTGACCTGTTTTAGACATTAGCGAGTGATGCTAACCAGAGATGGAGCACTACCCCAATCTCCAGGAAGCTTGCAGGCCAGGTGGAGACAGAAAGCAGGTGGGAGATGAATAGAGAGGCTCATGAGTGGAAGTCATCCCTGAGGCGCTGGGTTAGTCTTGGGAGACTTCCCGGAAGAGCGGTCCTGAAACTGGCCGAGAGAAAGCATTCAGTTCAGTTCCGTTCAGTCGCTCAGTCGTGTCTGACTCTTTGCAGCCCCATGAATCGCAGCACGCCAGGCCTCCCAGTCCATCACCATTAGTTTAGCATAGTTATCCTTGCTAAACACATGCACACACACCCACACATACATGCACACACACAGATTCATAATTTTAAAATACCCTTATTGCCTTCCAATGGGGATGACAATTATGGCTTTCAGCAGACTTTACACAGTTCTGATGATGGTGGTGGTTATGATGGGAGTAACGATACAGTCTCTAGATGTATCACCTCAAGTCAGAGTAACAACTTGTGCCAGTCAAGCTCTTCTCCACAAAACTCTCATTCTAATGCCTAGTTCTTCCCAATTTATTTAATCACTTCCTTAAGAAAACTGTAAAATAGAAAAGCACTTATATTTTCTAGAAAGGAGATGGTTCTGTGTTGTCCACTACCACTTCTTGCAAATTGGAAAAAAATATTCCAAGAGATGTTTATGAGTTTCCTATTTAGTTTGAGTTTGGGGATGTGAAAAATTCAGTGCATTGACGAGTCATGACTTCATTATGAGTTGCTCTCTTTCACGTCTTCAAATGCAAATCTTCCCACGTTGTGCCACAGAGTCCTCCTCATTCGACTGTGGAAAGCCCAAGGTGGAGCCGAAGAAATGTCCCGCAAGGGTTGTAGGTGGGTGTGTGGCCAGACCACACTCTTGGCCCTGGCAAGTCAGCCTTCGAAGGTAACACCATTTCCAGAAATGATTTATTCCATCCTTCTGGGTAAGCTCTGCAAAACCTTCAGGTTGACATATACACATATGTACATATATACACGTATATATGTACCTATACATGACATATATACACTACTGTGTATAAAGCAGATAACTAATGAGAACTATTGTACAGCTCAGGGAACTCTCTACTCCATGCTCTGTGGTGACCTAAATGGCAAGGCAATCCAAACAGGAGGGGCTCTCTGTATAGGTATTGATAGATCTGTATATGTACATACATATGCATATGTCTAACTGATTCACTTTGCTGCATAGCAGAAACTAACACAACACTGCAAGGAACTATACTCCAATGAAAACAAACAGAAAACCTTTCTGCATTCAACTAAATCCACATACCACCAGTATCAGGTTATACTCCATTTATTGTTATAAAACATAACATAATAAAATATTGGCTATGGCCCCTATGTCGTACAATATATCCTTGTGGCTTATTTTATAACTAATGGTTTCTACCTCTTAATCCCCTACCCCTGTACGGACCCTCTCCTCTCCCTTACCCCCTCTCCCCACTGGTAACCAAAAGTTCCTTCTCTGTATCTGTGAGTCTACTTCTTTTTTAAAATGTTCTTTTCTATGTTATTTAATCTGAAAATGATTTGAAATTAGAATCTTTTTTTTTTTTTTGATCTGGGTAGCTGTCATAATTGTTAACTGTAGCAATTTACACCAAGTTCCAATACTGCTGGAAATGTATGAAAGATGCTTTGAGAGTTTATATAGATACCCACTGTGGCTTTGTAAAATGAAGAGAAAGGGATATTTTTAGAAATGAGACACCTCGTGAGGGAGGGTGAAGATAAAATTATCTATAATATTAAATCACAGATACAGAGTCTTTTTCCCTTCCTTCCTTCAACAGTTTTGTGAACTACTGATTTTAATCAAAAGATGCTCACCCATATCAAAAACACCCCTTCTTCAGTGGAGGGTAGCCATAACTGAGGCGTGATCATCCCCGTTCTCCAGGACCCATCGGTTCTGGTGATCTTTGACTGGTGTTTGCCTTTGGTCAGTCCCTTTTCCTGGGTGTCCCATTCAAGGCACACACGGAAAACAGGCTGACGCTTCCTCGTCGCAAGGCTGCACCAGTGCGCATGCGCCCAATCGCGGCGCTCTTTGGTCTTTCTTCCGGCTGGTGAGATGCTGTTCCAGTCCGTTTCCTTCTGCGGCTGCGCTGGCTGTTCTTTTCTTTGCCTTATCACGTGGCAACTGCTTGCGATACCTGTCCTGCGATGCTGCTTTCCCTTATTTCCTAGTCCCTCTTTCCCAAGCTGCGCTGGGGTTTGTTTCCTGATTGATAATTGCCTTGCTGGCTCCCATTCACTTGGATCTGTGTCTCTTCCATTATGATGATCTTCAGAGCGGCTCATGTAAGTTTTATGAGCTCTGTCGCACCCCAGCAGTTCTACGACGTGAATGATTTAGAAGACGTTTCCCCCGCCCCAAAGTGAACTTTCTCAAATAGCATGAGCAGATGCCCTGGAATCACGGGCCACTTAGGATCCTGTTTGGCACCCTGAAGAATGACTGGTCAGGCCTTACACAGATCTCCTCCAAAAGAAACCGAAGAGACCTCAGTGGGCTGCAGTCCAGGGCCAAAGGGCCTCCTGCCGGTGTCATGCCACTTTGCTCCACTGTGGACAGGCCTGGCCTGAGCCCCAGCCCCACCCCACCCTGCACCCTGAGTGGTGGGGTGACCTCCGGAGGACCCACTCACTGCAGGACCCACTCACTGCAGGAAGCTCAAAACTCCTGCCGTCCTTGCCACCACCTCGTCCTTTGGGAACATTAATGACCTCGAAGCAGAGTGAGCACCACTTTCAGGCTTTCTGTAGAATTAAATCATCAGATTTAACTAAAATCCTGGCACTTTTTCCTTCCAGATCGGGGAAGCACTTCTGCGGAGGAACCCTAATATCCCCAGAGTGGGTGCTGACTGCGGCCCACTGCCTGGACCAGTACGTGTTAGGGGACCCCAGAAGCGAAGACTTCCTTGTCTTCAAGACTCCCTGCCTCCTTTTCTTCATCTTCTCTCTCCTCCCTCGTCTCCTTCCCTTTCCTCCTTCCTTCCATGGCTGTGACGCTGGGGACGGGGCTGGGGGGCGCGGGGTGGATGTGAAGGGCAGAATTGCCAGGCCCGATGGATGGGAGAGGAGGGGGTGTTTCTGGAGAGAAACGAAGAAGTCAGACCCGGTCTGGCAGGTTGCAGCAGGATTGACAGCAAGACAGAGCCTTTCGCCATGAGGGGCGTTGGTCTCCCCAGGCTCCCCGACCTGCTCTCTGCCCTGTGCCAGCCTCTGTGTTGGTTTCATTCTTCCTCTGTCGTCTGACAACCTTCCTTAACCGCCAGGTTCAGGAAGACCATGAAGTCCTTTCTTGCCGTTCAGAGGCCTCCGATTGTAGGTAGCTGAACGGGGAGGAGACGGGGTGTTTATGGCTCCAAAGGGCATCCGCGCGGGGCTGGCCCCTATTTTGTTGCTAATGCGGATGTCTTCTCTAGCATTTTAGTGCCGTCATTCTACAAGGTCATCCTGGGTGCACACTACGAGATCGCCCAGGAAGCGAGTGTCCAGGAAATACCAGTGTCCAGGCTGTTCCTGGGGCCCTCTCGGGCGGACATTGCCTTACTCAAGCTGAGCAGGTACCGGTTTGCCCACGACGTTCACCTTGTAAGCCCTGAAAACTTTTGCTCATGGCTGGATTTACGAGCCGTGACAGTTATGTGGGGCTGGCACCAGCTAGGACCCCAGAGGCATCAGGCTTTGGGAAGAGCATTGACCTTCAAGTGAGGAAACCTGGGCTCAGCCCTGCTTGCCTGCTACAGGGGCTGGGTGAGGATGGAGGTGGCCAGAGGGGAGAATGCAGGTGACAGCTGGGGGGTGTTCTTCCCATGGGGTCATGATGGAGGCCTCAGGACTCAGTTTCCTCACGTGGAAAGAGAGTGTGTTGAAACGTGAGGCACAGGTTAGCCCTACAATTCTCTCACTTAATAAGTTCCCCTGGGGCTTCCCTGCTGGCTCAGACGGTAAAGCATCTGCCTGCAATGCGGGAGACCTGGGTTCAGTCCTTGGGTTGGGAAGATCCCCTGGAGAAGGAAATGGCACCCCACTCCAGTACCCTTGCCTGGAAAATCCCATGGACGGAGGAGCCTGGTGGGCTACAGTCCACGGGGTCGCAGAGTCGGACACGACTGAATGCCTTCACTTTCAATAAGTTCCCCAGTCAGCTAGTATACATTCATAATCAGAGAATTATTCAGTGATTCCAGGTTGACATTCTCTTTTCACCATAATAACATGCTCGGGGGAATCAAATGTGATTATGTATGTCAAAGCACTTTTAACAAGAAAGGCAGTGCGCATACACACTCACAATTCACAAGAGCACATTCGTCTTCCTGTCCCTGGTTTTATGTTTCCTGTTGAATGGGTGTTTTATTAAGTCTGACAAAATGATCCCCCCCCTTTTTTTTTCTGTCACTTAAAAGTTAGCGGTATTTGGAAACAGGTCTCAAGAGAGTGAGCTAAATAAAGAGACTGCTATTTCGAGAATAGTCACAAGATGGACAGCCAAAATGGTGGGCTGATGGGTCCCAGGTGACGGGGCAGTAGTGACCGTGAGGAGGATGGCCAGGCCAGTGTGCGGCCAGAGGTCAAGGGTCTGAGGGGGGCTCTCTGGGTCCGGGCAGAAACATGTCACGCCTTTCCTGGGTCAGTCCACTGAGGAGTGACCCCCTCCTAGAAAGGGAAGACAGGGCCTTCTCAGCTTAGCCAGCTTCTTTCTTCACTGTCCCCTGGGCCGTCAGGAAGCTCTGCTCCTCAAACAAGTGATCGAGTAAATGTGGGGCTCTGGACGTGTTCTCTGATAGGCAATGCTTGTGCTTCTGGGGACCCACCCTCAGGCCGCCCCCACACCCCAGGAGGCTCCGTCTTCAGCAGTCCATGAGAGCAGCCTATACGTGAGCGTGGACCGCTCCTTGTGAGAGGCAGGGGCTCTTCTGGTGACCCCAAGAGGATGGTGCTGGTTCAGCTGCTCAGTCATGTCTGACTCTTTGAAACCCCGTGGACTGTAGCCCGCCAGGCTCCTCTGTCCATGGGTTTCCCCAGGCAAGAACACTGGAGTGGGTAGCCATTTCCCCTTCCAGGGGATCTTCCCCACCCAGGGGTTGAACCTGCGTCTCCTGCAGTGGCAACCAAATTCTTTACCGCTGAGCCACCTGGGAAGCCCTACTAAGAGAGAATCAAGTCTAAAAAAAATCAAAGTTCGGATGTTTGATTCTCCGGAATTCTAAGGCATGCAAACGTTTATTTATTTATTTTTTTTTAAAAAAACCATACTACTTTGTTTCTGCAAGGTGATGACTTCCAGTCCTCTTTCATTTGGTGTCTTGCATTGTATCGGATTCTTATAGCCATGGTGTTGTGACATTTATGGGTGAGGAAACTGAGGACCCCAAAAATGGGACAGCTTGCTCCTGGTGACACAAGGCACTTGCTATTTTTAAAGCCCTGTATTTCAGCTGGATGATGCACCTACCGATTGAAGCCCTATTAACTTGCTGTAAAAGCATGCATGGTATAAAGTTCCCATAGTGCCAGAACAGACAAGAAAAGTCCTTGTCATCTCTGCTCCCACCTCCGGTTTCTTGTGCACAACTGGTGCCTTTTAAATAAAGGCACTCGTAAGAGTGTTTAACTCATAAGATACTATAGGCAAATGTGAGGGTGAACAGTTGTTTTCAGCTGATCAGTGAAGCAAGGAAATACCAGCTGGGAGGGCTCTGGGGCTGAGGCAGGTGGCATCCTGTTGTGGGTAACCAACCAGTGACTTCCCAGGTGGCTCAGATGGTAAAGAATCTGCCTGCAATGCAGGAGACCTGGGTTCGATCCCTGGGTCAGGAAGACCCCCTGGAGAAGGAAATGGCAACCCACTCCAGTATTCTTGCCTGGAGCATCCTATGGACAGAGGAGCCTGGTGGGTGACAGTCCATGGGGTTGTGAAGAGTCAGACATGACTGAACAACCAACACTTTTACATTTCATCCAGTGAATGGCAGAAGCCTCCCAGCCCAGCAGTCAGATGCAACTTTTGATGTTTCCCTTTCAGCCCTGCCACCATCACGGATGAGGTAATCCCAGCTTGTCTGCCATCCCCGAATTACATGGTCGCAGACCGGACAGTGTGTTACATCACTGGCTGGGGAGAAACCCAAGGTAAGATAAATTTCGTGACTCACATGTTGAACTGCTTCTGACCTGCAGCCTACGTGAGAAAATGGGCATGTGTGCCAGTTTCTACCAGTGAATGAGGTCCACTCCCTTCCTGACTGTCTGGGCACCTGCCCGGTCTCCCTAATTGGCCAACCGTGGACACGGATGAGGGAAGGATTAGTGTTTCCTTGAGACTCTCAGCCCATAAGTCCAATGCTAATACTGTCTCCTCAGCTAAATAGGGTTTTGCCACAACTGCAGATTAAGGGTGTTAGATTATTTACGTGAGCTTAACCACATGGAGTTCTTAAACATAGTGAGTCAACAACAAAATGATAGTTCAGCCCGTCTCCCCAAATGCCCACACAGTCTGTGTCTGTGTGGAGAGGCTGTTGGGGGTGGGCAGACTGACAGCTGGGGGCAGAAAGAAAGGTCCCAGTTCTAGGAAGGCGTTTGGCCTTGGTGGACGGGGTGAGGACCAAGAGGGGATGTTCCTGCAAAATCCTGGATCAGCACTCAAACTATAATTTGGGGATCCCGGCTTCCCTTTGCAGTTTGTCCTGCATTATATTATAAAGCAAATTATGATTATATCCTTCAGAATTGGCCCTAGGAACATTATGAGGATGTCTTAGAGCTCTGCCTCACTTTTTGGAAGTGCTGGTGGAGGACATCAGAGCGGAAGTCAGGAGCCCTGGAACGTAATTCTGCCTCTGCCACTGGCTAGGGAGAAGGGACCAGTCACCTTACCTCTTGGTACCCTCTGGCATCTAAACCCTCATCCATAAAATCCGTGTTTTCTAACGATGTTCCGCGTGTTAGCCTCAGTTTTCTCACCTGTATAAGGTCATCGTGTGGATAAAGATAACATATATGAAGAGCTCAGTGCTTTGCAGATGGGATTTTAGCAGCTCCCGTGCTTATTGTCCAACCACAACCACCATCACCACCTCACATTATCACTGTCGTTATCGCCACCATCGCCATGGACACCACCTTCACCATCAGCATCACGGTCAACCCCCAACCCTCCCCATCATCCTCACAGTCACCGTCATCAGGAGACGTCTCCTAACGCAGGTGCAGCTGAGCCCTCTGGGTCACCCTTAGTCTCATAGCCTCAGGCTCTCACCATGCCATCCCTATTGTGGCCACAGGATGGCAGCACCTCTGCACACTTCTGGTCAATTAGAGAATTTGTCCCTCGCGTCACAATGTGTGTCTTGCTCAGAAAGCAGATGTCAGAGCAGGACACTTTTAAACTAATTTTCAGCAAAAATTTTTTGTAGAAGGTTTCACCATCCACAAATCTCCTCAATTCAAACAAGACATCCTGTGGTCAGAACCTTCCTCCCCTGCTGTACCAGCACTGGGACTCGCCCCTCTGTCAAACAGTGGTCCTCTTACGAGCTCCTGTCAACTCTAGTGTGAGTTTTCGGAATGCAAGACAATTTTTCAAGTTTGTTCAAAGTCTTTGGAGAGATAGTACCTTATTTCTCGGCTGTTTCATGCTGGCAAAGCAAAGACTTTGTAAAACTCTTGAAAGCTGGGCTTGCAAAGTTGGAAAACTGGATTCTTTGTGAAAACACTGAGACGTACCTGGGTGTGTCCATCTGGAGAAACATCATTTCTTCTTGTGATTGTGCAAGGGTTCTATTTCCACCTGCCAAAGTAAAACAGGAGTTTTTCTTACACACAAAAAAGAAATACAGTGGGGAAGACAAGCACATGGAAGAGTCTTTACTGTCCCTAATTGGAAAAGGAATGTAAATTTACTTTTTAAACTATTTTGACGAGTACAATTCAGAGGCATTTAATATATTCACACTGTTGAACAACCATAACCGCTATTTATAGAAATCTTGAGTTCAGTTCAGTCGCTCAGTCGTGTCCGACTCTTTGTGACCCCACGAATCACAGCACGCCAGGCCTCCCTGTCCATCACCAACTCCCGGAGTTTACTCTAACTCATGTCCATTGAGTCAGTGATACCATCCAACCATCTCATCCTCTGCCGTCCCCTTCTCCTCCTGCCATCAATCTTTCCCAGCATCAGGGTCTTTTCCAATGAGTCAGCTCTTCGCATCAGGTGGCCAAAGGATTGGAGCTTAAGCTTCAGCATCAGTCCTTCCAATGCATATTCAGGACTGATTTCCTTTAGGATGGACTGGTTGGATCTCCTTGGAGTCCAAGGGACAGAAATCTTGCTTCGGCCTAAAAGGAAATCCCAAGTCCATTAGGTAGTCACTCCCCACTCAAATATTAATTATAAAGATGAATTATAAAATACTCACTCTGAAGATGATTCAAGTCCTTACTATGTAATATGTGAAAAAAAATGTGCAATATGATGTAAGGTACAAGAAATATGAAAATCCTGGAAGAGAATATGTAAAATCCATATGGTGGTACCAGGATTTCTCAGTCTGTCATATATTAAAAATAAACTTCTCTATAGTTTGGAAAAAGAAGCAGAAGATAACCACATGAACAAACCTCAAAAATCCCACAAAGAAGCCCAGATTAACTAGGTCATGGGAACATGAAACCTTATGTAATATTTATACTTTCAAGGGTCAAAAAAAAAAAGAATTCCAGTAGTTTTTGGGAACTGACTCTTTGTCTTCTGCAACCTCATGTATAAACCAGAGACCTATCGTTCTTGCTCTTGAAGTTCCCATGTGGACAGGGTTCGGATCCAGTAACACTTTCTTTCATCTTTCTCAATGCAGGCACTCCCGGTGAGGGCCTCCTGAAGGAAGCGCGGCTGCCCGTGATCGAGAACAAAGTGTGTAATCGCTTCGAGTATCTCAATGGGAAGGTCAGGTCCACTGAGCTGTGTGCCGGTGATCTGGCTGGAGGGACCGACAGCTGCCAGGTAAGAAAAGAGGAGAGAGATCAGCGCTCGTCTTGCGCCAGTCTCCCTCGGTCCCTTGGACGTTTCAGCCCCAAAGCAGCAAATTTGAGCAGGATTTGTCAGTCAGAGGCCACCGTCTAAACCTTGCCCAGAAACCTTTAATGCGTGTCTCTGATGATTGACTCAGATCATCAAGGGTGATTTCTCGGCCCTCGAGTTCCAGGCTGGTTGTAAGGACTTAGCCACATCGTAGTCACGGCCCCCACCCTCTGGGAGGATGCTGGCGGGTAGGACCTTTGCAGGAGGGAAGGGAGGTCGGTATAAGACAAAGGCCCCCTGTACCCTCTTTACAATTGTTCTTGGGGTTACCCTCCCTAAAAGAAACCCCCCCAAATTTGAAGGGATGAGTACAGTTCTCATAAAGGATTTCCCGCCCCCCAGAAACACTAAATGGCATGGTTTTGTCGAATATATTTTGCTAAGCAGTGAGGCACAACAGAGGTTCAAATAATATGTTAGTAAGGAAAGTGAAAGGCGCCCAGCCGTGTCCGACTCTTTGCGACCTTGTGGACTTACATAGTCCATGAATTCTCCAGGCCAGAATACTGGGGTGGGTAGCCTTTCCCTTCTCCAAGTGATCTTCCCAACCCAGGGATTGAACCCAGGTCTGCCGCGTTGCAGGCAGATTCTTTACCAGCTGAGCCACAGGGGAAGCCTGTTAGTAAGGAAAGTGAAGTGAAGTCACTCAGTCGCATCTGACTCTTTGTGACCCCGTGGACAATAGCCTACCAGGCTCCTCCATCCGTGGGATTCTCCAGGCAAGAATACCAGAGTGGGTTGCCATTTCCTTCTCCAGGGGATCTTCCCAACCCAGGGATCGAACCCGGGTCTCCCGCATTGCAGGCAGACGCTTTATCCTCTGAGCCACCAAGGAAGCCTCTGGTTAGTAAGGAAAGGAGTTGTTCAAATACTAGGGAAACGTATGTTTAGGTAATGGAAGGATGATATCCCATAATGAAAGGAGGGATGCTTAGTCCTCTCACCGCTTCCCCTCCCTCTGTACAGGGTGACAGCGGTGGGCCTCTGGTCTGCTTTGAGAAGGACAAATACATTCTGCAAGGAGTCACTTCTTGGGGTCTTGGCTGTGCACGCCCCAATAAGCCTGGCGTGTATGTTCGTGTTTCTACCTATGTTCCTTGGATTGAAGAAACTATGAGAAGGAATTCAGTAGATGGGAGACAGTGATGCACCAACGGTTCTAGAAGCTGGAACACGGGTAGGGAATTTAGCATACTCAGAAATAATTGACAATAATCCAACCAAGTAAGACGCTGTCCTTCGCTGCCATCTTCTGCCAAACCTCAACATTTTTTGTGTGTGATGTTGTGAATAACATGTTCCTGACTGTGGACTGCTGGATTCTATAATAACAGGGCAATACGGCTATGACATTTGTTGAAAATAAACTTGGTACTTCTTTTGATTTAACTCTGATCTTCTTTCTTTTCATGTTCTTCTTCCATCCTACCAATCGTAAATAATATAGCTCTTACAGACCTGAAAGGTTTTGTTCTTCCTCATGAGGAATAGAGTACCGAGAAGCCTGTAAGATCAATAGAGAAATCCTAGTAAGTTACCCGTATATTCACCCTGACAATGAAGGCTGCCTTGACATATATCTTTAATGTCTTTATTTTTGGCACTGGGATGAATGTGTTCAAAGCTGCAACGTGGGGAATCGTGAGAACAAATTCTACCTTGGGAATAAACTCTGTTACTGACAGCTTGGCTCAAGCCTGGCACAGAAGACCCTGGGCAGAGAGTTGGAAACCAGGCAATGGAAATGTCATAACTCCAGACCAGCGAAGAGTCTGAATGTTATTTTGGGCCACACATGGGTCTAGGAATGGTGCCAAGAGCCTGGAAAGGAGCAGCAAACACATATTGAAGGTGGACCACCTAATTTCCGTCAGTAATTGGCTGCCTGGATACGTGGTATACTCTGTCACATGGGAAGTGTGTTTTACAGCAACGCATGTTCAGAAAGAAGAGAACAGATGAAAACTGATTTTTGTTGACAATTTATGTATACTTTTTATTGTTATCAGAATTCAAATGTCAACTCAAAATACAATTCCAAGGTGATAATACAAGGAACAACGGTCATCTCATAGCAAAGAGATGGAAAGGAAGCAAAAACACCAGTGTGTATGAACAAAGGGTGAATGTAGGTAGCATCATGTTCTTAGAGAATGGTGTTTATTTCACTGAAAAACAACACTCACGTTCAATGCTGATGTGCTTTAAGGCTTAAAAGCTTATTTTACAATTAGCACATACACCGTACATGTCACATGTTCATATAGTAAAGTTTCTTCCTCACTGGCAAAATTACCCTTTGGCTCCACTTTTACCGGCCCACCCAAAATAACTCATTAAACAATTTTTCATGAGATACATACTGAATCTGAAAATATAACAAATATAACACATAAAGCAGAACATCATAGAGACTTTTTTTGTGTTTAAACTCACGTATTGAAAAGTCTCAAACAAAAAAGATCAAGTTGTTTTTTAGTACTTCTAAAATCATCTGTAAGACTTCTGCTAATTCTTCTAAACATGGCTAGAACTGACCTTTCTTTTACACTAAAATGTAAGCTTCTCCCCAAGACAGGTTAAAATTGTCAAGATGAATGAAATCTGCCCATAGTTTTCACTCTTGACCATGGGCATCATCATAGAACTGAACTCATATATATAAGACAAGTATCCCTTTATGATTAAAATCGTAAGACCCATGAAATCACAATCCATGGGTTTCATCAGTAAAAAACTGCATAGGTGGCTCTCAGTGTCTACTAAAGGAGAACCAAGATTATCCTGACTCATCTCTCAGGACCAAATCTGGTTTTATAAACAATACAGCTGAATCCTCAGCTTGCACAGATTTGTTCTGGAACGAGAACTGAACGTGGCTGCAAACCCAGACCTTCCAGGAGCTTATGAAGCTCCAAGTGCTAAGAGAGAAAGGCTCAGAGTCATATGACCCGAGGTCCTTGATTCAGCTTCTTTAACAGCCTTCCCAAATCTTCCTCCACCCCGGAACCTTCAGAACATTTAGTTCAGAGCCTCAGTTTCTGCATCAGATTTGATGAGCCCATTTCTGTACACTTTCCCCAGATCCTTGGTTTGCACATCCTGCCTTCGTGATGGAGCCGTCATAAGAACGAAGTGGGGCTTCTCTCGTCTCGCTGTAACTCAGTGGGTCAGAGACTTGGCCCCAACCTGAGAAAAAGACCTCAGGAGAAGCTGTGCATGCAATGGGCTCTTGGCTCTCCCAGCCACATGTTACATGTTCCCAGAAACTTTGACAGCACAATATGTCCTGATTCATCCAACATTATATAAAAATACTCTGGATAGTTTGACTGTCTTTATAAAGTATTAAAAACACTTGAAGCTGCAGCGCTGAAATGGATACACACGTCTCTGCAAGGCACATCAGTTCCTTGGCGGGGACCAGCCTGAATAGCTCCTTCCTTGCATCTTTGGCAGGAGCCTCAAAGGTGAGAGCTTGAAACCTGGGGTTTCTTTTTCCTGCCACACTTACAGGAATGTGGACTAACAAAACAAAGGAGAAAAGAGAACTCAATGAAAGATTATACAACTAGTGATGAGGAAGTCTTTATTACTATTCGATATCATAGTTGGTTTTGATCTAATACACTCAAGCATAACTGCTCATAAAAACCTGCCTTGAAAGGAACAATGAACTATTTCCAACCTCATTTTTTACCTGCTCTCAGACCCTAGGCAGGAGTTAATATATATAAATTCTTTATGACTTTCTACCCTGTAACAGATGGTTTGGAAATGAGCTGCTGAAGTGAACAAAAGAAAGGAGAAATTTAAAAATGATTAAGTGCTGTTTTAGAGGGGAAAATGATGACAAATTTCAGTAACTGGGGCTAAGTAGTTTTCTTTTTTCCCCCACAAGTAACTTCAGAAAGCAGTCCGTGTGCTTAACTTATAGAAATGTAGATCAGACTTGGATTAGGTGTTTTTTCAAGGGTAGGGACTAGGCATAATTAACTTACCCAATTTTTATTATGAAACACAAAATTCTTCCTGTTTATATATCAGTTGAATATTAATTTTCCCTGCACACCATCCAGATGGCCTTCTCATCTCCAAAGCTCCATCTCTTCAAATTGTTTAATTCTATTTTTAACACGATTGAATTGGCAGAAGTGTGTGTGTGTGTGTGTGTGTGTGTGTGTGTGCACACGTTCAGTCGTGTCTGACTCTTTGCAGCCCCGTTGACTGTAGCCCACGAGACTCTTCTGTCCATGGGTTTCCCAGGCAGGACTACTGGAGTGGGTTGCTGTTTCCTCCTCCAGGGGATCTTCCCAACCCAGGGAGAAGACTTGAGTCTCTTATGCCTCCTACACTGGCAGGAGGGTTCTTGATCACTAGTGCCACCTCAGATGACCCCCCTCTCCCTCCACACTAGTCCTGATGAGTTTGAAAATCTGACCTCTGACTGGTTTGGGGATCAAGAACGGGTATGCCCCTCTCACTGTGGAAATGAGCGGCAGTAAGTGGAGTCGAGTCAGAGGGAAGAACGCGGTCCCTCTGGTCGGAGTGCTGGCACAGAGGGCCTCCACCACGAGGAGGCGGGGGTGCAGGAAGGGCTCCGCAGCACCGAGACGCGGGCGTCTAAACCCCAGCGGCATGCCACAGGCTTGGGCACCCAGCAGTCAGCGCTGAACTCCTCCTCACACTCAGCCCTGTGACAGTTACCTTTAAAGTCTGGATGTCTTATTCGAAGATGACCCTGCTCCCTTTCTCACCGTTTCACCCGCTTCCTCTAACCGTCAACATTCTCCTCTCCTTCCGGCTTCTAGCATGACTGCAACTGGGGGGAGAGGACTGGAGAACCCCACACTGATCTGGCCCCAATACCCTGACCCAAACCAAATAATTGTCTGTGATGCCACAGCCAGGAGAACATTTATCCTTTCTGGATAAAGCAAGACCTTCCCATGGTGTAATTCTCAAAAGGCCAGTTTTATTAACAATACCTTTTATACGTCCCTTAATTTTGCTTTATAAACTGGCAGAATCTTAAAGAAAATCTGCCCCCTCACCTCAGCCTTCAAGCTGCATTAGTAGAACTGAGCTGCTCAGTCACGTCCGACTCTTTGCGACCCCATGGACTGCAGCCCACCAGACTCCTCTTGTCCATAGAATTCTCCAGGCAAGAATACTGGAGTGGGTAGCCATTCCCTTCTCCAGGAGGTCTTCCTGACCTAGGGATCGAATCTGGGTCTCCCGCATTGCAGGCAGATTCTTTACCATCTGAGTTACCACGGAAGCCCCAAGTAGCATTATTTTAGGGTGAAACCTGGGTAGAGCTTTGGTTGAGGCTAAGCCATTAGCTATCAGTTTACTCACAAACAAGCATAAGCATCTGATTGGGTTACTTCATGGGACAAATGTCTACCTGTCCTCTGATTGGCTGGTCCTGTTAGAAGTCAGCTGGTGTGTTGATTTCAGTACACTGCTAAGGTTTTCTTAGGAAAGTTCTGAGATGATTGGTCAATGTGGTTCTTCAGAATAGCATCAGGAAGTAGGACAATGAAATCAATGTATATGTTTTAAAGTCTGGTTGAAATACTTGTAAGACACTTAGCAATGGTTGCCTATCTCCAGAGAGGGTGATGCTGCTGCTGCTGCTAAGTCATGTCAGTTGTGTCCGACTCTGTGCGACCCCATAGATGGCAGCCCACCAGGCTCCCCCATCCCTGGGATTCTCCAGGCAAGAACACTGGAGTGGGTTGCCATTTCCTTCTCCAATGCATGAAAGTGAAGTTGCTCAGTTGTGTCTGACTCTTCGAGACCCCATGGACTGCAGCCCACCAGGCTCCTCTGTCCATGGGATTCTCCAGGCAAGAGTACTGGAGTGGGTTGCCATTGCCTTTTCCTGAGAGGGCGATGGTACCTCGTTAAAGTGGATATGAAGAGAGGAATCTCCAATCCTACTGGGAGATTCTTGTTATGAAGCTACTCATAATCAAGTAGGATAGAGCCTAGGATAATGAAACTACCCCAGGGCCTCCCTGGTGGCTCAGTGGTAAAGCATCCACTTGCCAGGGCAAAAGACATGGGTTTGAGTCCTGGTCTGGAAAGATCCCATGTGCGTCAGAGCATCTGAGCCCATCCATGCGCCATAACTACTGAAGCCCAAGAGTCCTACAGACTGTGCTCTGCAACAAGAGAAGCCCCCGCAAGGGGAAGCCAGCACGCCGCAGCTAGGCAGTAGCCCCCACCTGCCACAGCTGGAGAGGAGCCCACGCGACAGCGAAGACCCAGCTCAGCAAAAGTAGGTAACAAACAACAGTCACACCTGTTCACTAGGCAATGCCAACCCCAGTGCTAGCACATAGGCCGTGTCAAGTCTTTCCGAGCATAAAAAAGTGAGGACGAGAACTTCTACTGCACACCACCACTTTGAGTATGAAATGACATATGTGAAATCATTGATCACTTACACAGGATCCTAAAAGTTGTCAGTTTCTAATCTCTACCCAAGCTGCCAAGTGACGAAGGAAACTGCCATGAGGTTACTAACATCTCCATCTTCTCATAAATATATCTGATAAAATTTAGAGATCCATATCCTTGATTTCCAGGTCATTGTTTAGAAGAAGACTGATTTTTATTTTTCAAATTAGCTGTTAAATTATTTGTTTACATTCACAAATAAGGACTTCCCTGGTGGCCCAGTGGTTAAGACTCTGAGCTTCCAATGCTAGGGGCGTGGGTTCAATCCCTGGTCAAGGAACTAAGATCCCACATGCCAAAAAAAAAAAAAATTCAAATAAAATAAAATTCATAAATGATACAAGACCATGTTGTCATAATTTTAAAAACTGAATGATGCAGAAGTCTATGGGGTATAAAATAAGTGTTCTTTCTTCTGCACCCCTTTTCCCAACACATTTCTACCCCAGAGGGTATATTGGATCATTTTAGGTCTTTCCCTATACATTTCTATTTTTCATAATCTCTCTTATTTTTATTATGAAAAATTTCAGAGAAAATTAGAATGTATGTAATGTGATTTTTTAATATAAAATACATTTTATGTTTAAACGTTGGTTGAATATTAACTTTCTCTGCACACTATGTAGACACCCTCCCCTTAAACTCAATCTCTTTCTCCTTCTCCTATTTTCTTTCTGCTATCATCTATCTATCATCACCTGACTATCATTTATTTTCCCATCTAGCTAGCTATAGAGAGGGATAACTCTTGGTTTTATTTTTTAATAAATACTATAACACATTGTTCAGCGACTTTTCACTTTGTAATCCACCTTGAAATATCTATAATCTTGAAATATATATCCTCCATGTCTTTCATATGTCTATATTTCTGCTATTTAAATATCTGTGTAGCAATCCATTTTATGGATATATTATCATTGTCACCATTGGCTGCCCACAGATGCACATTTAAATTATTTCTGTTTCGTCCAGTCATCAATCCTTTTCCGAGTTTTCATACCTTATTTGGAAATATTTCTCTCTTCATAACCACATTTAAAAAATAAAACATGTTCATTTCCAGATTTGTTTTACGTTAACCTTTTAAATCTGCTTTGAATTTTTTGCTTAAGATGCAACACAGGGATTTAATATTGTATCCCCTCCCCCACACTCAGTGTTCTCAGCCCTGTCCTTTCCCAGTGGGCTTGAAATGCTGCTTTCAGTTAGGGTGTGCTGAATTTCGTATCATACCTGCTAAGCTTTTCTACGTCATCCACTGTTTCTGGCAAGGCGATGCCCTTGGTTTCAGGCAGGAGCATCACGAGAGCACCGCAGACGGATGCCAGGGTACCTGTGGGACAGGGAAACGGCGTTACAGTCCCCAGATGGCACAGCCGCCGGCGTCGCCCCCTGCGCCCTCTGGAAGCCGCTGTGCTCACCACCCTAACTCCCCCGCCCCCTGCAGCCGTGCTCCAGTGAGGCCACCCTGCCCGGCTCCCCAGCGATCCTCTGTCACAGTCTCACAGCTCCTCAGCCTTCTCAGACCCCTGACAGCCCCACTGCCCCTGCGCTCTTGGCATCCATCCATACACTCACTCATCTCACAGTTATTTACCCGGGACCTACTAAGTGCTGAACACTCCGAGAAGCGCCCGCCTCCTACTTCAGGCGGGAAACAGGGACCACTACAGAGGAGTCCCTCGGCATCCTCTGGCTGCCCCCGTCCCTGCCCTCCTCCCGTAGCGTGACCTGGCAAGGCTGGTCCCCACGTCTGCCCAAGAGCAGCTCTTGGAGTCTTTTGGGCTCTTCGCTGTAGGGGTTCATCCTCTCTCTCCAGCAGCTTTACCCTACCGGTGACGCCTTGAAAGGTATTCAAATCTCTCCTCTCTACAGAGCCTTCTGGCAACCTCACAGGATCCTCTAACCACCATCCTCCTTTCTGTCTTAGAACCGAAATCCTTGAAACACCATCCTTTCTTGCTTTCTGTGAAGGTCGCTCAGTCGTGTCCAATTCTTTGCAACCCCATGGACTATCCAGCCAGTGGAATTCTCCAGGCCAGAATACTGAGTAGGTGGCCTTTCTCTTCTCCAGGGGATCGTCCCAACCCAGGGATCGAACCCAGGTCTCCCACATTGCAGGCGGATTCTTTACCAGCTGAGCCATAAGGAAAGCCCAAGAATACTGGAGTGGTTAGCCCATCCCTTCTCCAGGGGATCTTTTCAACCCAGGAATCGAACTGGGGTCTCCTGCATTGCAGGCAGATTCTTTACCAACTGAGCTATCAGGGACATATTTTCATATTCTAGTGCTGTGCTGGTAAATACCTAACAACTGGTTCTCCAGAAAACAAAGTCCTGATTTTCAGCGTTTGCCTTATTTCCATGGTGTAAATACGCCTGTTGTGGACGTGCGTCATTCATACCGGCAACGCAGCCTTGAGGGTGAGGCTCTGGGCAGATGGGCAGCAGTATCTCCACATGGACTCCAGTGGACACCCCAGCCTCAAGGTCAGACACAGCAAAGCTCAGTGAATCAGGAATTGAGCAGACGTATTTATTACCTCTGTTTCTCATCTTATATACTCAATTTTAAATGATAACTGTTAGTCATTCAGTCACATTCAGTCATTCAGTCACTTTGGTGACCCCATGGACTGTAGCCTGCCAAGCTCTTCCATCCATGGGATTCTCCAGGCAAGAACACTGGGGTGGGTTGCCATTTCCTTCTCCATGGGATCTCTCCGACTCAGGGACTAAACCCGGGTCTCCTGCATCGCAGGCAGATTCTTCACCATCTGAGCCACCGGGGTGGCTCCGAGATTCTGGAAAACTTGCCAACTGACTTGGTGGGCCAGAGTCACGCCCCACTCCCATCTGCTCGAGTCTGGGCTCTTCTCAGTGTTTCGCTGGCCTGGTTCCCGCCAGATGACCAGGGGCTGCCACCACCAGGCCCGGCGGCCCTGCTTCTGGCCCCTGCTGCCCAGCCTCACGGCAGCTCTGGCAGCTGGTGGCCTCACCCGCCAGCCCCTGGCATCCCCGCCCCTCGAGCTCCTGGTCTCCCCCCCGCTCCCCTCGCGTCCCTCGCGTCCCCTGCCTGGCGCCCCTCACTCTGCTGACACTGGACGCTGTGGCTTCTCGGGGCTCTGCCTCGGGCCCGTTCTTTCCTCTCACTCTGACCTGTTTGCTGTGGGGGGGGGGTTTCAGTCTCTCCCACGATTTCAGGGGTTACCTTCATCCAGGTGGCTTCCAAACCTTCATCTCGAGGCCGCTTTACTCCTGACTCAGCTTGTCAAACCTACTGCCTCCTCACCGCTTCAGCCTGGGTTTCTCAGAGGCGCCTCACCCTACAAGCGGCCCACACAGAAGCCCTGCACGTCCTCCCGCAAACAGGCGTCTCTAACGTGCCGAACCCTCCCGTGGCTCCCCCAGCCGGCAGCGGCGCGGCCCCTCTCCCTGCTCGCTCTGGTCCCTCACCCAGTCAGTCAGCCCCTCTTGGCCGGTTCAACCTCCAGTGGATTTCTTCAGACCAATCCACTCCTCAACACCTTCGTGCCATCACCTCAGACCCAGTCCTGACCTGATTACAGCAACATCCTTTTAATTGTCTCCCTACTAGCTCCGTCCCCTCTAAGTCCTTAGCATATCTGCCACCAGAGTCAAGTTTCTAAAAGGCAGACCTGGCCCTGCCAACCCCAGCTTAAAACTCCACACGGCTTCCCACTGCTGTTTGGATACAGAGCAGACCCTTTGTACGTCTGGTGGTCAGGCCCCAGCTGGTCTCCCCAGCCTTGTCTCTCTTCAGGCCTCGCCTCACACACGGCACTCTGTGGAGAAGGTCGCCATTTCCTCCTCTGGGGGATCTTTCCAACTCAGGGATCGAACCTGGGTCTCCTGCATTGCAGGCTGGTTCTTCACCATCTGAGTCACCTGGGAGGCCCAAACTTCCTCCTGCTGTGGGTCTTTCCATTGCCTGGAGCACGATCCGGCACCTCTCACGTGAATAACCTCTCCTCACCTTCCCATCTCAACAGGGGCTTCATCGCTCCCTGACTCTCTCTCTTCTTGACCCCATGGGATGGGTTAGCGATCCTGTGATGTGTTCTCATGCACCCTTCTTTCTTTCCATATTTGCTTATTTATTTACTGGCCATGCCAGGGGTTTTAGCTGTGGTGTGTGGGGTCTAGTTCCCTGACCAGGGATTGACCCCTGAATTGGGAGAGCAGTCTTAGCCACTGGACCACCAAGGAAGTCCAAAAGTGAAAGTCGCTCAGTCGTGTCCAACTCTTTGCGATCCTGCCAGGCTCCCCTGTTCATGGAATTTTCCAGACAAGAATACTGGAGTGGGTTGCCACTTCCTACTCCAAGGGAAGTCCAAAGGCACCCTTCTTTATCACCCACTCTTGTGAGTGGCGGTTTGGAAAGGCAGCTCCCTCTGCAAAGCAAGGGCCTGCCCCACGGTACCGGCGCCCAGCTCAGCCGGCCCGCCTCGCGACCAGCCCCCCATCTTGAGGGACTGGGCTCTTAGACGGCTCTGTCTTGGCTGAACAGTGCCTTCTCTTTGCTTTTTCATGCTGGCCCAGCATCAGTGCTGAGCTTGTTTGTCAGATCCCATGAAATAGTCTGAGATGACCGGTTACTGGATCGCCGGTGAGACGCTGACTCTGTGGCCCCAGCCCTGCTGAAGGACTACTGCGTTCCCCTGGGTTTATTTCCTCACGGATGCAATATTTTCATTGGAGTTTAAAACTGCTGAGCAGTGAGGGACCAGCCTTCTTTACCAGGAGCAAGCAAGTGGAGGTGAAGGAAAGGAGGTGAGCAAGGAGCCAGCCAGCATCCTCTCTTGCTGATAAGGAGAGGGGAGCGGGGTGTGAGACCCAGGAAGGGAAGTTGGACCAGCAACGGAGAGGCACCGGCCGGAATTACCCCAGGCCCCTCCCTGCGCTATGATTCCATTCCGCCATCAGTTTCAAGAAGACGGAGTGTAGGAAGGAGGGTATGAACCTGATGGTCATCACAGAGCTTATGGTAGGTGTGCAAGAGTTTCTGTGTCCCTTATTCTTTGGGCATGGTGCACTCAGCGTCAAAGCAAATGAAGATACGGTATTGAAAGACATGGAACTTTCAACAACACAATTCATTTTTAGGCTTGTTTTAAACACACAAAAGGTCCTATTAGGTCCCCCCAAAACTACTGGTTGTGTCCCACAATATCATAAAAGGGTTTCACAGTATTTGATTTTAACTCAGAACCTCAACAAAGAAAGCTAAATCGAACACTTCTTTAAAAAGTGTATTTTGTCCCTACGCTGCCAAACCCTACCTTTCAGATTTTTTTTTTTTGCAGGAGAGGAAGGGTGGGTTATGCCTTGTGGCATGTGGGATCTTAGCTACTCAGTGAGGAATTGTACCCATGACCCCTGCAATGAAAATGTGGAGTCTTAACCACTGGACTGCAAGGAAAGTTCTTAAGTTGAACACTTTTTATTGCAACTCTTTAATGTAAAATAAATTTAAATGATTTAGGGCCCACATTTCACTGTGGTTCCTCAAAACCTGTAAGAGCTATGAGAAGAGCAAATGAATATCATGAATATCGAACCTGATCATCATTGTAGGTTCTATTAATACAAAGAATGGAAATGAAAGCATTTAAGAATAGTGCATGCAGCAAATATTTACCAAAGATGATAAGAGGTAGTTCCAGCCAAATGGCAGCTAGCCGGAAGAGCAGAAACGGGGCTATAATCCCCCCAAAATCACATAAACCGGAACACAGTGAAACTCCAAAGTTTCTGCAGGATAAAAAAGTTGTTTGAAATAAAAATATTTAAATAACTTCAGGATGAATAATATTTTCAGATTTCTAAGTAACAGGAATGGTAACAATATTTCCCATTTCTCTAGTGTTTGACATTGAAAACGTCTCCTCCCTCATACTCTATGCAAATCATTTCCTACGCAATTCATTTCCAAGCTGCTCCAGTTCAGACCTGTCACTCTGTGACCCAGAGTCACAGCGAGGCTAATTGGAGCCAGGGGGTGGAAATTAATCATCCATTAGCAGCTTACTACCGAGGGCACTCTGTGGCACTTCTGTGCCCTCGTGGCGCCTAGACTGACAGTAAGGTGTGCTCATGAATATTCCCCCCGGAAAGGAGGCCAGCTGGCATTCGCTGCACACATTGGTTGATTTCGTCCTTCAGGAACTGGCTGTGGAGTGTGGTCAGAGCAGAGGCTGGAGCCTTTACACAGAGTGGAGCTGATGATGGGAAATGTAACTCATGCTGCAAGCACGCTCACCAGATTTTCTGACTTCAAGTCTAAAGTGTGAGTGCGTGCATGCTCAGTTGCTTCAGTCGTGTCTGACTCTGCAACCCCATGGACTGTAGCCCGCCAGGCTCCTCTGTCCATGGGATTCTCCGGGCAAGAATACAGGAGTGGGTTGCTGTTTCCCTCTCCAGGGGGATCTTCCCGACCCAGGGATCGAACCCGCGTCTCCTGTGTCTCCTGTATTGCAGGTGGTCAACTTAAAACATGCAGCTGAAGAATTACTTAGGAGAAACCATGATACGGATGTTGGAATTACCGTAATGTTGTTGGGTACAATTCTGAATTTACCAAATAGACAATTTCAAAAGCCATGGTTATGCCTAGTCTTCCCAGGGTAGCAACAGTGGTCCTCAACCAGGGTATTCCTGCAAACACACAAAGTTTGAGAGGAAGAGTTAGGGGTCGACTTTACTTTCAGTACAATTTTACAAAACAACAAAAGGCATTTGCTTAGTGTTCTCCCAGCCTAATTAAATGCAAATGATGTGTGTGTGTGCTTAGTCATGTCCGACTCTTTGTGACCCCATGGACTATAGCCCAGCAGGCTCCTCTGTCCATGGGATTCTCCAAGCAAGTATACTGGAGTGGGGTTGCTATTTCCTCCTCCAGGGGATCATCCTGACCCAGGGATGGAACCCACATCTCCTGGGTCCTTTCCTTCTTCCTCCGTAGTAATGAGTGGGAAATGCCAAATGTTTGATATTAAATATTTTCTTTCTTTGGGGCATCAAGAGAAGAAAGAGTACCATGTCTGCCCTAAAAAGTCAGGACTTTAAATTTGCTAAGAGTTGGGCAGTTGATGACATCCTTTTTAAGGACGCAGGTAGGCTACAGTCCACGGGGTCGCAAAGAGTCAGACATGACTGAACGACTTCACTTTCTTTCTTTCTTTCTATAGTTATATACAATGTTGTGTTAGTTTCTGCTGGAGAGCAAAGTGATTCAGTGATACACATACATTCTTTTTCATATTCTTTTCCATTATGATTTATCACAAGATATTGAATCTAGTTCCCTGGGCTATGCTTTGTCGTTTAGTCATTCTCTATATCATTGTTGGCATCTGTTGACCCCAAGCTTTCTCTCCATCCTTCTCCTGTGCCCCGCTCCCTTGGCAACCACAAACCTGTTCTCTGTGCCTGTGAGTCTGTTCTTGTTTCATAGATAAGCTCATTTGTGTCGTATTTTAGATTCCTCATGTAAGTAATATCATATGATATTTCTCCTTCTGTTGGACTTACTTTGCTTAGAATGATCATCTCTAGGTCCACCCACGTTGCTACAAATGGCAATATTTCATTCTTTTCTATGGCTGAATCACATTCCGTTGTATATATGTACAACAATGTATATATGTACATCTTCTTTATTCGTTCATCTGCTGACGGACATTTAAGCTGTTTCCATGTCTTGGCTATTGTGAATAGTGCTGCTATGAACATAGAGGGGCATGTATGTTTTGAATTATAGTTTTGTTCAGATATCTGCTCGAGAGTAGGTTTGCTGGGTTATACGGCAACTCTATTTTTAGCTTTTTGAAGAACCTCCATGCTGTTCTCTTTTTAGTGGTTATACCAGGTACATTCCCACGATAGTGTAGGAGGGTTCCCTTTTCTCCACAGCCTTTCCAGAACTTGCTATCTGTAGACTTTCTAACGATGACCTTTCTGACTGGTGTGAGTTGGTGCCTCGCTGTAGTTTTGACTTGATGCCACCCTTTCTTAGTAGACGTGGTGTGAGTGCGTAGGACCGCATGAATAGGAGCTTGTCTGCTCTCCAAAGTCAAGGTTGTTCAGCATGCACCTGACTTTCATCTTTGAAAAGGAAACCTTCCCCCTTTATGAAATGGAGCAGGACCCCATGGTCCTTGCCCCTGCCACGAACCATGGCCTCTGCCTGCCTTTTGCCTATGGAAAACTTTGGTCAAAGAATAAGTGTAATCAGAGAAGTGAGAATTGCAGAAAACAAAGGAAAACAGTTAAAGGAGATTAAATAATAATAATGTCGTCATTAAGCATAGTCAAGGACCTTTACTTCTTTCTCACGGGCTATAGATAATATTCTGAGCCATATCCTGTGAGCTATCTTACAGATACTAGAACACCAGGCAGAGAAGTTAACTACATGATGATCAGACTGCACCCAGGACATGGGCTGCCATAGTTCCGAGAACAGGCCTCAGAAAACTGGGGACAAATGGACCCTCGAAATGAAGATTAACTGTACCTAAAGCAACCAAGATGACGCTGGTCAGACCACCAATGACCAATATGAAGATGACCATCAGAGCTGACCATGCCATTTCTGCATGTAGCCCT
Source organism: Redunca redunca (assembly GCA_006410935.1). NCBI lineage: Eukaryota > Metazoa > Chordata > Mammalia > Artiodactyla > Bovidae > Redunca > Redunca redunca. Next base: position 283,897 of record SJYQ01007550.1, read on the forward strand.
CCTCCCACGCTCTGTCTATTAAAGCTCTCACCCCCCAGCTGGTCATGGTGGTGGTGGTGGGTGGGCGTTGGCCTTTGCACAGATATCAGCCACCTTCCCCTCCAGTTGCCAGCATCTGACATAAAGCAAACTTTCCTTTCCGCCGACCTGGCTGCTTATTGGCTTTTGAGCTGTGAGCAGCCGGACCCACCACACAGCTTTCTGTAACATTTATACTCATACTTGTTTATGCTCACTCAGCATTAAGTGGTCCTCCTGCCTTCTAGAATTATGCACTTTCCTGAATATATAATTTTTTAGTAGAAAAGTAGGCAAGAATGAGGAGGATGAGAGAAGAGGCTGGAGCTTGGTAGATTTATGTGTATTCTCTTCAGGGAATCAGTTCAGTTCAGTTCAGTTGCTCAGTCATGTCCGACTCTTTGCAACCCCATGGACTTCAGCCTGCTAGGCCTCTCTGTCTATCACCAACTCCCGGAGCTTACTCAAACTCATGTCCATCGAGTCAGTGATGCCATCCAACCATCTCATCCTCTGTCATCCCCTTCTCCTCCTGCCTTCAATCTTTCCCAGTGTCAGGGTCTTTTCCAATGAGTCAGCTCTTCGCATCAGGTGGCCAAAGGATTGGAGTTTCAGCTTCAAAATCAGTCCTTCCAATGCATATTCAGGACTGATTTCCTTTAGGATGGACTGGTTGGATCTCCTTGCAGGCCAAAGGACGCTCAAGAGTCTTCTCCAACATCACAGTTCAAAAGCATCAATTCTTTGGTGCTTAGCCTTCTTTATGGTCCAACTCTCACATCCAAACATGGCTACTGGAAAAACCATAGCTTTGACTAGACGGACCTTGGTCAGCAAAGTAATGGATATTCAGAGAATACCCAACTACTAAAGAAAGCTAAAACTTATTAAACAAAATAACTGTCAAGGAGGGCAAGAGAGAAAAAGAGGGCTCCAGAGTGCAGGTCATGCCTGGGAGGCTCCACCTTGTCACATGCTGGTTGCTCGCTGGCCAGGACGTCCTGGTGTCCTGGACGTTGCCCTAGCTGAGGACACCCTCAGCGCCCATGTTACCATCACGTCAGGAGGGAGCAGCAGCAGAGATGCGCCGATGCGCCAGGCCACCATCTGCTCTGGCATCGTTGTAACACGTGTTGTATTTAGCTTTACTTTTCCATTAAGGCCAGGGAAGGGAACCAGGAAATGCATTCCACCCCTTCCTCCAGTGAGCAGGTGGGGCAGTGCCAGGTGCGGGGGAACAGAAAGTGGCAGCTGGTCCCGGCCCGACCGGGCGACCTCTTGCTGCTCTGTGGCTGCAGAGAATGCCTCTAGCTCCCATGGAAATAACTTGATTACCCACGTTAGGTTCTTAAGCTACAGCTTTTTCTACTGAATCAAGATTGCTCTATGAGTGAGTCCCACTGACAGCTTCAATGACAATTTAATCTTATAACTGATCATTCATGGGGAAAAAAACAAAAACCAAGAAACCAAATTAAAACACACACACACACACACACACTCAGCATGAGACATGTATGTGGTTAGCTCAGTGAAGACAGATCAACAACCAGTCAATTCAGTAAAAGGTTAAGAAAATGCTTTCAGGTTTTCTTAAGAATCTCAACTCTTTCTAAGCAGTAAAGGCCAGTATCTAACCGCACTGGACAGAGATTCTGTTGAAATGTGTGACAAAAGAGAAGTTCGAGAAGCGTCACACTGTTTCAACAAAAGGGTAAAATGAAAACAATTTATAGGAGGTGAAAGGGATGTGTGAGTATTAAGAGTACACATAAAAACTTCTGACCAAATCAGTAATATTCTAAGTTCCCCCTGGAGTGATGATAGATATCTTTTGATAGCAATGGCAAGAAACAAGACAATTTAAGATTGAGGACTGAAGCTGAAACTACCTCCCATGAACTCCCGAGGACACAAAGAGGATCCCTCTGAAGGGGAATTGGTCAAACTGCTAGAGATTATTGAGAATAATTCCTTAGTTTTTGAAGAAAGGATGTAGGGTTTTAAACAAACACAATTTTATATCTCCTCTGAATGCCCCATCTGCAACAGACTCATTAATACTTTTTACTTAAAGAGAAAAGTCCAAGACAACTTTTTCATTTCCAAAAGACTTACCCAAATAGCCGGGTTTATAGCCATCTTGAAGAAACTCAAATTAAAAATGGCAGATGAGTATGGGTCTTAAAAAGCTCTTTTAAACACAGGCAGAACACTCTCCGATATAAATCACAGCAACATCTTTTTCAATCCAGCTCCCAGAATAATGGAAATAAAAGCAAAAATAAACAAATGGGTCCTACTTAAGCTCAAAAGCTTTGCAGAGCAAAGGAAACAATAAGCAAAATGAAAAGACAGCCCACAGTTGGGAGAAAATATTTGCAAATGATGTGACTGATAAGCAATTAGTCTCCAAAATTTACAAACAGCTTATGATGCCTAATAGCATCAAAACAAACAATCCACTCAAAAAATGGGCAGAAGACCTGAATAGACATTTCTCCAAAGAGGAAATACAGATGGCCAATAGGCACATGAAAAGATATTCAACATCACTAGTTATTAGAGAAATACAAATCAAAAGTTCAATGAGATGTCACCTCACACTGGTCAGAATGGCTATCATCAAAAAAACAAAAAAATCCACAAACAACAAAAGTTGGAGAGGGTGTGGAGAGAAGGGAACGCTCCTGCACTGTTGATGGGAATATAAATTGGTACAGCCACTATGCAGAACAGTTTGGAGACTCCTAAGAAAACTAAAACTAGAACTACCAGATGACCCTACAATCCCACTCTTGGGCATACATTCAGAGAAAACCACGGCCCAAATAGACACATGTGCCTCAGTGTTCATTGCAGCAGTTTACAATAGCTAAGACATGAAAGCAACCTTCATGTCCATCAACAGGGGAATGGATAAAGAAGATGTGGTACACACACACACACACACACACACACGAGTGGAATATTACTCAGTTATTAAAAAGAATGAAACAATGCCATCTGTAACAACATGGATGGACTTAGAGAGTGTATACTGAGCAAAGTGAGAGAGAGAGAAGGAGGAGAAATATCATATGACATTCCTTATATGTGGGATCTAATGAGAAATGATACAGGTGAACTTACAAAACAGAGGCTCAAAGACTTAGAAAACGGACTTACAATTGCCAAGGGGAAGGAATAGTTAGGGGCTTTGGGAGGGTCATGTTTACACTGCTATATTTAAAACGGATAACCAGCAAAGACCTTACAGCACAGGGAACTCTGCTCAGTGTTACGCGGCAGCCTGGATGGCAGGGAGGTCTGGGGGAGAAAGGGTAATTGTATGTGTATGGCTGAGTCCCTTTGCTGTTCACCTGAAATGATCACAACATTATTAATCGGCTATACCTCAACAGAAAATAATTTTTTTTTAAATAAAAAGCTCTCTTATTTTTCAGGCTTTAATTAGAATTCAAAAATTTGGGTCAGAGACAGGGGGTCTTAGATGAGGATACAGCCCGAATGATTGTTTTGAAATTGTTTTCCAGGATTTCATTCTCCAGTTGGGCTTCGTGCGGGGAACGCTGGTTAAACAGTTTTCTCTGAGATAATTTTAGAGCTGATTCCCCTAAAAGGCTGCTCAGTATTCTTCTCAGGGGCAGTCATCCTGGTGATGACGTCAAGAATGGCTGAGAGGAAAAGTCTTTCTAATGTTAATTCAACAGCCCAAGGAACCAAGTCCAAAAGTTCCCTTAAGTGGAAGTGAGGACTCTCAGCTCAGGCAAGCAACCCCTGCTAACATTCGGTATTCACACACAGCACTACGAATTTGAACTTACTCTTGGCAGTCAGTTACGACGAGCGTGAGACTACAAAAGCAGCCGTATCTGCAGAACACACAAATAAAATGCGTCCAGAATAGGAGCAAGTCATTTCCATTGCTGCTAAGAACAACTCTAAGACTTGGGAAACTCGGTCTACAAAATAAAACCGGCCAGATCAAACAGAAAAGTCTATTCTTTGTCTTCTGTTTTCCAATATATGAACGTGTTCTCTGTAAGACAGCTTGGTTCCCACCCACTTAGTTACTTCAATATGGGTTTAGACATTTGATCTTCAACGCTTTCTGGGGTCGTGCCAGAGGCAACACACACTAAAACCATCCCAATCTGTCTGGGGCCAGAGTTCTATCATGAAAAGATGGGCCACGCTTAAGTCATTCTTTTTTCTTTACTCTCCTAATTTCATATGCAATGAATATGTAATTAATATTTGATCCCTAGTCCATATGGGATGAGAACAGATGACCTTGTCTTAGGAAATTACATTTAAAAATTAAACCTAAAACTATACAGTGCCAAAGTAAAATGGAAAGATCAGGGAAGTATCCAGTGGTCCTCATTTGTTGTCTTCTACTAAACTGCGCATAACACCCAACGATAGAAATTATGTCTGCCTCCTTTGAAAACGAACTTATGGTTGCCAGGGAGAAGGGATAGCTAGGGAGGTTGGGATGGTCATGTACACACTGCCGTATTTAAAATGGATAACCAACAAAGACCTACTGTACAGCACATGGAACTCTGCTCAGTGTCATGTGGCAGCCTGGACGGGAGGAGGGTTTGGGGGAGAAGGGACACATGTGTATGTATGGCTGAGCCCCTCTGCTGTTCACCTGAAACTGTCACAATGTTGCTAAATCGGCTATACCTCAATATGAAATAAAAGGTTCAAAAAAAAAAAAAAAGAAATTATATCTCTCTTGTTTATAGCGCTATCTTTACTCCTAGTTCAGTTCAGTTCAGTTGCTCAGTCGTGTTCGACTCTTTGCAACCCCATGAATTGCAGCACGCCAGGCCTCCCTGTCCATCACTAACTCCCAGAGTTCACTCAAACTCACATCCATTGAGTTGGTGATGGCATCCAGCCATCTCATCCTCTGTCGTCCTCTTTTCTTCCTGCTCCCAATCCCTCCCAGCATCAGAGTCTTTTCCAGTAAGTCAACTCTTCGCATGAGGTGGCCAAAGTACTGGAGTTTCAGCTTTAGCATCATTCCTTCCAAGAACACCCAGGGTTGATCTCCTTTAGAATGGACTGGTTGGATCTCCTTGCAGTCCAAGGGACTCTTAAGAGTCTTCTCCAACACCACAGTTCAAAAGCATCAATTCTTCGGCACTCAGCTTTCTTCATAGTCCAACTCTCACATCCATACATGACCACAGGAAAAACCATAGTCTTGACTAGACGGACCTTTGTTGGCAAAGTAATGTCTCTGCTTTTCAATATGCTATCTAGGTTGGTCATAACTTTCCTTCCAGGGAGTAAGTGTCTTTTAATTTCATGGCTGCAGTCACCATCTGCAGTGATTTTGGAGCCCCCCAAAATAAAGTCTGACACTGTTTCCCCATCTATTTCCCATGAAGTGATGGGACCAGATGCCATGATCTTCATTTTCTGAATGTTGAGCTTTAAGCCAACTTTTTCACTCTCCTCTTTCACTTTCATCAAGAGGCTTTTTAGTTCCTCTTCACTTTCTGCCATAAGGGTGGTGTCATTGGCATATCTGAGGTTATTGATATTTCTCCTGGCAATCTTGATTCCAGCTTGTCCTTTTTCCAGCCCAGCATTTCTCATGATGTACTCTGCATGTAAGTTAAATAAGCAGGGTGACAATATACAGCCTTGACGTACTCCTTTTCCTATTCAGAACCAGTCTGTTGTTCCATGTCCAGTTCTAACTGTTGCTTCCTGACCTGCACACAGGTCTCTCAGGAGGCAGGTCAGGTGGTCTGGTTCTCCTAGTTTAGTGGCACAATGAATAGACACTGAGTAGATGGGCTTTGACCTATATCTTCTGCAAGTCTTTTTTTTTTTTGGCCACACAGGGAGGCTTGCAGAATCTTAGTTCCCTGACCAGGGGATCAAACCTGGGCTCTGGCAGTGAAAGCACCAAGTCCCAACTGCTGGACCGCCAGGGAATCCCCTTCCCCAGCTCTTATAATGCGTTAGCTCAATATGGTAGGTTGAACGATGTTCCCCAAAGTTCAGGTTCACCAGAACCTCAGAGTGTGGCCTTATTTCAAAATAGGGTCTTTGCAGATGTCATGGTTAAGTTAAGGCCCAGAGATGCAGAGAAGGTCATGTAAAGATGGAGGCAGAGATGGGAATGCTGTCCAGGAATGCCAGGGATGGCTGGCAACCACCAGAAGCCCAGAAGGGACAGGCAAGTATCCTCATTGAGAGCCTTCAGGGAAAGCGAGGCCGTGCCTACACCTGGAGTTCAGACTCCAGCCTCCAGGATATGAAAGAACAAATCTGTGTTGCAAGCCACGCAGTTTATGGTACTTTGATACAACAGCTCTAGGAAACTCATATGCTCAAGAAAAATGAGATAAATGCAAACAGTTCTGTTTATCATCAACCATTCCAATACGACAGGATTTCTCCCCCTTCTCATTCTGAAGATGGGCATTCCTGTAATGGTATTTAAATAGGGTTATTTGATGTTTTAGGATTTCATCAGTATATTATTAATGAACTTATCTATAAATGTCTGGCTGTTTTGACATTGCAAAGAGCCAACTCACTGGAAAAGTCCCTGATGCTGGGAAAGACTGAAGGCAAAGGGGGAAAGGGGTGACAGAGGATGAGATGGTCGCATCATCGACGTGAGTTTGAGCAAACTTCGGGAAGTAGTGGGGGACAGAGGAGCTTGGCGTGCTGCAGTCCATGAATCAGCACAGGTGGTTCATGCTTCTGAGAACCGTGCTTTACTTTGTCCATAACTCTTCACTGGGTTGTTGACCTCTCCAAGTCAAGAAATGTATTTTTCTCCCCTTTGTAACCTTCATGTTTTGCAGGGAATTAGTGATATGAAGGAAATGTGAAAACAGGGTCAATGATATCACAAAATTAAGTCAAATAAAGGTGATCAAAAGCAAACTACATGAATTCCATTTCTGGGTATATATATGAGAAAAAAACAAAAGCCATTAACTGGAAAAGATACACACACCCCAATGTTACAGCAGCATTTCTACAATAACTAAGAAGCAACCTATGTGGCCATCAGCAGAATGAATGGACAAAGATGTGGTACGTGTTACCCCATATATAGCGACTGAGCAACAACAATATGTGGAATCTAAACCAGGAGACGAATTTATCTACAAAAGAGAAACAGACTCTAGGGAACACACTTGGAGTGAACAAGGGGGAGGGCATAGGGAAGGGATGGATTGGGAGTTTGGGGTTAGCAGATGCAAACTGTTCTATAGAGAAAAAGGCCCTACTGTACCGCACAGGGAACTGTACCCGCTATCTTGTAATAAACCTTATGGAAAAGAAAAAAAAATTCTTCAAACTGAAAAAAAAAATGCTTCTCTTGTGCTGACATAAAGTACTACAAGAGGCTCCAGCTGTCCCAGCAACTGCCCCCCGCCCCCACACCTCCTGGAATGTGGAAATAATGAACTTGATCTAAAACACACATTCCCTGGGAGCTTGAAAGGCTTCCGCTGTCCAGGCCCCACTGTGTTCCAGGACAGGGATACTCGGCGGTGGGTTAGCCATGCTCTTGGAGTTACACACAACCTCTGTATCGCACAGCAGTCACCAAGCCCTCCCCTCCCCAGTTTAACTCTGAAATGTCCCTGAAATCACCGTCTCCCATGCAGGCCTGGGTGCCACCACCTTGGTCCCTGCTCGCAGCATCTCTCCCTCCCCATTGCCATTGTCCCCACCACTGCAGTCACTTGGAGGCGCTTCTCCGCCACCTGAAGCTCACAAGACCACACCCAAGCTCTTGGCCTGACTGTGAGGCTATCATTGCTGGACAGGGATGATCCCTCAGCCTCCTTGCCAAGATATTC
>SJYQ01007550.1:292164-381864 GCA_006410935.1 Redunca redunca
CTATATATATATATATATATATATATATATATATATATATATATATATGGGATACTACTCAGCCATAAAAGAGTGTAATTGCCATTTGCAGCAGCATGGATAGACTTGGAGGGCATTATGCTAAGTGAAATAAGTCAGACATAGAAAGACAAATAGTATAAGATATCACCTATATGTGGGATCTAAAAAATTACAGCAAACTAGTGAATATAACAACAAAAAAACAAACTCACAGATACAGAGAACAAATTAGTGGTTACCACTGGGGAGAGGGAAAGGGGGGGCAATGTCAGGGTAGGGGACTAAGAGGTACACACTATTAGGTATACAGTAAGCTACAAGAATCTATTGTACCATATGGAGAATATAGCCAGTACTTTATAATAACTATAAATGGAATACAACCTTTATATATCATGAATCATCTGTAGGTACATCTGTAACCTATGCAATATCGTACATAAAGTAAATTTCAATTAAATTTTTTTAAAAAAGTTAACTATGACTACAGTCTAGGTTTTACACATCTATTTCATCCACAAATGACCCTAAAACTGGGGAAAACGGAAAAATCTATAGAATCAATCTTCTACACTCACAGTCGTTATGCTGATTTGGCAGAAATGGAGAGACATCACGAGCGTGTGCCTGGCACTATGATGTTGATGCTAGGGGACATTTGCTAAAAATGAGAAGTCCCCTGTTCTTGATTATTTTAAGATTTTTTTCAAGATCTTGGCTGCCAAGCAGACTTGAGGGACAGTTACCTTCCGGTAAGAATGCAGTGACAAGGCACGCCACCCCTGCCACGACATTGCTTGCCGCAAAGGGTAGGCGCCGACCGAAACGCTCAATGGTTAGTAAGATCAAGAGGGCTCCTGGCAGCTCCACAACTCCCGAGATGAAAAAGTCGATATAGAGGTTGCCTCCTATAATTCCCAGGCGCATGACGAGTCCTTGATAAACCACAGCACTTGTGAACCTGGAGTAACATCGAAAGACAACAGAGAACAATTAAGAGAGAACTTCCACCTGGTCTGGAGGGAGGGCTGCGTTGTGAATTTGACACAAGCTTTTGAATCCATCACAAATCAAACTTACCAAGCAAACATAAGTATAAGCGTGCACTTCCTCATTTGGGGAGTTCTCACCAGATCTACAAAGGATGGATTACTAACTTCCTCATCCGTAACAGTGATCTATACGAGAGAAGCAGATTTTCAGTAGGAATACACAGCAAGAGACATCTGCATATTATAGATTCGTCATTGACCAGATTCAAAGCTACCGAATGATCTTACTGTACCAATCAGGGTCTTTCATTATGACATCTTAGCACCTGAGTACAAAAAGTTTGGTTCTCTAGCCTTTGTCCAAGGTCAAATTCTCAAAGGTGTGCTTGCTGCGCTGAGAATCAGCAGCACCACATGCTTGGAATAAACAAAGATAAAAGGTGTGTTCTAAAGTAAACTACATTTGTGCATTGTTAAACTGGAGAAAACAAGCATGAAGATGGTGAAAGCAGGCTCTAAACAAGCTCCTTTATCTGTTAACTCCTCAAATCTTACGCTAACCAATAAGCTAGAGTCATGGTAAGTTCTAGAGCAAGGCTGGCATCAACAGTGTCCTTTTGTTTCTTTCCAGCATCTTTTTGATAACAGGAAAATTCAGCTCATCCTTATTTGGCCATCCAAGAAGTTGGTCTTTCTCTAATTCAATTAAACAAACATTGCTCTTTGCCTCCTATGAGTAAAGTACTAAAAAGGAAACAGCTGAACATACCTACTGCTTCTGGTCTTTTTTTTCTTTTTTTTTTTACAAATTTTTTTTTTTTGCATTAACTTTTGTATATTTAAATATTGTACTAGAATAGTATTTATCTTGATTACTGAGCTTTTAAAATTCTTCTTCCTTTTTTGGCTGCATGAAGCGGCATGTTGGATCTTAAGTACCTTGACCAGGGATTGAACCCACACCCCCTGCAGTGGAAGCATGAAGCCTTAACCACCGGAGTGCCAGGGAAGTCCCCTCTGGCTCTAATCCTGTGTGCTGAAGGGAGCTGCAGTGACCACTGTGCCACACTTCCATGCACCTGCATAGTGTTCCTCTGCCTGAAGAACCCTTACTCTCCCTCGTTCTGCAGGTCTTCCCTAACCTCGGGTGGAATTCATGATCTCCACTTACTAGACTTCTATGAAATACTGTGACAGGCTCTACACAATTGCATGCCTTTACAGGTCTACATATTCTTCTCCCTGCATGAGCTCTGGAGTTCTCAGGGGGCAGAGACTGTATTGTAGCACCAAGCAAAGTGTCTGGTGTCCAGCCAATATTTGGGTGATGACTGAATGTTGAAACAGGAAGTCCAGTGCTTTGGCCATAACTCTGTGCTGAGTATAGTCCTTGGTCTTCGTCCTTCTGCTAAGTGAGAACCCTGGTTAGTGAAAACAGGACCCTCATTGTCTGTTTACTCAACTCCAGATCTGTTCCAGACTGAGTGGAAAGCTTGGCAAATTTTCCCCAAGCCTTTGTGTTGGAATTTGACTTAAATTCTCATGGATAGTACCTTGCCAATCACCTGTTCTAAACGTTACACTCAGTGGATCAACCAAATCTTGACATCAGTTGCCTACGCTTGCTCTGATGAAAGTCACACACACAAAAAGAAGCCTGCAAAATGAATGTCTTTAGAGCATTTTATTTTCCTAAGTCTTTCTGACACTGTATTTCTTCTGTCGTTGTTGTTTAGTTACCAAGTCCTGTTCGACTCTTTTGTGACCCCATGGACTGTAGTCCAATAGGCTCCTCTGTCCGTGGGATTTCCCAGGCAAGAATATTCGAGTGGGTTGCCGTTTCCTTCTCTAAGTGATCTTCCCAACCCAGGAATCAAAGCTGCCTCTCCAACACTGCAGGCAGATTCTTCACCACTGAGCCACCAGGAAAGCTTGTGTTTCTTCTACAACAGGACAGAAAGTTTTCACACTTACAGGCCGTGTCAACTCAGCTGATAAGAAAGTAGTGAACCACAGCTTCAAGAGCATGGCTTTTCTCACCGAGCGGTACATAAAATGATGATATGTCTCCAAATTAACAGTATCCTAGGATCAACGAAACAATAGTAGTTTCCATAGCAACACTAATGGAAGCCTGTGAATTGATTCAACCATGCATTCTTTCCACCCCACTTTGGATAACAGAACCCACAGAATTTTAGTTAGGCTCCTGGCTGCCTAGTTAAAGTCATATTTTCTAGCCTCTCTTTCAGTTGTGGGTGGTCCAGTGACTAAGATCTCAGCAACGACGTGGGAGTAGAAGCCATGTGTACAAGTTCTGGGTCCCATCCTTTAAAAGGAAATGGTTTGCTCTTCATTCACAGTTTCCCCCTTCCTGAGGGATGGAGGAAGAAGACACTGGTGAAATGGCTTCGCTAATACAACCTATTGCAGGTGATAATGGAGAAATGAGATAATGGAACCCGGGTCCTGGGTGACCTCATGGGGCAGAACTACCTCCAGGGCTGGGCTACTCACCTCTGTGTGGGCACGTAATAGAAAAAGACACTTTTCTCTTTTTCGTCGCTGTATTTTTGGAGATCTCTGTTATAGCAGCAAGTTGACCTGTACTGTAACTAATGGAATCCTTATTAAAATGTTCCCTGAGCTAATCTTTGAAATTCTAAGACCCCCTACCTTCACCTCTGGTGTTCCAAAAACAAATCAGGAATACCAGAAGCAAAAGAATTTAGTATGTCCCAACAATACAGTTGGCTCTTCACATCCACATGCTCTGCCTCTGTGGATTAAACCAATAGTGGGGCCTGTGATTGACTGAACCCATGGATGCAGAACTTTGGGATACAGGGCATCAGCTGAGACCCGTTCTGTACAAGGGTCTTGAGCGTCTGAGGATTTTGGTATCTGCAGAGGGTCTTTGAACCAATATTCCACAGATACCAGGGGAAAACTGTATATTTTTACACGGTTGGTTATCAAAATATTTTTCACAATTAGTTTCTATATATTGTCCATATTAAAATGGCTAACACCTACGAAGTATGTAATATTTCTTAGATTCTGGGCTAATGAATTGATGAAACGAAGCATGAAATATAGCGTTTAATTCTCATCAAGACTCTCTAAAGTTAGTACTCTTCAGGGTTCTATTGTATAAATAAGGAAAACAAGGCTCAGCACCCAAGGATTCCATAGAAGAAGGGTGGCTAAGCTAGGATGTGAAGCCCAGGCAGTTGCTGACCGCTTCTGTTCTCCATCGTCTCACTGCACTACTGAACATATTAAAACTTTTTATTCTAGAAAGCTTCTCTGTGGTTTATGGTGTCTTCTATATAATTTTAGAGAAGGACATTATGACCAAAAAATCTAATCTTTAGTTAAAACACTATTTTATGGAAAAGGTGGCCTTGATGAAGATGATTTCGATTTTGAGGATCTTTAAATTCCAGATTAAAGCCACTCTTTACATGAGGGCAGCTTTCCTCCACGGATGGATGACTGACTCCGGTGGTTCTTGTCTTTGCACTTAGGGTTTTTTCCACAACTCAGACTTGGGGTCGTGTTTATGTCAGACTGTTCTCTTCTCCCCAGGAAGTTCCTGACAGCATTGCCCACGGGCACATGGGCAGCACGATCACCCAGAGCATAGAGGGGGACAAGTTTTCCTTTTTGACAGCAATATTCACAATGATTTATTCACTTCTGTCAGTTCAGTTCAGTCACTCAGTCATGTTCGACTTTTTGCGACCCCATGGACCACAGCATGCCAGGCCTCCTGTCCATCACCAACTCCCGGAGTTTCCTCAAACTCATGTCCATTGAGTCGGTGATGCCATCCAGCCATCTCATCCTCTGTCGTCCCCTTCTCCTCCCACCTTCAATCTTTCCCAGTATCAGGGTCTTTTCCGATGAGTCAGTTCCAATGAGCATCAGGTGGCCAAAGTATTGGAGTTACAGCTTCAACATAGTCCTTCCAATGAACACCCAGGACTGATCTCCTTTAGGATGGACTGGTTGCATCTCCTTACAGTCTAAGGGACTCTCAAGAGTCTTCTCCACCACCACAGTTCAAAAGCATCAAGTCTTCGGCGCTCAGCTTTCTTTATAGTCTAATTCTCACATCCATACATGACCACTGGAAAAACCATAGCTTTGACTAGACAGACAGAGGTTTGTTGGCAAAGTAATGTCTCTGCTTTTTAATATGCTGTCTAGGTTGGTCATAACTTTCCTTCCAAGGAGTAAGCATCTTTTAATTTCATGGTTGCAGTCACCATCTGCAGTGATTTGGGAGCCCAAAACAATAAAGTCAGCCACTATTTCCCCATCTATTTGCCATGAAGTGATGGGACCAGATGCCATGATCTTTGTTTTCTGAATGTTGAGCTTTAAGCCAACTTTTTCACTCTCCTCTTTCACTTTCATCAAGAGGCTCTTTACTTCTTCTTCAATTTCTGCCATAAGGGTGGTGTCATTTGCATATCTGAGGTTATTGATGTCTCTCTTGACAATCTTGATTCCAGCTTCTGCTTCATCCAGCCTGGAATTTCACATGATGTACTCTGCATGTAAGTTAAATAAGCAGGGTTACAATATACAGCCTTGATGTACTCCTTTCCTGATTTGGAACCAGACTGTTGTTCCATGTCCAGTTCTAACTGTTGCTTCTTGACCTGCATACAGATTTCTCAGGAGGCAGGTCAGGTGGTCTGGTATTCCCATCTCTTTAAGAATTGTCCACAGTTTATTGTGATCTGCATGTCTAAACAAACTTGGATGCTGTTTTAAGTCTAGAGTTCCAGATCCAGGAGCCTGGAACTGTGCTTACTGTCTGAAGCCCATTTAGATTGGTTTTCTGTTATTTGTTGCCAAAAGCAGAATTATCTCAAGAATTCAGTCCAGAACAATGCTTTTGCATAATAACAGAATATTTTAGGCAAAATAACTTTGTATTAAAGAATGAAATAGTTGCTTCACTACTCCAGTTTACTCTGTAAGAAGATTTAGTATTAGTCTTTATTTCAAACTTTTCATATTTAGAATCAAGTGGTCACATGATCTCTGCTTTTCCAAAGCACACGTTTAACGCCTAATATAATATATATCCTATACCAAAAGAATATGCAGTGCTGATAATAACTGAAGGTAATCAAGACCAATTTTCCCCATTCAGTAAATGAAAGGATTAATAGTGCTTCCAAGCAAGTGAGTATTTTGCCAATTTGAGAACAAATCCAGCTGGTCTTTGATTTACTAACACACTGTCCACAGTGACGCAGATATTCTGAAAGATGACCCACTTTCTGGGTGTCCAAAGACCTCAGGAGACTAAAAGCCATATCTTGGATGGAATTCATCCAGGAAAGTCTTGGCAACCCGTGCGCAGTGACTGGTTCAGCGCCTACCCTTTTACAACAACTTCTAGCTTTGTATTTTGAAATGAAATCATGCTTATTTTCTATCTCCAATGTGTTTGCATAGTCTTAGATGTAAAAGAATAGAAATGCTATATTAGATTATTATAGATAGATGGACTTTAAACTTTGTTTTATTGAAATATAATTTACATCCAGTAGTATTTAGCAACTTTAAGCTACATTCACAAAATTTTGACAAATGCATCAAGTCACATAATCACCACTGCCATCATGATGTGGGATATTTCTACCACCTCCAAAAGTTTCCTCCTCCTGTTTCTTTGCAATCAATTCTCTCCCCCTGATGTTCAGCCCCTGGTAAACCCTCATCTGCTTTCTGTCATTAGTTTGCCTTTCTAGAATTTCATGTAAGTGGAACCATACAGTATGTTATCTTGAGTATCTAACTTGGCTTTAGAGTTTGTCATGCATTTATCCATCTAAGAGGTGTCTGCCTGCTCTCATTTGGAGCAAAGGAAGATGGGAAATGCTCTTGGAAACATCTGTCTGTTTGGATCCTTGTTGCCTAGTAACGCCACTTGTTGAAAAAGGAGCTGCTCACAGGTAAACTGTACAGGTTGGTTCCCTGATATTCATTTACTGAACTGATGGCTATTTGTTCTATTTGTTTCTCAACTGTCTTTCATTTCTGCCAAGACTTTTGCTTTACATCAACAACAATGTACCCTGTGTTAAAAGCATACTTTACTCATCTTTCTTTGATTAATCAGGTTCTATTTATAATTCTTTCTGGTGCCTTTCTGAAACATTTCTTGAAGTTGACATTTTAATTTAAATTGCCAAGGAAGAGAAAGACACTATAAATAACAATCTATTATAAATAAGGTGTTCAGAGCTCTCCTGACAAGGGACTGGTTTCTGGGCAAGAAACAAACTTACAGTTACCAAAGGGGAAAGGGTGGGAGGGATAAATTGGAGTTTAGAATTAACACATACACATTATTATATACAAAATAACCAACAATGATCTCTGTATAGCACAGGGAACTAAACTCAATATATTTTCATAATAGATGAGAAGAGTCTGAAAAATAGATACATGTGCATGCAAAACTGAGTCACTTTTCTGTCCTCCTGACACCAGTGTGACACTGTAAAGCAACTATACTTCAACAAAAAAAATTTTAAGAGATAAACAGCCAGGACCAGGCTAAAGACGTTTTATTTTAGAACATTTTTTTTTACCAGCACATTATTTAAATAACCCCAAACTTTCATTCTCCTCCAATGAACTTTTGTTCAAAACAACTCTCCCAGTTTCTTCCCAGAACCTAATAATAGCTAACCTTCCCTTTGTATCCTCAGACTGGACTATGGTTCTCCTTAGCTCATATGTCGCGATTTGTAATGCCTCTGTTATTCCCAAATAAACTCATCTTTACCAAATAATAATTGCTGTTTATTTTGTCTAAGGTCAGCGATATACACACCTGGTACCAGTGAGTGTTCAAAAATGGAGACAATCTACTCTATATTAATATTATTTTAATAACTTTTTGGAGATACTCTGCTTCCAGCAGAGATAATTCAGTTGGCATTAAAAAAAATCTTTTCCATTAGTAAACTGTAGTTTATACTACAATGCACAAGTTAGGGAGATTCTTTTTAAAAGTACTCCTTTTGTAAAGACAACTGTCATTGTGCCTTCTGCAAAAAAGGAATAGATTTCTTTTATTATTAGATTTTCTTATGTTTACCAGGCATATTTAAAGTTCATCTGGCACTGGTGATCTCTGAGTCCTTAAGGCAGGATAAGTTTTCAAGAATGTACACAGAGCAACAGATGCTTGGAGAACCTTCCTACTCAAAGCGTGGTCTGTAAAGCCATAGCATTTTTGCCAGGGAACTTGTTAAAGATGCTCTACCTTGGACTTCCCCAGTGGCTCAGATGGTAAAGCCTCTGCCTACAATGCGGGAGACCCATGTTCAATCCCTGGGTCGAGAAGATCTCCTGGAGAAGGAAATGGCACCCCACTCCAGTACTCTTGCCTGGAAAATCCCATGGATGGAGGAACCTGGTAGGCTACAGTCCATGGGGTTGCACAGAGTTGGACACAACTGAGCAACTTCACTTCACCTTGGATGCAGAAATCAGAATCTGCATTTTTTCTTTAAAGAGGAGATTTGTAATTTTTCACTTTAGGCTGTGCTGGGTCTTGATTGCTGCCAGGGCTCTTCTCTAGTTGTGGCGAGTGGGTGCTCCTCTGTAGCCGGGGTGGGCGGGCTTCTCATCGTGGTGGCTTCTCTTGCTGCAGAGGATGGGCTCTGGGCCAGGCAGGCTTCAGTGGGTGCAGCCCCTGGGCTCCAGAGCACAGGCTCAGTAGTTGGTGCTCAGGTTTAGTTACCCCACAGCAGGTAGGATCCTCCCAGATCAGAGACTGAATCCGTGTCTCCTTCATTGGCAGGTGGATTCTTTACCACTGAGTCTCCAGGGAAGCCCCAGAATCTGCATTTTAACAACCTTTCAGGAGACTCATGTGAGACGCCCAGGTGGTCCCCGAAGTCCTGCCTCACCTGCTGCCTCCTAGTATTATTCTTACTGGCCGGGAAGGAACGTGAGCCCCCTGGGCTGAGAGGGAAGAACCCAGCTGAGCAGCAGGGTCTGGCGTGGGCAGGGGCGGGGACGGTGTCGAGTGGTTGCATTTCCAGCCTTGCAGTTTCGCCCGGTGGATCTCAGTGGGTGGACTGCTTAACAGTTGTCATATGTCACAAGGAAAAGTGAAGCCACTGATGAGCCGGGGAATTTATCACTTCTTGAATCTAATGCCAACTTCGTGTCATCACAAATTCCCCACAGGCTCTGTTCTCTAGAAACGTTTTGTAAGAAGTCTGTGTGAGCAAAATAGCACTTGAGGATTTGGGGTTCACTGATTTGGAAGTCACCCTCTAAGTTGATCACCCTATAGGTCTTTCAGAGAAGCCCCAGGAGCTGAGGGGCTTGGGTGAGGCCGGGAAAGGGTGCAGAGTATGCCATGTCCCCCGGCCCACCTCCTCACAGTCATCCCCTTCAGTCAGGTGGAGGCTAGAGCCAGCAGGTCCAGGAATAGGTGTTTAACATCACAGAATCCTGGCCAGCTGCTAGGTGGCAGCAAGGTTGCCTGGCATCCGTAAAAGAGAATTTGCCAAATTGCCCACAGCACTCTGGGAATTTTATAAAACCTCAGTATAGTTTTAAACGAGAGGAGAGGGCTTCCCTGGTGGCTCAGGGGTAGAGTCTGCCTGCCAATGCAGGAGACATGGTTTCAGTCCCTGGTGTGGGAAGATCCCATGTGCGGGGAGCAAGTAGCCCCAAGCGGCATGACTTCTGAGCCTGCGCTGTAGAGCCCAGCAATGGCAGCTACTGTGCCCATGAGCCGCAACTACTACAGCCTGCATGTCTAGAGCCTGTACTCTGCAGCAAGGGAGGCCGGCACAATGACGCCCCACACCGCATCCAGAGAAAGCCTGTGCAGCAACGAGGACTCAGAACAGCCTAAATAAATAAACAAATACATTTTTAAACTTCCCTTAAAAAAAGACCATAGAGATGATATTTACCATGACAATTCATATGATAAAGCAAAGTTCATAATTAAAATGATCATGAATATTTGATGCTTATTTGATGTGTATTAAACTAGTTAATTTTCCAGTAGTCATGTATGGATGTGAGAGTTGGACTATAAAGAAAGCTGAGCACTGAAGACTTGATGCTTTTGAACTGTGGTGTTGGACAAGACTCTTGAGAGTCCCTTAGACTGCAAGGAGATGCAACCAGTCCATCCTAAAGGAGATCAGTCCTGGATGGTCATCAGAAGGACTGATGTTGAAGCTGAAACTCCAATCCTTTGGCCACCTGATGCGAAGAGCTGATTCATTTCAAAAGACCCTGATGCTGGGAAAGATTGAGGGCCGGAGGAGAAGGGGATGACAGAGGATGAGATGGTATCTCTGATGTGATGGACATGAGTTTGAGTAAGCTCCGGGAGTTGTGATGGACAAGGAGGCCTGGCGTGCTGTGGTCCATGGATTCGCAAAGAGTCAGACACAACTGAGTGACTGAACTGAACTGATGGTCCTGACTGTTTGTAGGCATTTACTTTAGATGAGTTCTTGCCAAGGGACTGGGCACCATAGGTTCACTGCCATATCATTTATAATTATGAAAAATAAAAAATGAGCTGAATGTCTCTGAATAAATTGTAGTACAGCCATTCAATAGAATGGAACATAGCAGCAGATGAGCGAGATCCATATTTAGCCTGGCCTGCTGCAGTCCATGGGGTCACAAAGAGTTGGACACGACTGAGCGACTGAACTGAACTGAATTGAAAGTAGTTAAAGGGATTCCCTGGTGGCTCAGTGTTAGAGAGCCTGCCTGCCAATGAAGGAGGCATAAGAGATATGGGTATGACCCCTGTCGGGAAGATCCCCTGGAGAAGGGCAGGGCACCCCACTCCAGTACTCTTGCCTGGAGAATCCCGTGGACAGATGAGCCTGGCAGGCCACAGTCCATGAAGTCACAAAGAGTCGGCCACAACTGAAGCAATTTAGCACGATTCAGCAAGCACACAAAGTAGTTAAAAACAAATTCCGAGCACCTAGACCAGCCTTGTCCAGTAAAAACACAGTGTCACCCATGTCAGTTTAAATTTTCTAATACTAACATCAAAAATGTAAGAAGAAATAGGCAAAATTAATCTTAAGAATATGTTGCATTTAATCCAGTCTGTCCCCCATATAATCATTTCACCAGGCGATCAACATGAAATTACTGAGGAAATTGTTCATGTGCTTTCAGTTCAGTTCAGTCACTCAGTTGTGTGCGACTCTTTGCTACCCCATGGACTGCAGCACGCCAGGCCTCCCTGTCCATCTCCAACTCCCGGAGTTCACCCAAACTCATGTCCATCGAGTCGGTGATGCCATCCAACCATCTCATCCTCTGTCGTCCCCTTCTCCTCCTGCCCTCAGTCTTTCCCAGCATCGGGGTCTTTTCAAATGAGTCAGCTGTTCACGTGCTTTATGTCAGACTAAATCTTTGTAATCCACTGTGCAGCTCACTCTGACATCATGTCCCCGTTCAGACCAGCCACACTTCAGGGCTCCATGGCCGTGTACAGCTGGTGGCCCCTGACCTCAGGCTCAGCCAGTTCTTTGGTGAGGATGCTCTGTGGCAGAGATACTATTTGGAGCATTTCCATCTGGCCTAAGAGAGTTCTGCCCCTCACTCTATCCCCTCATGACTGGGCTCGATGCCTGGAACAGCAAAAAGTGCATCTTTCTAGAGGTTCCCCAGCATCCAAAGTGCAGGCTTAATATCAGCAAAGGTTGATATGTTGCAGCTGTATGTCACATGGTGGAACACTTCTTCATTTCTTAAAAACAAATCTGTGAGGGTTCAAAGGAAGGGAAGGTGTTGGGGAACACATGCTAATTCATGTGTTCATGAATTGACACCCATGGCGGATTCATGTCAATTTATGGCAAAACCAATACAATATTGTAAAGTAAAACAAATAAAATTTAAAAAATAGTAAATAAAGTAAATGATAGAGGGGAGAATAAAGAGCTTGCATTCTCAGTTCTAAAACTCTAACCTTGGGCTTCCCTGGTGGCTCAGTGGTACAGAACCTGCCTGCCGATGCAGGAGACACAGGTTCAGTCCCTGATCTGGGAAGATCCCATGTGCCACAGAGCAAGGAAGCCCGTGGGCTACAACTACTGAGCCTGAGCTGCAGAGCCTGGGAGCCGAAACTGCTGAGCCCACACGGCGCAGCTATGAAGCCGGAGCAGGCTGGAGCCCGTGCTCTGCAACAAGACAAGCCACGCCACCCAGAAGCCCAGGCGCTGCCCCAGAGAGAAGCCTCCACCTCCTGCAACTAGAGAAAAGCCCTCCCAGCAGCGGAGATCCAGCACGGCCCAAATAAAGAAATAAAAACATACTTTAAGACTCTGACCTCAAGCTCCATTACTTTGGCCACTTGATGCCAAGAGCTGACTCTTTGGAAAAGACCCTGATGCCGGGAAAGATCGAAGGCAAAAGGAGAGAGGCGGGCGGCAGAAGATGAGATGGTTAGATAGCATCACTGACTCAGTGGACATAAATTTGAGCGAACTCCGGGAAACAGTGAAGGACAGGGAAGCCTGGTGCGCGGCAAAGAGTTGGGCACAGCTTAGTGACTAAACAACGACAATCACAAAGACTCAGAACCTGGGGTATGGAGGGGACAACAGAATCTGATGCGAGTGGATGGGATTAAACACATCATTGATCTTCCCAATGGCACCGATAAATGGCACCGATTGTTACTGAAACAGAAAACTTCTAAACATCAAATGATAAAGAAAGTCCCCCCAAATCAAGCAGTTATGATATACAGCCTGATGACTATAATTAATTATACCTTACTGCATATTTGAAAGTGGTTACATGAGCAAATCTTAGAAGCTCTCATCACAAGAAAAAAAATTACAACATGTGTATGGTGATAGATGTTAACTAGACTTATTGTGGTGATCACCTTGCAATACACACAAATACTGAATTATTATGTTTAGGTATACTCATTATTATACCTAAAACTAATATTATGTCAATTTTATCTCATTAACCCCCCCAAAGAATTATATATTTTAAAAAAGAATGTCCAGTGTCTTAAACCATAGAAGCAGGTCTAGATACACAAATTTTTAGTTCTAAATTGGCACATTGAGCATCTATAAGTCACTAGTTAGCCAATGATTATTCCAAAGAAGAGAAAGCTACAGTGAAATAAAACAAATCACCTGTTATGTCACAAATGAAAGCCAAACCACATACTCCACCCATTCACATTCTTCTCATCATTTCTTTTCAGGTTTCTGAATGCTTCAGAAACTATTTTAAAAAGAACACGTAACCACAGACTAAATTCACACGATGGTCTTTTCCCCACTAGCTGAGGGATATTTCCCCCTAGGCTCCTTTAGCTCTTACGCACACCCAGCTCTAGTTTTTCCAGGGCTTCAGTGTTTGCAGGATTCCAGCAAGGACTGCCCAGTAGGATTCCTAGCAGGTATCTTTCCGCCATGAACTAAACCATAGGGTAGCAGTCCCCAACATTTTCCTCACCGGGGGCTCGTTTAATGGAAAACAATTTTTCCCCAGATAAGGACGGGTGCAGGGGATGGTTTCAGGATGATTCAAGCACATTACATTTATGCTGCACTTTATTTCTATTGTTATTCAGTTCAGTTCAGTAACTCAGTCGTGTCCCATTCTTTGCAACCCCATGGACTGCAGCACGCCGGGATTCCCTGTCCATCACCAACTCCCAGAGCTTGCTCAAACTCATGTCCATTCAGTCGGTGATGCCATCCAACCATCTCATCCTCTGTCATCCCCTTCTCCTCCTGCCTTTAATCTTTCCCAGCATCAGGATCTTTTCCAATGAGTCAACTCTTCGCATCAGCTGGCCAGAGTATTGGAGTTTCAGCTTCAGCATCAGTCCTTCGAATGAATATTCAGAACTAATATCCTTTAAGATTGACTGGTTTCATCTCCTTGCAGTCCAAGGGACTCTCAAGAGTCCTCTCCAACACCACAGTTCAAAAGCATTAATTCTTTGGTGCTCAGCTTTCTTTATGGTCCAACTCTCACATCCACACATGACTACTGGAAAAACCATAGCTTATACTAGTCAGACCTTTGTTGGCAAAGTAATGTCTCTGCTTTTGAATATGCTGTCTAGGCTGGTCATAGCTTTTCTTTCAAGGAGCAAGTGTCTTTTAATTTCATGGCTGCAATCACCATCTGCAGTGATTTTGGAGCCTAAGAAAATAAATTCTCTCACTGTTTCTATTGTTTTCCCATCAATTTTCCATGAAGTGATGGGACCAGATGCCATGATCTTCGTTTTCTGAATGTTGAGTTTTAAGCCAGCTTTTTCACTCTTCTCTTTCACTTTCATCAAGAGGCTCTTTAGTTCCTCTTTGCTTTCTGTGATAAGGATGGTGTCTTCAGCATCCTTATCAGCATCCTGAGGTTATTGCTATTTCTCCCGGCAATCTTGATTTCAGCTTGTGCTTCATCCATACCAGCATTTCTCATGATGTACTCTGCATACAAGTTAAATAAGCAGGGTGATAATATACAGCCTTGACATACTCCTTTTTCAATTTGAAACCAGTCCATTGTTCCATGTCTGGTTTTAACTGCTGCTTCTTGACCTGCATACAGATTTTTCAGGAAGCAGGTCAGGTGGTCTTGTATTCCCATCTCTTGAAGAATTTTACACAGTTTTTTGTGATCCACACAGTCAAAGGCTTTGGTATAGTCAATGAAGCAAAAGTAGATGTTTTTCTGGAATTCTCCCTGCTTTTTCTATGGTCCAAAGGATGTTGGCAATTTGATCTCTGATTCCTCTGTCTTTTCTAAATCCAGCTTGAACATCTGGAAGTTCTTGGTTCACATACTGTTGAAGCCTGGCTTGGAGAATTCTGAGCATCATTTTACTAGCATGTGAAATGAGTGCAATTGTGCAGTAGTTTGGACATTCTTTGGCATTGCCTTTCTTTGAGATTGGAATGAAAACTGACCTCTTCTAGTTCTGTGGCCACTGCTGGGTTTTCCAAAGTTGCTGGCACATTGAATGCAACACTTTCAGAGCATCATCTTTTAGAATTTGAAATAGCTCAACTGGAATTCCATCACCTCCACTAGCTTTGTTTGTAGTGATGTTTCCTAAGGCCCACTTGACTTTGCATTCCAGGATGTCTGGCTCTAGGTGAGTGATCACACCATCGTGGTTATTTCGGTCATTAAGATCTTTTTTGTATAGTTCTTCAGTGTATTCTTGCCACCTATTGTTACCTCATGTTAAGAACCTCCACCCATAATTCTTCAGGCACTCTGTCTATCAAATCTAATCCCTTGAATCTATGTCTCACTTCCACCGTATAATCATAAGGGATTTGATTTAGGTCATACTTGAATGGTCTAGTGGTTTCCCCTACTTTCTTCAATTTAAGTCTGAATTTGGCAATAAGGAGTTCATGATCTGAGCCACAGGCAGCTCCCGGTCTTGTTTTTGCTGACTGTATAGAGCTTCTCCATCTTTGGCTACAAAGAATATAATCAACCTGATTCCAGTGGACCGTCTGGTGATGTCCATGCATAGAGTCGTCTCTTGTGTTGCTGGAAGAGCAAGTTTGCTATGACCGATGCGTTCTGTTGGCAAAACTCTGTTAGCCTTTGCCCTGCTTCATTTTATACTTCAAGGTCAAGTTTGCCTGTTACTCCAGGTATCTCTTGACTTCCTACTTTTGCATTCCAGTCCCCTATGATGAAAAGGACATCTTTTTTGTGTGTGTGTGTGTGTTAATTCTAGAAGATCTTGTAGGTCATCATAAAACCATTCAACTTCATCTTCTTCAGCATTAGTGATTGGGGCACAGACTTGGATTACTGTGATACTGAGTGGTTTGCTTTGGAAATGAACAGAGATCATTCTGTCATTTTTGAGATTGCATCAAAATATTGCATTTCAGACTCTTTTGTTGACCATGATGGCTACTCCATTTCTTCTGAGGGATTCCTGCCCGCAGTAGTAGATATAATGGTCATCTGAGTTAAATTCACCCATTCCAGTCCATTTTAGTTTGCTGATTCCTAGAATGTTGACGTTCACTCTTGCCATCTCCTGTTTGACCACTTCCAATTTGCCTTGATTCATGGACCTAACATTCCAGGTTCCTATGCGATATTGCTCTTTACAGCATCAGGCTTCACTTCCATCACCAGTCACATCCACAGCTGGGTATTGTTTTTGCTTTGGCTCCATTCCTTAATTCTTTTTGGAGTTATTTCTCCACTGATCTTCAGTAGCATGTTGGGCACCTACCGACCTGGGGAGTTCATCCTTCAGTGTCACATCTTTTTGCCTTTTCATACTGTTCATGACAAGGCAAGAATCCTGAAGTGGTTTGTGATTCCCTTCTCCAGTGGACCATGTGTTGTCAGACCTCTCCACCATGACCCGTCTGGCTTGGGTGGCTCTTCACAGCATGGCTCATCGTTTCATTGAGTTAGACAGGGCTGTGGTCCATGTGATCAGATCTATTATTATTACACTGTGATGTATAATGAAATAATTAGACAGCTCACCATAATGCAGAATCAGTGGCAGCCCTGAGTTGTTTCCCGAGCTCGTTTCCCGAGCTCTGGTGGTAAATGCAGATGCAGCTCGGCTCACTCACCTCTTGCTGTGCAGCCTGGTTCCTAACAGGCCATGGGCTGGTACCAATTCGTGGTCCAGGGTTTGGGGACCATTGGCATAGGGCACTCCCCGTCTGTCTCTGGGTTGGTGGCCTTTTCCGTGTAGGTTAATGACAGCCAGGGCATCATCAGCTCTGTCACACCAGTGCCTTCGGCCGTGGTGAGGAGGGTAGTCCAGGACCGTGTTCTCAGACTGCCCTTGGGTGGGCTCACCTGCCTCCTGTGTCCCTGCAGGTCTTCCTCTCGGGGCTAGGCCCCTCTCCACCTTTCCTCCATCCAGCTTTCACCAGTCTCTCAGCAGCAGTGGTCCTGGCGGCCTCTCCAGTGTTCCCCATCCTCTAGGTTCATGGGCATCTTCTCAGGGCATTTTGTCTGAATCCCTGCACTAATCTGACCGCGCCCAAGGAGAGACCTGGCTGCCCTTCAGTTCAGTTCAGTTGCTTGGTCATGTCCAACTCTCTGCAATCCCATGGACTGCAGCACGCCAGGCTTCCCTGTCCATCACCATCCCAGAGCTTGCTCAGACTCGTGTCCATGGAGTCGGTGATGCCATCCAACCATCTCATCCTCTGCTGTCCCCTTCTCCTCCCGCCTTCAATCTTTCCCATCATCAGGGTCTTTTCTAATGAGTCGACTCTTTGCATCAGGTGGCCAAAGAATTGGAGTTTCAGCTTCAACATCAGTCCTTCTAGTGAATCTTCAGGGATGATTTCCTTTAGGATGGACTGGGCTGTCCCTGCTCACCCTCTGTTTAGCGTGTGCTCCTAGAGGGTCAGTCCCCTGGATACTGTGTACTTTCCGCTCTCAGAATGCCGAAAAGCTGGGGTTTCTTTGACTGGGAAATGGGTCATCACTGTTCTATTACATTTTTCCATCAGAACTTTTGAAATTGTGTTTATATTTTGATCAAATTATCTTTTTTCTTCCATTTATAAAGACACTATGTATAAAATCTACTTTACAGTAATCATTTGAATACAAATGCACTTATCTTCCTAAGTTAGTGTTTCTCAAATTGAATTCTGTATCCTTTTTAAAATTAAAAAAATTTTTAATTTCTTTTTATTTACTTATTTGGCTGCGCCGGGTCTTAGTAGAGGCATGCAAGTTCTTTGATCTTCGTTGCGGCATTTGAACCCTTGGTTGCAGCGTGTGGGACCGAGCTTCCTGACCAGGGATGGAACCCTGCCTCCCTGCATTGGGAGCACGGCATCTTATCCTCTGGACCATCAAGGAAGTCCTCGGAATTCTGTATTCTTACTCATTTTTTTTTTTTTTAAAGAGATCTGTGGTGGTACTCATCTCAGAAGTACTACTTATCAAATATTTGGGGTTCCTCTTCTCCTTCCCCAGCCCATTACAGGAGTGGGATAGGATTACAGCGATTGGCCTGCATGATTGATCACACTCCTCAAATCTGCCAAGGACTTGTAAGCATTTACTTGCTGAAAAAGGACCCTCAAGAACTTCCCCTTTTCTGCACCGGTCCAGGCAGCAGCTGCTAGGAGAGCCTGGATTAAAGAGTGAGAACCTTACGACAAGGTCACAACCCTGTATTCCTCAATGAAGCATAGCCCCTGCTCACTGCAACTAGAGAAAGCGTATAGGAACAAAGACCCAGCATAACCAAAAATAAATAAATAAATATATAATACAAAAACTAAATGATGCATCTGCTTATTAACTGGTACTCAGAAAACTGGCTCAGTGTTGAGACCAGTAAAGGTGGATCCCTACTTTACGGAGGCAGTGGGGGTACAGGGCAGATGAACTCAAGTCTGAATGTGGCAGTTAGAGCCGTAAGCTAATAAGAGAATGTCTGTGGCCTTTGGGTGCAGACGGTTTCTTAAACAAAACCCAGAAAACAATCAATAAGCAAAAATACGCTGATCTGATCGTGTCAAACATTTAAGGATTCAAGAATTTTTGCTCAATGGAAAAAAAAAACAGGCAAAGTTAATGGGTAACTAAAACAGTGAGGGAAAGATACTTGCAATGTCTAAAACCAACAACAGTAAAATTGAGAATAAAAAGTTGATCCTATAAATTGAAGGGGACGACCCAATCCATTAAGTTTAAACATCCCAGAAAACTCAATATACATGGGCCAGGATACGGCGAGGCCGTCCACAGAGGGGAAACACAAATAGCAAAGCACGAAGTGAGCTGAGCCTCACCGGTAACCAGAGACATGCAACCTAAAACACCCCGGAGGCTGGCCAAAGCGAGAAAATAGGAGAGTACCAGATGTGTGTGGGGGACACTCAGTGGGTGCATACAGAAAGCAAGCTGGCATTACTGACTCCTGGGCAAACGTCCAGACAGAACTATAATTCCAAAAGATACATGCGCCCCCATCTTAACTGCAGCACTGTTCACAACAGCCAAGATCATGGAAAGAATCTAAATGTCCATTGAGAGATGAAAGGATAAAACAGATGTGGCACATATATACAGTGGAATACTACTCAGCCATAAAACAGATTGAAAAAAATGCCATTTGCGGCAACATGGATGGACTTAGAGATTGTGATACTGAGTGAAATAAGTCAGAGAGAGAAAGACAAATATATCATCACTTACATGCAGAAGCTTTAAAAAGTGATACACATGAACTTATTTACAAACAGAAACAGATCCACAGATATAGAGACCTAACTTATGGTTGCCAGAGGGGGAAGGGGGAATATTTTCACTGCGATAGATAATAATTGACTTGAACTTTAGAGGCTGGTTGTTTTTAGACAGCCAAGTGTACCATATAGTTTACAGAACTGTGGGAAGAGATACTTCATGAGCTGGAGCCCATGTTTCGCTCAGTTGTCATCAAAGTCTGTTCCCCACTAATTTTAGACCAGCCTGTATAAACACAGCATGTTCACGGTTATGAATCACAGAGTGGATACTTGAATTGTCTTTAGTGAAATTTGTCCACGCCAGCCTTCAAAGGGAAGAATTTAAGCCTGGACGCTCCACTAGTGATCAACACACACAGCAAATACTTAACCTCTATTGTATTTGGTGGCATAGAAATAATCATGTTGAGCATTCATCCAATACACCCTTTTCAGTCTCAAGATCTAAACTGTTAGCAGTGTGTGGGCTGGGATACATAAACAGGAAAGAAAACAAGGATTCGCCTTTGAGAAATGGTACAACAACGTACACCAGCCAAGTTGCTCGACCCTTGCAGCTGCACAAGTGGAACTCGTGCTTAATGTCAGTGAAAGAGCAGGATATAGAAATGTGGGTCTATTTTACGGAATCAAAAAAGTGAATGAATCTTGGAAGTTTTTTTTTTTTTAATTAAGAGTATTGTTTATCAAGTTTCTGTGGAGTGAGGGGTTTCCTGAGAACTGCATACAACTTGAACTCCGAGAGCTCAGGAAACGATTGTTCAACAGATGGAAACGAATGCTCTTTCTGCTTCCTGATCAGTGACTCTCATCCTAACTGAGTAGGAGAACTTCTGGTTAACGTCAAAGAATTTAATGGTTGCCCAAATGATAGGAAAGTGAAAAAGCGTTAGTTGCTCAGTCATGTCCGACTCTTTGAGACCCCATTGACTATAGCCTGCCAACTCTTTGCAACTCCTCTGTCCGTGGAATTCTCTGCAAGAATACTGGAATAGGTTGCCATTTCCTTCTCGAGGGGATCTTCCTGACCCAGGGATCAAACCTGTGTCTCTTGCGTTGCAAGAAGATTATTCACCATCTGAGCCACCAGGGAAGCGGCTGTGGTTTTGCTTCTGTTCACTGAGAATCCACAGATTCACTATGGATTTAACAACGCCTTTCGATTCGTTAGTCAGTATCCATCACAACAGCTTCTGTTTTCATCTGAGAAAATAGTACATATTTATACAAGATGTACTCTGCATATAAGTTAAATAAGCAGGGTTACAATATACAGCTTTGACACACTCCTTTCCCAATTGGGAACCAGTCTGTTGTTCCATGTCTGGTTCTAACTGCTGCTTCCTGACCTGCATTCAGATTTCTCAGGAGGCAGGTAAGGGGGTCTGGTATTCCCATTTCTTGAAGAATTTTCCACAGTTTGTTGTGATTCATACAGTCAAAGGCTTTAGCATAGTCAGTGAAGCAGAAGTAGATGTTTTATAACTTATATGCAGAGTACATCATGTGAAATGTTGGACTGATGAAGCACAAGCTGGAATCAAGATTGCAGGGAGAAATATCAATAACCTCAGATAAGCTGATGACACCACCCTTATGGCAGAAAGCAAAGAGGAGCTAAAGAGCCTCTTGATGAAAGGGAAAGAGGAGAGTGAAAAAACTGCCTTAAAAGTCAACATTCAAAAAACTAAGATCATTGCATCCGGTCCCATCACTTCCTGGCAAATAGATGGGGAAACAATGGAAACAGTGAGAGACTTTATTTTCTTGGGCTCCAAAATCACTTCAGATGGTAACTCCAGTCATGAAATTAAAAGATACTTGCTCCTTAGAAGGAAAGCTATGACAAATCTAGACAGCATATTCAAAAGCAGAGACATTACTTTACCAACAAAGGTCCAACTAATCAAAGCTATGGTTTTTCCAGTAGTCATGAATGGATGTGAGAGTTGGACCATAAAGAAAGCTGAGTGCTGAAGAATTGATGCTTTTCATTTGTAGTGTTAGAGAAGACTCTTGAGAGTCCCTTAGACAGCAAGGAGATCAAACCAGACAATCCTAAAGGAAATCAACACTAAATATTCATTGGAAGGACTGATGCTGAAACTCCAATACTTTGGCCACTTGATGCAAAGAGCTGACTCATTGGAAAAGACTCTGATGCTGGGAAAGATTGAAGGCAGGAGGAGAAGGGGATGACAGAGGATGAGATGGTTGGATGGCATCACCGACCTGATGGACATGAGTTTAAGCAAGCTCCGGAAGTTGGTGATGGACAGAGAAGACTGGTGTGCTGCTGCAGTCCATGAGGTCACAAAGAGTCGGACACAACTGGGTGACTGAACTGAACTGAACTGATCCAAGACGTATTCATTCCTTCTACAGACAAGACTTGGTTGTAAAGGGTTTTTGGGCTTTGGCAGTAACTGGATGGTTCCCAAGAATCAGTGGCCCACTGGGCAGACTGCCACAGAATTCTTCCATTAGCTCTGGGCTGAGATCACATCTGCTGGGAGGCAGGAGTGTGTTAGCAAGACTGCTCCTCTCTAGTCACCCTCCATGCTCAGTCCTTTGTTGTTGTTGTTGTTCAGGCGTTAAGTTGTGTCTAACTCTTTGTGACCCCATGGACTGCAGCACTCCGGGCTTCCCTGACCTTCACCATCTCCTGGAGTTTGCTCAGACTCATGTCCCTTGAGTCAGTGATGCCATCCAACCATCTCATCCCCTGTCATCCCCTTCTCCTCCTGCCTTCAATCTTTCCCAGCATCAGGGTCTTTTTTAATGAGTCAGTTCTTTGCATCAGGTGGCCAAAGTATTAGAGCTTCAGCTTCAGCATCGGTCCTTCCAATGAATATTCAGTGTTGATTTCCTTTAGGATTGTCTGGTTTGCTCTCCTTGCTGTCCAAGAGACTGTCAAGAGTCTTCTCCAGCACAATTCGAAAGCATCAATTCTTTGGCGCTCAGCCTTCTTTATGGTCCAACTGTCACATCCATACATGACTACTGAAAAAATCATAGCTTTGACTAGACAGACCTTTGTTGGCAAAGTGACAACTCTGCTTTTTAATACACTGTCTAGAGCTGTCATTGCTTTTCTTCCAAGTAGCAAATATATTCCTAGGGATGGTAGAAAAGATCTACTCTTCTAGCATAAAAGTGTCCTTGGTTCAGGCCATTTCCACCTACATTCCCTAAGTTCTTTTCCTGGGAAGGATATAAGGATATATTCACTCTTTAAAGCATCCTTTATTCAGCCACCTTAAGAAACATACACCCACTATTTGGAGAAGGAAGGCTTGCTCTCAATCAGGTCCTCTTTTTGTACATGAAATTATACTTCCTTCCCTCCAACAGCACCAGATTCAAAGAAAAATGAAGACAGCAGAGATCCATATTATTTGTTCTAAACCAAGAAATATAGCCATCTCCAGATTGCATGGGCTTTGTCCCTTCTGTATCTGTACCCACATGAAGAAGCATTGCTATGCCAACACAATCTGGATGTTCTTCATCCAGCTGCCTGTTTTTGTTGATGTTGTTGTTCAGTCGCTAAGTTGTGTCCAACTCTCTGTGACCCCAAGGACTGTAGCATGCCAGGCGCCTCTGTCCTCCACTATCTTCCAGAGTGTGCTCAAACTCATGTTCTTGGAGTCAGTGATACCATCCAACCATCTCAGTCTTTTGCCTTCTGTCTTTTCCACTGAGTTGGCTCTTCCCATCAGGTAGCCAAAGTAGATGGATATTACTTTTTATTTTCTCCAGGGAAGGGAAGATTTAGCCCTTAAAAACCTAGCACCTGATACCTTTTATACCACCTGCCTGAAGGGACCTCTAGGGACTGAAACAAATAGATCCCAGTGTGTTTTCTCCCTTAGGATTTAGCACAATATTCTCATGGTTATTTATGTCAAAGAAGCATGTCTGTGCACACCAACAATCTGTGTGCACCAGCAATCAACTGAGCCCTGGAGAATTTAAATGATTTCACTCAGACTGCATTGCTCTCCTTAGGATTAGTTCTTGAAGAAAGGCAGTTTTCCTGGTGGGTTGAAGAACTAGCAGGCTGTCATGGTAACAGCAGCTCTAGATTAAGAGTAACGCCCAGAAATTCCTGCCAGGGAGTGGGCATGCAGGGTTCTGGAAGCTGTGCCCATCATGGCCTCCACAGCAAGGAACACTTTCACAAAGAGCTAAGATTTTCTCATTTATTCCCAGTAGGGCAGCACAGTAATTTGGATTGCAGAGACTGATTTTGCCAAAAACATAGGGACGGGCCAAATGGCACAGGCACAAAACACTTGAAAAAGCTGCCATCTTCCTCTCTCACACACAGACAGAATGTGAAGATCTCAAAGACGGTATTAGAGGACCACTCTCCTGGCACGTGTTCAAAAAAGCAGGAACAGATGCACACTCACCCTCTATTCGATCAGAGAGAGAAAGACCCAGAATGAAAGTAATTGAATTAGGCATTTTCACAATTCTCACAAAAAAGAGCAAGCAATACAAACAGAATAAAAGAAGCCTGTGTGGCTTATTCATTTCATTTTGTATTTTAATTAATTTTGTTTGCGATACGCCAGGAAAAGGCAAATGCTTCTCTGTGTTACCACAGGGCTGCTGGGGCTGGAAGACAAGGACTGTCATTTCCAGGGGCAAGGATCAGCTTTTGAGAAGGAAAAAGGGAGGGGTCCCTGGTTCCCAGATTACGTAACTAACGGATGAGGAGCTGACGTGACTCTGCCATGATGTAAAGCTTGGAACTCTCCTTCTGCCGTCGTAATCTGCGTCATTTTGCCTGGAGAGTCTGCTGGAATTTCAGCTTTAGGGAGAGTGGACCAGGTGAACGGAAGTGCTTTGGTTCTGTGTCTGGATCTAGAACGTTCCTCCAGGTAGAGAGGCCAGTGGCTGGAGGGGGACACTTGGGCTTCTGGCACGGCTGTCCCGTGTGGGACCCACCTGGAGAACAGGTGCTCAGCCACTGCCGTCTCTAGAAAGGGCAGGGGGGCCAATGATCAGGAGGGCTGGCGTCTGATTCCCAGACAATGGATGGATGAGTAAAGGCATAAGCAGCGATCCTACTTTCAAAAGAAAGTAAACGGGGGCCAGGGTCTCAGTAGAACAAGCTACAGTTCAAGTCTAGATGAAGAACTAGAGAAGAAACCGGGGACTGGGTTGTACACGTGAAATATGTACAGCGTTCTGCATGTCAGCCAGTAAGGTGTGTGTGCATGTGTTTTTTTGAAGGAATATCACTTCGTGTCGGACCTTCAAATCAAGGCTGGAAAAATTAGTTTTTTAAAAGGAAACTAGGGATTGAGGAAGAAAGCGAAAACCCGTAGGCACCTGCTGGAAGGGAGGTGCCCGCAGCTTGCATCTGACACGGGGAAATCCTAGGTCCCGTTCTCTATACAGGCCAGGCATCCCGTGTCTTCTTGTAGACGTCAGGGTCCATGGTGGACTGAGAGAGACGGTGAAGCCAGAAACTGAAGACCTTTGGCATCCACCTCTGGGCACAGCTGGGAAGGCCAGCCTAGTAACAGGGTGACCAACTCACCCTGTTTGCTTGAGACTGTCTCTGAGTTTAGCTTTGAAACTTCAGTTTCCTATAGATCCCCCGATCCTGGACACTCAAGGACAGTTGAGCACCCTACTGGTCACCATCTGAGTCCATTAGTTGTCCTGGCTCCTGCAGATCTCATTACTTGTTAGAAAGATGTCCTCAGACAATGGGACTGACTGATGTCACTGTCTGTACATATATATTGATATATATTTGTATTTTTATCTGGGTATCTTCCCAAGTGGCACAGCGGTAAAGAATCTGCGTGCTACAGCAGGAGATGCAAGAGATGTGGGCTTGATCCCTGGCTTGAGAAGATCCCCTGGAGAGGGAAATGGCAACCCACTCCAGTATTCTTGCCTGGGAAATCCCATGGACAGAGGAGCCTGGTTGGCTATAGTCCATAGGGTTGCACACAGTTGGACACGACTGAACAACTGAGCACACACACATGTTTATATTTATATGACACTGATGCTGAGTGCTTTTCTCCCACAGTTCTGATGTACATTATACTTCTCAAGCCTTCAGAGCAAGAAGCATACAGCCTGGTTATTTCATGAGGGCCTCTGGCAGGTGAGTGTCAGGAAAGGGAGAGGCTTGTCTCCTAGGATTCCTCACACAAAACACTGCTCTCCAGGAAGGTGCCTTGAAAATCTGCCTTGCGCACTCCAGGGCGGAAATCTCATTCATCAAAGGATATGTGACTTGGATTTCTCGTTCAGTTAAAGCCATGTGATGCTCTGGAACATTCTCCCTAGAGATCTGTACCAATTAATGAGAGTCCTCAGACCTGGAAGATTTTTAGGTCCAGTTTCCTTTAGTGGAAGAAATTTACTGATTCATCACTCAGCTTGGGAAAGGAACTCACTCTGGACTCAACAGTCCTTCAGTGCTGCTTTTATTGCTTTTTAAGAATTGCAACAAACATTTTCCCCATGTTATATAATATCTTCTTATTTTCAGAACATTAAAGACATGGGAATGAATTAGAATAATCCATTAAAATATACACCATTTATAGAACTCAGGCTATTTTCAAAGATATGTTTAAGTAGGGGCATGGTTAGATTAATTCTCAGCATCAAAGGTGCATTTTAACTTTGGTATATGAAGTGTTTTGACATTTTTTATGCATTCAAGAATATTCTACATTAAAGCTAACATGGTAATATCATATTACAGTAATCACTTTTTTCTCTTTCTCTTCTCTTTTTTAAACTATGGAAGTATAACACATTTACAGGAGACTTAGAAAATATTGAACAAGGTTATAGAACAAAGTTACCTATGGTTCCACTATATATGACTACAGTAATCATTTTAATCTGTCATGTCAAGGATGACGGCTTTGCTGGTAGAATGGAATCATTTATTCTGTATGAAGTCAAAGAGCTCACATGGGCTTCTTGACAGCTGGAATTATGGTGTGGTTCCTCTTCTGGAAAAACCAAAATTACGTTTATAAAAACCCCCTTTTGAAAGGAAATGTTAGAAACAGACATTCCCAAAGCTGGAAAGTCCCTCTCTGCAGCAGTATTAATGCTGCTGTGATGGTTCATTAAAATGTAGGCAATATGGCAGCTATTAAGTGTTGGAAGTCTTTCTAGTAACCAAGGTAATTGAAAAACTAGCCTGACCCTTTCTAATGAGGTTTTAATAAATTCCACTTTGGAAATATATCAGAGTGGGATTGTTTACACCAATGATGGTCCTTTGGGGTCAGAAAGCTCAAGTATCAGTTCTTAAAGTTACCCAAACATGTCACCATGGAAACTGCCCATGAGTGTGTTTCTGCATGGATGAGCATCAGTGTAACATCTGATACTTACATTTTAACAAGCTGTGATTAGCTATGAGCAATGAACTATATCGGCACAGCGTAAAAGTAAGGACATTGCAATCAAGGCTTACAGGTTTTTGAGTCAATAGAAGCATGACAATATTGCCAATAAATGTCGACACATTCAGTTCTGTGGTATTAGCTCTTTGTTGAGTAGAGTTGTAACCTACTATTTTCCATGAGCATAGCCCACTAAGAAACAAGAGGAGGAGGAGGTGGGAAGAGAGGGATCTTTAGGAAAAGGATTTTTTGGGAGAATGGCACTGAAACATGTATACTATCATGTAAGAAACGAATCGCCAGTCTATGTTCGATGCAGGATACAGGACGCTTGGGGCTGGTGCACGGGGATGATTCAGAGAGATGATATGGGGAGGGAGGTGGGAGGGGGGTTCAGGATTGGGAACTCATGTGCACCCATGGCGGATTCATGTCAATGTATGACAAAACCAATACAGTATTGTAAAGTAAAATAAAGTAAAAATAAAAATTAAAAAAAAAGAAACCAAAACTGCTGCCAGAGTTACTACTGATGTCATTGTATAATCCAGGTCAGTAGGTGACAACGGCTATTTCATCAGGGTATCTACTGACTATTGATAGATGATGCTGTGCAACCAGCGTCGTGATATAAAATGCTAAGCATTCATTGAGCTCACTCATCTGGGGGCTGCCTGGGAGATTGCTGATTCCGGTTTTGGGAGACTTTGCTAAAGCAGCTTTCCACCAAATGTCCCTTAGTCTTCTGCGTGCTCAGAAGGAGAGCCTGGAATGTTCTTCTCACAGTGATGGCTGAAGCCCAGAGAAAAAGCCCAAGCACACAAGCATGTTTCCTGACTCTACCACATCACATCTGGTCACCTATCATTGACCAAAGCAATCTGAACGACCAGTGCCCAAAATCGGAGGGCAGGCTATACACCCCACCCATCTGAGACCAAAAGAGGTTACATTGCTGTGACCACCATCAGTGGAGCCAGGAAGTACTTTCATTCACCGGAAATGAGGGGGAAGATGTTACTATGTCAAACAGCAATCTAATCTTCTACAATCCAGTGTCATCTAGACAGCCAAAAATGTATTGGATCACCAAACTCCACTCTGGCAATTGAACCAGTACTGTTATGATCAGCTACATTAGTTAGCTTTGACGGCAGAAACAAACACCCTCAAATCTCTGTAGCATACTGAGACACAGTTAGCCGACGACAGTTTTTACTGAGGAAACAATGATTTCTTGGCCACATTCCATATCTCGGCCCTAGGTCAGCTGTTCCACCTTGTAGCTCTTCTCACTCTGGACCCACGCAGAAGGAACAGCTCCAGTCTGGGCTGTGCTGGTCTTGCAGCAGATGGAAAGAGCAAGAGAGAGGTCAGAAACTCACGATGCCTTTGCAGCTTCTGCTCTGAACTGATCCCGCACCACTTCTGCTTCTCAGGCCCCAAATAGACCAGGGTCAGTGAT
Organism: Redunca redunca; assembly: GCA_006410935.1. Classification (NCBI taxonomy): domain Eukaryota; kingdom Metazoa; phylum Chordata; class Mammalia; order Artiodactyla; family Bovidae; genus Redunca; species Redunca redunca. The sequence goes on from SJYQ01007550.1 coordinate 320,360, forward strand.
GAATGGGCCAGGGTGGGGAGGTGGCGAAGCTCTTGTGTGACAGGAAGGTACAGCTGCTGGCTTTGCATCCCAGACGATTCTTTCTAATTCATTCTAGCTTCACTGCAACCTAGAATGTCTACCCCTAGGATGAGGAGGGAATTGGACAGGTCTTGGAGGCCTGGCGTGCTGCGATTCATGGGGTCGCAAAGAGTCAGCGACGACTGAGAGACTGAACTGAACTGAACTGGAGGATAGGGTCATTTACACGGTAATAACTTCTTCCAAAAGTCAGGATTTACCGAAGAAGAGAGGTTCTGTGAAAAGTGGGCATGGGTGCCTCGATGGTATTATACCCAAGGAGCAGGGATACCAGCTGAAGCAATGAAATGTTTCTGAAGGTGTGAAGTGATTATGTGAACATAAGGTTTCGAGGTGACCCTGACATTGACACGGACAACAATCATTTGAGTCACCAAAATGTGAGTGACTGATAGCATTCTCCCCAGCTCAGAAAATACAATGGGATCCTGCTTTGATGCTGGTGTTGGAGTTCAAATCAAATGTCTGCACTATTATCCAGTATTTTTGAGTAATGGAAGAGACATTTTGCATATTATCATGCTTTGTGGAAACATTAAGATCTCTGAAAGTTAAAAAAAAAAAGATGGTTTGGCCTATAATTTGACTGAATTCAGCTATAGTAAGGTATTTAAAACTGAAATGTAAAATTCCTTTTCTTTTTAAAGATAATACTTTGCCTTCTGGATTATGTTGTAAAATTTTTAATGGTTGGAGATGGACAGGATCAGTTTGAAGATATTTGTTTAAAAAATTGAAGCCCCCGTTGACAAGCAGGTGATTACAACCATGAGACTGGAGCTTCCAAGACAAGCTTGGAAAATCTCATGATGCTAACGAGCAAGGAAGCGTTCAGAAACTACTAAAGGGGTGGCAGACAGACTCAGGAACCAAGGAGGATGAACCTTATCTGTCCAAAGACAGGGACGATTTGAGCATCAATAAGGATAACAACAAAAACAAAAGACCAAACATACACAGCATGTGTAAATCCAGGAGGTCATAAGCAGGCTTAAAAAACCCATAATCCACAATGTATTGATTACTTTTTGAGGATGTAGGAAACCAATTCAGCAATGTGAAAAGAACAAGGGACTTCCCTGGTGGTCCAGTGGTTAAGAATCTGCCTTCCGAGGCAGGGGACTTGGGTTTAGTCTCTGGTCTGTAAACTAAGATCTCAACCCTAGCATTCTCCACCCCGAAAGCTGCTAGAAAAGCAAAAGTGAACCTACAGATTAAAAAGACCAAAGAGGCTTGTCAATCAACATGATCAGTAACTAGGATCCGAAGCCTACATTGGTAGCCAGCATGCTGGAGTAAATTCCCCAGAGAAACTGAAGTTTAACTCAAATTTGACTTTTAAATGGAAATCATCTAACTGGAAAAACTAGAGTTCCAGTGTCTTGGAAGTCACCAAACCCATAGTTCATGATCTTTCACAATCAAAACTGTGTAACGCGTTTTAAGTCTCTCCCTGCTGAAATGATTGCTATCCTGCTCATGAGCTCAAAGCGAGTCAGTGAGCATTGGGCTGGACACACATAGGACACGGAACAGCAGCTGTTCTTGTGAACCATCCCTGGGCCTCTCAGAAAGACTCATGATAACACGTGACGTGACTGGTTAATGTGGCATCCTTTCATAAGCCATGAGGACATATTATTTTTCTATACTCTTAAAACCTTGCTTTAGACCTTACACTCTCGGACAACATGAGCAATGCCTTCATTGTACTCATTGCACAAATAGCAAAAATACTCATTTGGCCACTAAAACTGAGCACAAAATACCGTACATTTGATCCAGCTGTGGAGCCCGACAGCTTGCGTGACCACTACAAGCTGAGAGGAAGTGGGATGGCTTTTCCCCTAAGAGCACAGCTGAAATGTGCTCAAACAATGACAAGTCTTCATGGTCAACAGACATGTTTTCTCTTTACCATTTATTTTATGATCTGTAAACCTCAAGGTGAGTGTCTCAGGTGGCTCAGTGGTAGAGAACCCACTGCGCATGCAGGAGACACAAGATGGATCCCTGGGTTAGGAAGATCCCCTGGAGAAGGAAATGGCAACTACTCCAGTATTATTGCTCGGAAAATCCCACGGACAGAGGAGCCTGGTGGGTTATAGTCCGTAAGGTCTCAAAGAGTCTGACATGACTGAGCAGCTAAGCAACAAACCTCAAGGTATGGGGTTGGCCAGCAAGTTCACTGGGGTTTGTCTGTAAGGTGAACTTTTTGACCAATCCAATTCATCCTGAATCTGCTTTCAACAGTGACAACTGGTCCGTTGAAACCTTTGTAAACACAGAGCCCACTGCTTGCCACTTAACGTAAGAGTGAAAGAAGGCAGAAATCCAAATATACCCGACCAGGCTCTAGGGAGCTACAAAGCTAAGGAGCTGACAATAAAACCCACAAAACCCATTTTTATCAGAACTTTCCTAACCAAACAAACTGGATGCTACGAAAGAAAACAATGTTAGCAATATTAATATTAAAAATTCTCCTTAGATATTCTCTTATAGTAATCCCTCTGTTATTCTGCACCCACTTAGTCTTTGCAGCTAAAGCAAAATCCTTTTTTTTTAGATGCTACTTTCTAATTATTCAGGCATTGCTTCAAATATATCTATCTATCTATCTATATCTCAACAGCATATTGAGAATCTTCCAAGAATGAGCTTCTAATACATCACCTTTCTTTTCTCTCTTTTCTCTGCAGTGATACAGAGGAATCCAAAACATCTTTGCTGAGGGAAGGAATGATGGAAGGATGGAAAGAAAGATGGGAGGGAGGGCAGACTGCCTAGCATGTATAGTCTAAAGGCTGAAACATTACATCTTTTTCCAAGCTCTGCTTGACATAGCTAATATTTGCAAGACTAAATTTAAAAACAAAACTTTAGACTAAAATTGAATGTTAAGGAAAGATGTACAGTTTGTGCAGTTAAGGTGGATGAATGGTTAATTACTATGAGATCTGGTAATTTGGTACAACTATTAAAATATAGACTGACCAATTCACTTCAGCTATAACACTATTATTACTCTGCAATTACTTCTATCATTCCTCCCAAGGTTTTATTTTTAAGTCAAACTATCAACGATTAGTCAGATGTTTGATAATATGTGCGTGAGAAATTAATTCACTCACTTTAACAATACTTGTTACCAGTAATATGTAAAATTACCTCTGAGTAATTTGGCGAGAGGTATTTCCCATTGCATTTGGCAATGCTCCTCAGAATTTTTAAGGCTTTATCTCCTTTCTTCCGAGTAATCAGCCAGCGGGGAGATTCAGGAACAACCCTAATGAGAAGAAGTCTCTTTTGAGTTATGCTTGTGAATTTCAAAAGTTTATGACTTGAGTTTCATTCAAAATGGATCTTACAATTAGATACATATTTAGAAGATTCTGAGAGCTTACAGTTAGCTCTCTGAAATGTAGATTACCTTTGCAAGCTTATAGTGGAAGGGAAAAAATGCTCACTTGACAACTGAATCATTGCTCATGACAAAATAAATCAATATCAATATCACATTGCTCTTGCAAGAAAGCTATATTAGAATACACGTCCTCAATTACATAGAAGAAAAGAACTGGGATTTCATGAGCATTTAGGAAAAGGTTAAGAACCTAATTTATGTAAATTGATTTGCTCATATATTAAAATTAAATTAGAGGAAAAATTAAAATATGTTCACTCTAACAAGAATCAAATGCCTACACCTACAATTTTCTGATAATTTAATTTTCTGAGGCTCTTAACATTTTCTTATTCCCCTGAGAATTCCTGAGTAACACTAATTTGTTCAGTAAAATATACAGAGAAGCAATCTTGTTCACTGCATTTAAACTGCATGTTGAAATACTGGCAGGTACAGTCTGTGGCCTTGTAGTTTTCCTAAAAATGTTACAAAATAATAAAATATAATTATTACTCTACTGTGAATGTGTTTCAGAATTTTATAATTTAATAATAAGAATTAGTCAAAAATCAATCAATAAATAACCTCTGAAAATTCTCTAGAAATTCTCAAAGCCCATTTCTGAAGATGTTAGATATCTCCGTAATTGCCTTCATGTCCATGTTTGTTTAGAAGCACACATTCTAAGTGTCTGTTGAGTAAGAATAAATTCAATAATGACCAAAATCAAATTACCAGTAATAAAGGAGGAAGAGAAAGTTGGGCAGTGTGATGGCTAGCTGGATCCCCTGCCAATTGGGGATAAAGTAGGCAATTCCAGGAAGAATTATGATTCCAAGGGTGAAGAACATTTGAATCACTATTCCCACAATCCTTCTTTGCTTTGAACCTACTATTTCAGTCACTGAAGGAAAATAAACACAGAGGTTAAGGAAGCTCAATATCAGTTCTAAAACAAAGAAAGAAACAAAGACATTACACCTGTTACATCCATCCGTCAGTATCACCAGGATACCGTGCAGTGTTTACTGTGCTCCCAAGCCTTCTGGCCAAACCCAGTGCACGCTCAGTCACTCAGTCGTGTCTGACTCTTTGCACCCCCATGGACAGTAGCCCACCAGGCTCCTCGGTGCATGGGATTTCCCAGGCAAGAGTACTGAAGTGGGTTGCCATATCCTTCTCCAGGGGATTGCCCCAATCCAGGGATTGAACCTGCGTCTCCTGCAGCTCCTGCTTTGCACATGGAATCTATTGGTTTCTATCTGCCCCTAATCCCATTCTGATCATCCTGGGGAATGCTCCCTTACTGCTGTCCTAAGAACACAACTAGGAAAACTCAACAAGACTGAGGCGTCCTTAAAAACACTTCATAGCAGTTACCCCTCCTATGCCAGCCACCAACCATTAGGGCCCCACGAAAAAGATCTGAAAGATCCCCAAAGTGGGCACCCCAAAGAAGGATCGTCCGGCAGTAACAGAAGACAGTGGAAGCCCACAGGTCTGGAGTGATAATCCAAGAAAAGGCTTCGCGTTTCCCTGGTCACAAATCCACTGTGACTCTGAGAAAGTGCCCATCCTACACACGACTGGAAAGAGAACAGCCAGGACCTTCTCCAGTAACAGGAGCAAGGAACAAAGGGAAGTTTTTCTTCCCTTTACAATCAGAAGCCCATCTTTCTGGGTATAGATGATAGCAAAAGTTTACAAATGAAGCTCTCGTGTTCAGGTCATATCTCCTGGGTGGTAAAAAGTGCTCCAGTTGTGTGGAAGGAATAGAATCAAAGGAATAATGTTTGAGAGCACAGCAATGTTAGCTCACACTGTGTCATAGAAATATATGGAAAATGCTTTTAAAACGTTTCAAGGAACTACTGAAATAATCTCTGAGAAAGCAAAGCAAGGGCTGCCCTGGTGGTCCAGTGGTTAAGAATCTGCCTGCCAATACAGGGGACACCGGTTCAATCCCTGATCTGGAAAGATCCCCCATGCCATGGATCAACTAAGTCCAGGTGCCACAACTTCTGAGCCTGCGCCCTGCAACCCACGAGCTGTAACTGCTGAGTCCATGTGCTGCAACTTCTGAAGCCCGAGCTCCCTGGAGACCACGCTCTGCAGCAAGAGAAGGCACCATGAACAGAAGCTGGGCACCGCAACTCAAGAGCGGCCCGTGCACAGCAACGCAGCCCGGTGCAGCCAAAAATAAATGAAAAAAAGACAAGAGAAAGCAAAGCAAGAAAGCATGTGACGACAGTATGACTAGAAAGTGCTAGAAAGTGGTTCACCCCAGTTTTTTTGTGACATGTCATATTTGGTTGTCAAATATATACATAACATATACCAAATACAATGGTGGGAATTTTAATTTCTAAAGACTCAGTGGCGTGTCTCTCACCCTCCTATGTTGCAGGAGTAACCACTGCGGTAGGACTGAATTGTCACCAGACTTGCCGGAGGAAGGCTGAGCAGTGGCACTTCTCCCTCCCAAACCCTGATTCTCAAACAGACCAGGAGACGAAGCCAGGTCTTACCGATCACGTAGCAGGTCATCCATGTCCCCTTTCCAAACACGCCTTGTAGGAAGCGGAAGATCACAAACACGGGGAAATTGGGAGCAAACGCCACCACGACACCAGTGACGCCAACACCGAAACACGATAGCAAGTAAATGACTATTCGGCCGTACCTTTTTGAGAGGAAGAGATTACCTTAAACGTTTTTTTCAACACGATGAGAAGACTGTCATTGTAAGTGTTGTTAAAAGAACTTCAAGTGCAGAACTTTCGTCCCCTAGAAGTTCCTGATCACCACGTCAAGGATTACAGAAAGTGCTACGTTTTGCTTTATAGCAAAACCAGGGCAAATAAAAACATATGCCTCTGAAATGACATTATGAAATTTAAAGCACAGAATGTATCCTTTGGGATTGCAGTTTCCAAAAGAGATAAGCTGCTCCATCTCTCCGTGTCCTCGTCCACAACGAATTCTCCCATACGATCTCCCTGGTGGCAGCTTGGACACTTCCTAGCATTCCTGTGGGTGGAGTCAGAGAGAGGCACAGAAAGAAGCGGAAATGGTCAGGACGGCCAAGAGGCCTGGCCTTCCATCCTGGCTCAACCATAAACCAGTCACGCAACTTGGGGTGAATTTCTTGAGAAATTTCCATCAAATTCACACAGTTTCTTGCTTCACAGTGGAGATGTAAGTGGTCTCGGTTTACCTAGGGTTTTAAATTCACTCTCTGCCTTTCCTACTGTCCTCTCATAGATATGTTGTTGTCTAGTTGCTAAGCTGTGTCTGACTCTTTTGTGACCCTGCGGACAGTAGCCTGCCAGGCTCCTCCGTCCAGGGATTTCCCAGGCAAGAACACTGCAGGTCAGAAAGGGGGTCAGGGGAAAGGAAGATAGAGTCCTGAGTGTTGAATATCCAGGTATCTGCCATTCGTGTATGCACCGGCTTTTCATTTAAGCACCATTTTCAAACCTTGGATTAGAAGTGCCCTGGATATAGAATAATATTTCCATAAATATAAGAGGTACCTATGATGGGCCAGGAATTTGGATGTCTGCTTGCTCAGTCACTAAGTCATGTCGGACTCTTTGAAACTCCATGGACTATAGCCCGCCAGGCTCCTCTGTCCATGGGATTTACCAAGCAAGAATACTGGAGTGGGTTGCCTCCTCCAGGGGACCTTGAACAGGGATCAAACCTCCATCTCTTGCATTGGCAGGCAGATTCTTGATCACTGAGCCACCTGGGAAGCCCCTTACAGATAGGTGACCTACTCCGTTGTTTCTTGTCCTTTCCTTCAAGACTATGAGATTGAAGGAGTTGAAAGACGGTCAGCCTGTAGGCAGGGCAAAGGAATATGTGAGACTCTGTCTTCCTCCCCGGAGCACCAGGTCATCTCTGAGGTCAGGTGCCCGCAAGTAGGAAAAGCCCACCTCCCCCCAGTAGCTGATTTACTGTAGTTTGAAGATACCTTTACTGACTGTAAAAGAGAAACACACAGAAGCAAAACCTAATGTTTAAATTAGAAAGAGAAACAACAAAATGAAAGAAATACATATTGAAATCCTATAACGCAAACTCAATGGCAGCCACCTAGGAGAGAGAGTGATGTGGGGGATGGGAGAGGATTAAGGAAGGGAAGATGAATCGAAAAGGCTGGAAGCAGAAAGTAGGAAAGACACAGATAAGAGAGGGGGAGCAGCACCAGGCCCAGAGGATTAGGGAGACATCTCATGTTGAGGAGGGCTGGGGGACAGCTCGAGAAAAAGAAGAGGAAGGAGCAGAAACCAAAGGTTCCACCCATTTTGAAGTCCTGGTCTGGTCAAACAATGACCAATTGCCTACAGGATTTGGGGTGTTTTGTTGGAATTCACTAATTAATTGCTGTTGGCAGCTCTGTAAGAGACCCTCCTGGGCTGGGGTGACCATTTTGGCTTCTTTCTGTCCCTTTCTCCTTCTGATTCTACCTATAGACATGCTAGCAAGTGTCAGACAGTAAGCCACATAAGGCCAAGGGCCAGAGCTTTCCTGTCTCTGTCCTAAGCACCACAAGCATTTTTGTAGTTAGAATTGAGATAAATGAGTAGTTACACAGGAATACAATAACCAACAATAATGTCTGAAACATTTTGAACAGAGAATGACTGTCTTGAATAAGTATGTCTGCCATTAACCGGCTTATACTGATGGATGTTCAATGAGAGATAAAATTCTTTTCATGGTTTTGGAAAACTCTTTTTGCAAAGTTTTCAGCTGGAAGACGGTTCAGCATCATGAGTGGGGGCATGAAGACTCTTTTCCAAATGTAGAAAGCATTAACACGAAACATCTCCCTCTGCGCAGGTATACGTCACCTTCTAGACGTGAAGTGGCTGTCTAACCCATGCCTACCTGTCCGCTGCATAGCCCAAGGTGAACGCCCCGGCCAGGAAGCCCAGGTTCAGGATGGCTTGTGTGAGATCCAGCATCCAAGCATTGACACACACGAGGTCAAACTGGGAAGACAAAGAAAACCCGTTAGAGACCCATGGCAACGCTCCTCCTCAAGACACCTGATCTTCTGTATTCTTAAACATTTTTGCTCGCATGCTCCTTAAATAAAAACTCTTAAGTGTATCACATAGGTGCTTTTACAGTGATGTCTGTCTTCTTTATCAGTTTCACTATCTGCCATTGATGTAATTTTCAGTACACTATAAATGCTGGCATTTTAAAGCCATTCTCCCAACTGTACCCAGTAGAGTACTGTAGCCATGTGACACCTACCATCATCCAGCGAAAACAAGTTCTGCAACAGTCGAAAATTTGACCCCAGTCTTTCTCCTCTTTGAAGTCTCAGTTTCATTCACACATGGATATATCCTAACATTTTATATGGAAAATCTTGTGTTATGTATAGAAATTGACATTTAATTAACTTTTGTCCTGAGACAATGTTTCTAAATATTAGAATCTTTTCTGATTGGGTTATATTTTAGTTACTTTTAGAACATGATATAAACACGTAAGATAAGATGAATCTTGAAAAACAAGTACTATCAGGAGTAAAATTTTGTTGGAAATGCATCTCCCCGTTTCTAGAATAAGGTTAAGAAAGCTTGGGGTTTTCCAGCTAGGTTATGTAATCTGTGGTTGAAGGCTGTTTATTACTAGAATGAGTTAGGACTCAACATCAATTCTATTCCTGATTTTTCATTTTTACAAATGTATATGCCAAGAAAACTTATCTGTATAAATAAATTAATGGGAAAGGAGAGAGTTTTGTTACAGGATTGTTACCTGGTTCTTATTGCTTCTTTCTCAATGCCAAGATTCACAGAACAATCCACCAATAAAACCATTTCTAACTTTTCTGTTAACCAACATACCATTTAAGACTCCCACAGTCTTGCTGTCAGAAAAGAAATGGAAACCACCAGGCCTATAAAAACGTGTTCAATCAAATCATTCAGCTCACTTGCTTTCTTTCCTAGTTACTTCCTTACCAGTATTCCAAATTGTCCCACTGGTTCCCCACAGGTTTTAAAACCCCAGGTCAGTACATCACAGTAAGGTGGGAGAGAGGTAAGAGTCCTTTCACAAAGGGGAAGGACATTAAGAAAAGATCTTTATCCTCATCGACTACATATCCTCAGACGTCCATTTTGGACATGTGTGAGCTGAGGCTCCGAAAGCTGATTCCTTTTGAAGAATCCAGACCCCCCTACCACATGACCATCTCTGCACACCTGGGGCAAATGGCATGCTTGCCCCACATGAAGAGCCCTGCTCTAGACTGCAGTGTGACACGAAAATTAATGTTTTTGGGATAAGAATTGTGAGTGGTCTTATAGATACATATTCATAAGCAAACTGCAATATTTATTTATAGAACCTGAATTCTTGTCTTGGTCCCACAGCTAATGTATGAACTGTTGACTAACATAGCTGGAAAAAAGAAGCTGGAAGCTGAGATTTGTAGCTTGCACCCCTCCAACATCTGAAATACCAAACAATGCATAGAAGATGTTCAATATGTGGTCCAGGTGGCATCATAGGGCTTTAGAAACTAAGTTATCAGAGCACTTTAACCACTTAAACTGGTTAAGTTTGGCTGGAAAAAAAGAAGCTGGAAAGAAAGAAGACTCAGGGCAGTAGCAGCTGGCCCACTTCATAGAGCCACTGAAAAGATTTATGGAAACTAAAGAAGTAAGATTCTCATGTCTGACTCTTTGCAACCCCATGGACTATAGCCCACCAGACTCCTCTGTCCCTGGAATTCTCCAGGCAAGAATATTGGAGTGGAGTGCCATTCCCTTTTCCAGGGGATCTTCCCAACCCAGGGATTGAACCTGGGTCTCCTGCATTGCAGGTGGGTTCTTTACCATCTAAGCCACCCTGGAGGCCCCCAAAGAAGTAAGAAAATACACATATATGCATAGTAGTTGTAACTTAAGAAGGATTTATCATTAATATAGGTGCTGGTTTTTCAAGGCACAACAGTTTCATTTTAAGTAAACTTGCAGGTGATTATTCACCTGAAATAATTTCTCATTGGAATTAAGCATGTAAAGAATGCAGCTAGAATTAAAGTATGTAAAATTTCAGGAATCACACAGGAGATTTAACTGCCAGAGAAAACATTCTGACTCAGAAAATATGCTGATATCAGCCATTGTCCAATATAAACTCCCAAACAGTAGAAGCTGCCTCCTCCAACGGAGCTTCAGACACCTGGATTAGCCATATATATAGGAATGTTTCTCCAGTACGACCCAGCGAGGTCCAGCAAGAGTAAGTAAGCCTTTTAATGAACATATTTAGCTCCTTTTGAGTTGTGTGAATTAAGATGCCCCTAAATACTTTTTTAAAAAAAAAATACTTTTTAAATATACAAAAAATATTCTTTAATATAAAATTGATGACATTTTTAACTCTCCCATAAGAGGAGCTACCCAAAAAAGTTTTTTTTCCATATTTCCTATGACAATAAAGTTAATTTAAATGTTTAAGTGGTTAATGTGCTATGGTAACTTAGTTTCTAAAGCACTATGATACCATCTGGGTCACATATGGAGCATCTTTTATGCTTTGCTCTGTATTACAGATGTTCAGTTCAGTTCAGTCGCTCAGTTGTGTCCGACTCTTTGTGAGCCCAAGGACTGTAGCATGCCAGGTTTCCCCGTCCATCACCAACTCCCAGAGCTTGCTCAGACTCGTGTCCATGGAGTCGGTGATCCGACCATCTCATCCTCTGTTGCTGCTGCTGCTGCTGCTGCTAAGCCGCTTCAGTCGTGTCCGACTCTGTGCGACCCCATAGACGGCAGCCCACCAGGCTCCCCCATCCCCGGGATTCTCCGGGCAAGAACACTGGAGTGGGTTGCCATTTCCTTCTCCAATGCATGAAAATGAAAAGCGAAAGTGAAGCCGCTCAGTCGTGTCCGACTCTTAGCGACCCCATGGACTGCAGCATCCTCTGTTGGGGGAGTGCAAACTACCCTTCTCAGAATCCTGGGCCGGCGGGGCCCGGTTAGGTTCTGCCAGTAGGGGGCGCTGGTACAGGATGAGCAGGCGGAGGAAGGCGGTGGGGGCTCAGCTTCCGGCGGGGGCGGCAGCACTGCCTCCAACTGTAGCAAGGACCACAAGCAGTACTAGACCCCCTGGAGGAGGGCGTGCAACCCACTGCAGCATTCTTGCCTGGAGACTCCCATGGACAGAGGAGCCTGGGGGGCTACAGTCCATGGGGTCGCAGAGTCAGACACAGCTGAGTGACTGCACGCCCAGTGCTTCTAATCACTTCCCGGCTCCATGGGGGCGAAGGGAAAGGACCCCCAGGCTCTGAGATGCTGTGGAGCAGGGCAGGGGGTCTGCAGGAGCTGTCCCTTCCTTGCTTTTCTGGCTTTTCCAAAACAGCTAAAATCTACATCTTTTTTTTTTTTTTTTAACCCCTTCCTGCTTTGTATACCTGGTTTCTTTCTTTTTTATTTTTTCATGACTGGGAGCCTGCTATTTTTCAAAAGCATGTGTGTGTGTGTGTATTAGTTGCTCAATCATGGCCAATTCTTTGCGATCCCATGGACCACAGACCACCAGGCTTCTCTGTCCATGAGATTCTCCAGACAAGGATACTGGAGTGGGTTGCCATTTCCTTCTCCAGGGCATCTTTCCACCCAGGGATCGAACCCGGGTCTCCTGCATTGCAGGCAGATTCTTTAACAACTGAGCTACAAGGGAAACCCTTCAAAAGCATAAAGCAAATTAATTTAAACAAATTACATACCTGGAAAGAAATGCATGTGCATGAGAGCGTGCGTGTACACACACACACACACAGGTTTTCAGCACAGGGAACAGGCACTGCAGTCACAAGCCTGAAGGGCTTGGTGAAGGACTCACTCGCGCAGTTGGGAGGCAGACCCCTGCCTCCTGGGGCGGGTGCATCATAATCAGTTCTGAGCTCGCTGTCTGCTGCCAAACAGCTCTGGATCTGAGATGTTTTTGTGCTTAAAGAGAGGTTGGCAGGCACTGAAGCCAATGAATGTTATAGGCTAAGGACCTTTTCCTGAAAAAAAGGTACTAAAATTTTATTGTAGTTTCCAGAGAGACCTAAAACCCATCTCTTGTCAGAATTAACTGAATCAAAGACACAAACATTTGTGTCTGTCTTAAGGCAATCTACCAAGAACAAGTGAAGCATCTCCTTTTTTATAAGTGTACACATTTAAAATTAATTTTAAATGCTCATAAATCCATTGTATCCATCCTGTTAATTTTCCTTTAAAATAACTTTTATTTAAATTTCAACTCATCTCTTAAATTTCAACAAGGAAAATTACTCCCCTTGGCACGAGCAGAAAGCCAATCAGATAAGGATTCAAGCAACTGTTTATGGAATTCTGGAAGGATCTCATCATTTCATTTGCAGAAAGCACAACTCTAGCCTAATTAGATCATTTCAAAGGGCTTCCAACCAAGTGCTTTCGTTAGCTTTTCCTAGGCGTTAAAATCCAAACAGACATTATGTCAACTTGAGTTGTAGTGATAAAATACGGAATCAGGTCATTGTCAGATATATGCTCAAGTTTTGATGTCTAAATTATCCTTAGAACCAGGGCAACAGAATATCTTCAATACACAAAGGTCAAAGGGAGGAAGTAAGGTGAAAATAATGCAAGGATGCAAAAGGCAGGAGTTCAGGAGGAGGGGGCTTGCCTGCTCCTGAAGCCACAGGGAGTGGCCCCTGCCTTGCTCCTAGTGTGAGAGCAGCGCCCCCCTCCATCCTCCACCAAGCAAGTATTTCAAAGTCTCAACATCAGTTTCAAAGACTCACTCCCTGGGGAAGAAACCGAAATATTTGGGTGGCGAGGGCCTGGACTTGTCCACAACACATCATGCTTTCTTCTGCTCAATGTCTGGCAACCAGATAAGGCTGAGATTCAGACATCAGAAAAGTCTGTGTTGAGGACCTTCAACGTAGGTGAAAAATCCACTGCATCGCCTAGAGCAGGAGAAACAGGACGGAGGGCTGGACTTTTCCCTAGATGTGCTGCTAGTCCTCTTGAACAAATTCTGACACAACAGAGTCTAAGTTGGGAGGACATCACAGTATTTGACTCCAGCCACGGCCATGAAACGCAGGATTCATCCTCCGTATTGTTGCGGGAGAAAGAGAAGTCGCTGGAACTGAACGATAAGCTCCGAGTGCCTCTGCTTTGATTTTCTCAGGATGTGTTGTAAATCGAGCCATTCCTCATCAGCTCTCAGTTAGAAATCGACAGCCAACAAACTCTTCATCAGTGTTATCAACATCATGGACACCCTTGGTTTGACCACCAGGGGTGGGGTGCCTCTGGCTACATTTAGCACCAGCCAATCACACATTGATCCCATGGATGGATTCCATTTCTAATCAACAAGCTGCCATCACAGAGCCTATTAATGGTTTAAAATGCTGTAATCATAGGGACTTCCCTGGTGACCCAGTGGTTAGGACGCCACACTCCCAATGTAGAAGTCCTGGGTTTGACCCCTGTTTGGGGAACTAGATCCCACACGCTGCAAGTAAGAGCTTGCACACGGCAACTAAAAAGATCCTGCCTGCTGCAACAAAGACCAAGGATTCCATATGATGCAACTAAGGCCTGGAGCAGCCAAACAAATAAATATTTTTAAAACACTGCAATCACAAAGAACATCATTTGGGTTGGATCTCCACGGGGGGAAGCATGTCATTATTAATGCTAGTTTTAACGAAAATTTCTTTAAATGATCTGATAGCATTTTGGGGGTATTATTTGGGTATACCAACATTTTCCTGCTTTTCTGATCTGTGTGAGCCGTCGTGATGAACTGCAGGTATGGAAACTGATCATAAGTATTTAAAGCTTCCAGTGGTGTGCTGGCATCCCACAGATGAGGCCAGGAGGAATGCCAGCTCAGGCTCCATTTCTGCCTCCATGGGGAGCTTATTACATCACTCAGAGCTGTCGTTTAGTCGCGAAGTTATGTTCGACTCTTTTGAGAGCCCATGGACTGTAGCCCACCAGGCTCCTCTGTCCATGGGATTTCCCAGCAAGAATACTAGAGTGGATTGCCATTACCTTCTCCAGGGGATCTTCCCAACCCAGGGATTGGACCTGGGTCTCCTGAATTGGCAGGCAGATTCTTTACCACTGAGCCACCAGGAGCCAGGGTAGCTTATGGGAAGCAAACACAGGGCAGGTGAGATTTAAACTGAATGGGACCGACTAAATGCAAGAGGGCCTCAGTGAAAAACATGACTGGTGGGAATCCAGAGCAATCAGATTCTTGGAGAAAGTGGGACATAAAGCCTTCAATAATGAGCTGCATTTAGAAGGGAAACAAAGGGGAAAGAAGGGTGTTTGAGCAGGGCGATGGGCAACCTAGGCACAGGGATCGAAGCACAAATGCCAATGAGGTCCATATCTGCCTGCAGCAGAGAGGGTGGCAGGCTCAGACTTAAAGCTGAATGACCACCTGTGTCTATGCCCCCAGTGGGGCAGGGGGCAATGGGACAGAGTTTCTTACTCAGAAAACCAGAGACATCAAGAGCGCTCATAACAAAGGAGGAGAAAGAGCTAAAGGATAGAGGAAGAGTCTGGAAGGTTGCAAATGGAAAGGCCCAGAGCAGAAGCCCTAACCCCAGGACAGAACAAGATTCCAGGGAGAGGAGAGCAAGACCCAGAGACAAGAAACCCAAGAGTCTGCAACAGTCGCCTAGAACAGGCGATTGCTGGTGTAAAGTGGCACCGCCGTGTGACGCAAGGTTTACAGAGTGTCACTTGTCCTACAGCCACTCTCCAAGGTCAATAATAGTCACGCTTTCATATTTATAGAAGCTTCCCCAGTAACTCAGCTGGTAGAGAATCCGCCTGCAATGTAGGAGACCCTGGTTCGATTCCTGGGTCGGGAAGATCCCCTGGAGAAGGGAAAGTCTACCCACTCCAGTATTCTGGCCTAGAGAATTCCATGGTCTGTGTAGTCCATGGGGTCACAAAGGGTCAGACATAACTGAGCAACATTCACTTTTCACATATAGTCAAGCAAACAAACTTGGAAATAGGATGGAGAGATGGCCTTTAAATGCACAGCTTTCTGTCTGAGCTTGTGAAACTGGAAGAAAGGAGAAAGCTAAATTTACTTGGATAATAATAATGCCTCATTATTTATTAAGACCTTCATGACTCACCTCCAAACCTTAGACGTTCAACCTGTTTTATTTCTTTGTAGCAAAGACAAGCAATTACTCATTCAAAAATGTTTACGATTTCTCTAAAGAACTGAGACTGAGGACAAGAGAAAGCTGACTGGCTCTGAATCTGAACAGACTCAAGAACAGACGTGCCGCGGCTCTGGAGTCAGCCCAGGAGTCTTGATTGAACCCCTCCTAACTTTGTGTCCCTTGGCAATTTTCTTAATGTCTTTTTGTTTTAATATAAATTGATTTATTTTTGCTTCCCTGGTAGCTCAGAGGTTAAAGCGTCTGCCGCTGATGTGGGAGACCTGGGTTCGACCCCTGGGTCGGGAAGATCCCCTGGAGAAGGAAACGGTAACCCACTCCAGTATTCTTGCCTAGAGAATCCCATGGGCAGAGAAGCCGGGTAGGCTACAGTCCACGGGGTCGCAAAGAGTCAGACACGACTGAGCGACTTCTCTCTGTATGTTTATTTTTGGCTGTGTCGGGTCTCTGCTGCCGCATGGGCTTTCCTCTATTTGTGGGGAGCAGGGGCCGCTCTCGAGCTGTGATGCGTGGGTTTCTCACTGCAGTGGCTTCTTTGGTTGTGGAGCACCGGCTCTCAGGCTCGCAGGCTTCAGAAGTTGCTGTGCATGAGCTCAGAGCTGTGGCTCCAGGGGCGCCGAGCACAGGCTCAGTAGTTGCTGTGCGTGGGCTTAGTTGCTCTGCGGCATGTGGGATCTTCCTGGATCCAGGATCAAACCTGTGGTTCCTGCATTGGCAGGTGGATTCTCCACCACCGAGCCACCAGGAAAACCCTTCTTAGCATCTTTGGCCTCTCTGGGTCCCTCTTTATAAAGTGAGCGTGAGAGCTGGGCTGATGCTGTCACTGTCATAATGCATCTAAAGTACTTAGCGTAACGCTCGAGACGTTAAATTCCCAACAAATGTTCCCAGCTACCTTATGGTTAGCCGTCTAATGACAACGATGTTGTTGTTCAGTTCACTAAGTCATGTCCACCTCTTTGTGATCCCATTGACCGCAGCACACCAGGCTTCCCTGTCCTTCACTACCTCTCGGAGTTTGCTCAAATTCATGTTCGTAGAGTCAGTGATGCCATCAAACCATTTCATTCTCTGTCTTCCCCTTCTCTTCCTGCCCTCAGTCTTTCCCAGCATCAGAGTCTTTTCCAATGAGTCAGTTCTTTGCATCACATGGTCAAAGTATTGGAGTTTCAGCTTCAGCATCAGTCCTTCCAATGCATATTCAGGACTGATTTCCTTTAGGATGGACTCGTTG
This sequence comes from Redunca redunca, assembly GCA_006410935.1. Lineage (NCBI taxonomy): Eukaryota > Metazoa > Chordata > Mammalia > Artiodactyla > Bovidae > Redunca > Redunca redunca. The sequence goes on from SJYQ01007550.1 coordinate 337,331, forward strand.
GATCTCCTTGCAGTCCAAGGGACTCTCAGGAGTCTTCTCCAGCACCACAGTTCAAAAGCATCAATTCTTCAGTGCTCAGCTTTCTTTATGGTCCAGCCCTCACATCCATACAAGACTACTGGAAAAACCATAGCTTTGACTAGAAGGACCTTTGTTGGCAAAGTGATGACTCTGCTTTTTATTATGCTGTCTAGGTTTGTCATAGCTTTTCTTCCAAGGAGCAAGTGTCTTTTAATTTAGTGATGATGATAATAAATACCATAATGAATGGTTTTAAAATGTAGTTTTCAACACTGACTGCTTGTTAAAATGACTTGGAATAAGTGAAAACAAGCCTAAGCTGTGCTCCAGACCCATTAAATCAGAATCCAGTCTAACAAGCAGGTGAGTTTGAAAACCCTGGGTAGCCATAGAGGTTATAAGTACACAAGTTACATGCCTGCTGAGGAGTAGTTAATTTTCACATAGTATGCTGGGTTGGCTAGCATCCCCCAGCCTTCACCCAGGTGATGTCAATCTGGAACCTCAGAAAATGACTTTATTTGGAAATAGGGTCTTCAGTTCAGTTAGTTCAGCTCAGTCGCTCAGTCGTGTCTGACTCTTTGCGACCCCATGAATCACAGCACGCCAGGCCTCCCTGTCCATCACCAACTCCTGGACTTCATTCAAACTCACGTCCATTGAGTCAGTGATGCCATCCAGCCATCTCATCCTTGGTCGCCCCCTTCTCCTCCTGCCCCCAATCCATCCCAGCATCAGAGTCTTTTCCAATGAGTCAACTCTTCGCATAAGCAGGTGTAATTAGTTAAGATGAGGTCATACTGGCTCAGGGTGGGCCCCAATGTAATGACTGGTGTCCTTATAAGAAGAGGAGGCAGAGACCCAGAGATACACATTGCGGTGAGGGGCCACACCTTGGGAAGACATAGGGAGAGACTGGAATGATGCATCGACGAGCTGGAGACCACCAAGGACGGCCAGTGTGTCTGTTTGCTAGGGTTGTCATGACAAAGTATGGCTTTAAGCAACAGAAATACATTCTCTTACATTTTGGAGGCCAGACGTCTGAGATTAAGGTGTCAACAGAGTTAGTTTCTTCTGAGGCCTCTCTTAGCTTGAAGACAGGCATCTTCTCACTCTGTCTTTACATGGCCTTCCTCTCTGTGTGTCTGCGTCCTCATCTCCATCTAACAAGGTCATCAGTCATCTGAATCACGGCCCACTGAAATGACTTCATTTCAATTTAATTTCCCCTTTTGTTATTGTTGTTTAGTCACTAAGTCGTGTCCAACTCTTCTGGGACCCCATGGACTATAGCCCACCAGGCTCCTCGGCCCATGGGGTGTTCCAGGCAAGAATACTGGAGTGGGTCGCCATTCCCTTCTCCAGGGGATCTTCCAGATGCAGGGATCGAACCCACATCTCTTGCATCTCCTGCATTGGCAGCTGGGTTCTTTACCACTAGTGCCACCTGGGAAGCCCTTGAAGACTGCAGACCTGTTGACACCAGAAGGCTGATGATCATGACTGCAGAAATACCAGCTTATGACCTCACCATCAATCAATCAGAAGAATGTCCGTGAGTGGGTCATGCACACTGTGACCCCCTTCTTCACCTTGCCTTTAAAGACCCTTCTCTGAAAGCCATCAGGGGATTTGGATCTTTTGAACATGAGCTACAACAGACATCATTCTTTCCTTCACCACAACCCTGTGTGAATAGACTGGCTTTATTGTTGGTTCAAGTTTGGTTTGGTAACAGGATAACTTTTAACTATTAGTGTCTGAGATACTATACTCATCTAAATTTCCTAAAACTGTTCATTTAAAGTGGCACACAATATCTGACTCATATTTTTGCCAGTATTCTCTGTCCTGGAGAATACTGGAGTGGGTTGCCATTCCATTCGCGGACAGTGTGTTCAGTTGCTCACTCATGTCTGACTCTGCAATCCCATGGATGGTAGCCCGACAGGCTCCTCTGTCCATGGAATTCTTCAGGCAAGAATACTGGAGTGGGTTGCCATTTCCTCCTCCAGCGGGTCATCCTGACCCAGGGATCGAACCCACATCTCCTGAATTGGCAGGTGGGTTTTTTAACACTGTGCTACCCAGCACTCTTGCTTGGAAAATCCCATGGACAGAGGAGCCTGATAGGCTGCAGTCCACGGGGTTGCTAAGAGTCGGACATGACTGAGCGACTTCACTTTCACTCTTCACTTTCATGCATTGGAGAAGGACATGGCAGCCCACTCCAGTGTTCTTGCCTGGAGAATCCCAGGGACGGAGAAGCCTGGTGGGCTGCCATCTATGGGGTCGCACAGAGTCGGACACGACTGAAGCGACTCAGCAGCAGCAGCAGCAGCAGCAGCCACCTGGGAAGCCCCGATAGTAACCATACATAACACTGATACTTGATGTTCAAGCTTCAAGGCAGAGGCCTCCCAAAATGGGTCTGCTCAGCATGTGTCTTTACGAGATATCACTAAAATAATAATCTACCTTAGAATAATAACAGGTCCTACATGTGGTATTAGGGAGGAGTGCCATGGAAATGAGATGATCCTTCCTTTGATTAAAATCTTTAATAGCTGCTCACTTTTTAGAGAAGAAAGTGCATGCTTTTTATTACAGCTTTCAAAGCTCTTCCCATAGCGCCTCAACACATTTTCTAATCTTACCACCCATCACTCTTGGCTGCACTGGCCTGTTCACCCCTATTTGAGTTATTTTTACCTTTGTGCACTTCCAGCTGTTTTCTCTGTCTGGAACACCATTTTCCCATCTCTTCTCTGTCAGATAGAAATCCCACTCCTTCCTTCTTCAAGACCTAGATAAAACACATCCCCTGGACTGGAGACACCGTACCTACCAGATCCTTCATGAAAATCTATTTCAGCAAGCTCCAGAGGTCACATACCTTACTGTGACCAAATAGCCTGAATTTTCTAGAAAAGCCCTAAGACCATAATTTTCTCTGTCTCTAAGGTGAACTCGTTACTTCTCCTACTAGAGGTCCCTGTTTTGGAATTGATAAACTCATTTACTACAACACTATCATTCCGTATTGTCAAATAAAAAAATCTGAAAAATAAAATGACTGTTTTTAAAAAAATCACTGCCCATACTTTTCAATATTTAAAACTATTATTTTATATTATCATAAAATTATATTATATATATTATATAATTATATGTTATATCATATATTATATGATTAATATATTATAACATTATATTAATATTATATTATTTTATTATATTATNGTTTCTGCTTTTGAATATGCTATCTAGGTTGGTCATAACTTTCCTTCCAAGGAGTAAGTGTCTTTTAATTTCATGGCTGCAATCACCATCTGCAGTGATTTTGGAGCCCCCCAAAATAAAGTCTGACACTGTTTCCCCATCTATTTCCCATGAAGTGATGGGACCAGATGCCATGATCTTCATTTTCTGAATGCTGAGTAGTTTTAAGCCAACTTTTTCACTCTCCTCTTTCACTTTCATCAAGAGGCTTTTTAGTTCCTCTTCACTTTCTGCCATAAGGGTGGTATCATCTGCATATCTGAGGTCATTGATATTTCTCCCGGCAGTCTTGATTCCAGCTTGTGCTTCTTCCAGCCCAGCATTTCTCATGATGTACTCTGCATAGAAGTTAAATAAGCAAGGTGACAATATACAGCCTTGACGCACTCCTTTTCCTGTTTGGATCCAGTCTGTTGTTCCATGTCCAGTTCTAACTGTTTCTTCCTGACTTGCATATAGGTTTCTCAAGAGGCAGGTTAGGTGGTCTGGTATTCCCATCTCTTCCAGAATTTTCCACAGTTTACTGTGGAAGTCAAAGTCTTTGGCATAATCAAGAAAGCAGAAAGAGATGTTTTTCTGGAACTCTCTTGCTTTTTCCATGATCCAGCAGATGTTGGCAGTTTGATCTGTGGTTCCTCTGCCTTTTCTAAAACCAGCTCGAACATCTGGAAGTTCATGGTTCATGTATTGCTGAAGCCTGGCTTGCAGAATTTTGAGTATTACTTTACTACCGTGTGAGATGAGTGCAATTGTGTGGTAGTTTGGGCATTCCTTAGTGTTGCCTTTCTTTGGGATTGGAATGAAAACTGACCTTTTCCAGTCCTGTGGCCACTGTTGAGTTTTCCAAATGTGCTGGCATACTGAGTGCAGCACTTTCACAGCATCGTCTTTCAGGATTTGAAATAGCTCAACTGGAATTCCATCACCTCCACTAGCTTTGTCTGTAGTGATGCTTTCTAAGGCTCACTTGACTTCACATTCCAGGATGTCTGGCTCTAGGTGAGTGATCACACCATCATGATTATCTGGGTCGTGAAGATCTTTTTTGTACAGTTCTGTGTATTCTTGCCACCTCTTCTTAATATCTACTGCTTCTGTTAGGTCCATACCATTTCTGTCCTTTATCAAGCCCATCTTTGCATGAAATGTTCCCTTGGTAACTCTAATTTTCTTGAAGAGATCTCTAGTCTTTCCCATTCTGTTGTTTTCCTCTATTTCTTTGCATTGATTGCTGAGGAAGGCTTTCTTATCTCTCCTTGCTATTAAACCTATTATCAGACCATAAATACTAAACCTATTCTTTATAATGGATAAGAGAGTAGGTAGTTTTAAGTTTTTCACCATTATAGAAATACACTGAAAGCCTTATTCTAAAAAAGAAATGAAAAATCTGAGTTTTGAAATATAATCAAGTCATAGCAAGTAAAATATAGACATTTGGGGATGAAAGATTAAATTATAATTTCAAAAAAATTGCAGTTGCTTTGTTAGCCTTCTTATATGCCAACTTATTATAAAACAAGTTTTGAAAAATATTATGTAAAGCAGCCTGCTAAGTTGCAGTTACTTTTGTAAACTCTTATGCAGACCCCTAAAATAAACATACATGAACACATTCCATAGAAATCCATTTTTTCCAACAAGTTTTTCAATCCCAGTTTTTAAGAAAATAAAATGTAGGATCTGTTTATATTAGCCTCATTGTTAATTAGAGTGATCAGAGGTTCTTCTTGGAGTTGATTTTGTATCCCTAACATGATAATAGTTCTCTGTAATAATTAGGAAATGTAGAGACATTTAAAAGGACATAATAATATACTAAAATGACTCAACATTTTGGAGACAAACCTGTCCAGACTGCACAATGGGAAAAATAAAAACAGATGGCGTAGTCTGCATATATAGGTCAGATATATTTGTGAGCACAGGTAATAAACAATGAGATACAAATCAGAAACAAAAAGTTCAGAACTCCTTGATTCTTATTAGGACTGTAACTGCAGTTATTCGTGGGAGTTGATTTGTATTTGAACATACAACAATTAGTAATAAAAATGAGCCCACTGTTTGATCATTGTAAGTACAGAGGGCCAAACAAAACACACAGAACTTATCCTTAGAAACACGACCATGTTTAAAACTAATAATAAACATGTACATGCCTTTTTGTGATTCTTTGGTCTGGGGAAAGGAAGGTGTCAAATTAATGTATCATGAAGCAAGATGTGGGGACTATTACAGGTGCAAAAAGTAGTTCCATCTTATATAGTTGGCGTTTTGAAAATGGTACCAGGAGATATTTTGCTACTAAAAATTGTCCTTAAATACAGACAAAGATATTTGGCAGTTTTCTGGACTGTAGGACGTTTGGAACCTACAGGAAGGATTTATAAGCCATCTGATTGCAGTTTGGGTGAAACAGATAGAGGAAAACTACTAAAAATAATAACAATAATAAATCCCACAATGAGTTTAACCATCCCTTATAGGAAAATAAACACATGACCTTCTCTGTCCTTTGCAGAGAAAGACAGACTCCCCTGCCCCCCCCACCCCATGTGAGGATTTCACACAGAAATTTTCAAAATCTGCCATCTTGAGATGTCAAGGACTTCCTGATATATATTACAGTCCATCAGGCATGCCTTGAAGAGGAATTCTAGGACCAAGAAGACCCATCACATCTTATGAGATTTCAGGTTATGTGTTTCAAACACTGTTTCTCCTTTTGGAAACCACCATTACCAAAGATTTTCATCTAGTCAGAACATGGAGTACCACACACACCTTTTAAAGCCTGCCAAAGCCCATATTTTCTAATAGAACTCACTCTTACGACACAGGCAGCTAAGCTAAAGAAACACCAGCCAGAGTGCCACATGAAAATCTGCTTCTCCAGAATATAAAAACTGGCCTTCAGGATGTAAATCTTCGGTATTGTCCCACTTTAATGCTTATCTTTTTTAATCTTCTAAAAAAATCATTGATTTTGCTATAAATATTAAAAAGCCACGTTCTCTGTAAAGCAACTATCCTTCAATTAAAAAAAAATAAATAAAAACCATGTTCTAATCCTATCACTTCTTTTTGACTTTGACACATCATTCTGGAATTTTCGGAACCTTAGTTTTGTGCTCACATCAAAACCCAGGACACTGAACAGGTAGTTTGGAAGGTCTGTGCTTCCCTGTTCTGATATTTTATGTCCTGTGAACATGGAATGAGTGTCAGAAACACCAGGTGACTCATAACTGCAAAGTAATTCCTATTAGATTAGGAAAGAAACGTTCAGTGAGAAGCTTTAGAGGAGAAACAGAACATTATATAAATCAACACGAAAAGCAGAAGTTACTGTCACTAAAAGTCAACAAATGACCACAAAGTTTAAAAATGGCATTGAAACATGTATAATATCATATAAGAAATGAATCGCCAGTCGGGTTCGATGCAGGATACAGGATGCTTGGGGCTGGTGCACTGGGATGACCCAGAAAGATGGTATGGGGAGGGAGGTGGGAGGGAGTTTCAGGACTGGGAACACGTGTACACCTGTGGCGGATTCATGTTGATGTATGGCAAAACCAATACAGTATTGTAAAGTAAAATAAAAAAATAAAAATTAAAAAATAAAATAAATAAAATAAAAATGGTAAACTGACTCAAACAAACAAAAAAAAAGCTTTGTGTCAAAGAATATACAACGGGGGAAAGGCAGTCTCTTCAGCAGGTGGTATTGGGAAAGCTGGACAGCTACATGTAAATCATGGAAGCTATAACACATGCTCACAGCACAGACAGAAATAAACTTGAAATGGCTTAAAGACTTAAATGTAAGATAAGACACCATAAAACTCCTAGAAGAGAATATATGCAAACTTTCTCTGACATAAATCACACCAGTGCTTTCTTAGGTCAGCCTCCCAAGGCAATAGAAATAATAGCAAAAGTAAACAAATGGAGCCTGTTCAAACATAAAAGGTTTGCACATCAAAGGAAACCATAAGCAAAATGAAAAGACATCTTATGTATATCCTGGGATAAAATATTTGCAAATGATGCAACAGATAAGGGATTACTTTCCAAAATATGCAAACAGCTCCTACAATTCAATTAAAAAAAAAACCCCAAACAACCCAATTGAAAAATAGGCACAAGATCTAAATAGATATTTCTCCAAAGAATGCAGACAGATGGCCAATAGGCCATGAAAAGATGCTCATTATTGCTAAGTATTGAAAAGCACAAATCAAAACTACAATGAGGTACCACCTCACTTCGGTCAGACTGGCCATCATTAAGAAGCCTACAAATAACAAATGCTGGAGAGGGTGTGGATCAAAGGGAACCCTCCTACGCTGTTGGTAAGAACATAAATGGGTGCAGCCACTGTGGAGAACAGTATGGAGGTTCCTCAAAAAAGTAAAAATAGAGCTATCATATGACCCAGCAACACCACTCCTGGGATATATCCAATTGAAAACTCTAATTCAAAAAGATACCTGCACCCCTATGTTTATAGTAACACTATTCACAGTAACCAAGACATGGACACAACCTAAATATCCATCAACAGATAAATGGCTAAAGAAGGTGTGGTGTGTGTGTGTGTGTGTGTGTGTGTGTGTAATAGAATATTAGCCATAAAAACAAAACAAGGCCATGTGCAGCAACATGGGTGGGCCTAGAGATTAGCTAAGATTAGCACACTTACACACTAAGTGAAGTATGTGAGACAGAGAAAGACAAATACCATATGATATCACTCATATCATACGGAATCAATGAAAGCAGACACAAATGAACATATCTATGAAATAGAAGCAAACTGACAGATACAGAGAACAGATCTGTGGGTGCCAGAAGAGGAGGAGGGAAGGACTGGGAGTTGGGGGTTAGCAGACGCAAACATGCATTCAGAATGGATAAACAGCAAGGTCCCACGGCACAGCACAAGGAATTACAGTCAACATTCTGCAGCAAACCATAATGGCAAAGAACAGGAAAATAATATGGATACGGATAACCGAGTTACTTTGCTGTACCGCAGAAATTAAGCACAACTTCATCAATCAACTATACTTCAATAAAATTTGAAAAAGTGTCTTTGCACCAAAACTAAGTTTTCTCAGCAGCATCTGCAGATGGCTTCTTCCTCCACCAGTGTCTTGTGCTAGCTTTGTTTGTTTTGTTTTTTTGTTCTCTTCGTGGTTTATATTTGAGATCAAGAATCAGTGGAATTCGACAATGGAATTATTTTCATAACATTTCCAATTGTTTAGAATCAGGAAAAGAGGCTTGAGAAAACGCTTCATGTCAGGAGAGTCTCGGCCAGAATTTTTGGTAGAGCACTTCAGGCAAGTTGGAAAACAATAGGATTATTCATTAAACTCCACCTGGAGAGCGCTGCTTTGCAAGTGTTACTCTGTTGTGACTGCAGAGTTTGTAATTATTTGACCCGAAGCGCAGAACAAACTTCGTAATCTGTACTACTCTGAACAGTATTTCTAGTGTGTGTGTGCACACACTATTTTGGGAAATACACACATACAACCGTGTATTTCCCAAAGTCTTTAAGATGCCCGGAGCTGCCAAGTGTCAGATAGTCTTGCCAGGGAAATCTCATGAACAGAGGAGCCTGGTGGGCTACAGTCTAAGGAGTCGCAAAGAGTCAGACATGATTTAGGGACTAAACAACAATAAGACTTCATTAAGCTATCTCTCTTCAGTAAGAGAGCGATTTCCATCACATTTTTACCAACTGAAAATTGCCTCATGCTTGCAGTAAAATTTTCTGCTACTGGAATAACATTACTTTTTTTTTTCCTCTTCAAGCATTACTCTAGCGGTTTCATACTGCTCTTAGAACTAATTGCTTCGCAGTGGGAAGGGGTGCAGGGAGTAGAAGCTATTGAGTACAAGAGCTATGCATCTTGGTTTTACAATTTCAGATAGTAAAGCATATGCCCGCAATGCGGAAGACCTGGGTTCAGTCCCTGGGTTGGGAAGATCCCCTGGAGAAGGAAATGGCAATCCACTCCAGTACCCTTGCCTGGAAAATCCCATGGACGGAGGAGCCTGGTAGGCTACAGTCCACGGGGTCGCAAAGAGTCGGACACGACTGAGAGACTTCACTTGTTTTCTTTTCTTTTTGTTTTACAAAGGAAGGAAGGTTCTAGAGTGTCACTGTGAGAGTTTATGTCTTTTTATTGGCTCAGACTAGGCCAAATCACAGGAAAATAGACCCTTGCTAGGACTGCACTTCTGTTGAAACGACAGGGCATTTCCAAGGGGCCGTGTGCTGGTTGGCAGCTCTAACGCGGGTCTGGTTGCTTGGGAATCCCTGCTTCACGCTACGTCAAAGGTCCAGGTCTGGTCTGATCGGTTTCCGGAGAGAGACACTGCCGCCAAGTGTAAGGCGACCATGCAGGCTTCTCGAGGTGCCTTCCACCTACCTACTTGGAACCGTGGTGGGTACCAGGCTTCCAAAGGGAGCCACTCAGAAAAGAGCGTGCACCCGCTCGGCCTGTCTCTTCCGGTGCCCCCGGCAGCCACTCATGTTCCCGTCACTGTCACCGCAGAGCGTTCCCGTGAAGCTGGAGACAAGACACCCTTTCATATATTTTAATTACCTCGCGCTTAAACCGGAGGCTGGCGCCCATCCCGGAAAAGCCCTGAATGGCCCTGCCTCCGCCAAGTCTTTCCTCTTCCTTGTGTCTCTTCTCGATCCACAGCTGCTCCAAACTGGAAAGCACAACCCCCACGGATGAGCCCCACAGTCCCAGGATGCGGACAGTCCCAGGCAACACCCTTCTCAGAGGCCGGCATCTTCTTGCTGAACCGGGGGACTGGGGGTGACTTTGGACAAGCCGGGTGACAGTCCCCTGTCCTGCCAGATACGGCCATATTGAAGGCACGGCCAGAGCCTGGACTCTGGCAGCCCGAGAGCCACCCAAGCACGGTGAGCAGTTTTGTCCAGGAGGCTGCTGGTGCCAGGAGTGCTGTCTTGCAAGTGAGAAGGGAGCAGGGCTTGGGCTCTGGTTTGCTTGAAGCTTCCAGCTGAGCACTGGTGATGTAGCATGTGAAACAGAATACAAGGTGGAATGTGTTGAAATCCCACAAGAGAAGCACAGAGCGTGATGCAAGCACAGAGCTGGGAAAGAAACGGTCCGGGCTGGGGTACGTGCCAGCCCCGGGTTTTGGCCGAGGCAGGGCTGGAGTCGGGCCTTAAAGATCTGGTTGTACTTGGACACACAGAGACGAGGCAGAAGCAAAAGCAGGGTCACCAAAGAGATACAGGATGAAGCGTGGGGCAGGGTTGCAATAGGAAACGAGCTCACTATGAAATCGGACAGTGGGTCTCAATAGCAATGGGCATCTTAATAGCTCTCTACGGCTTCTAAAGCATTTTGTCACTGAGTACTCTATTTGATTCACACAAAATATGAAGGTGAGTCTTAAGGTTCTTATCAGGTTTTATTTTCATGAAGTTTTGCCTCAGGGAATAAATGTGAATATACTTTAAACACTGTGATATTAAGTAGTATATAAGTACTTATTAGGTTCGATCCCTGGGTTGGGAAGATACTCTGGAGGAGGAAATGGCAATCCACTCTAGTATTCTTGCCACGGACAGAGGAGTCTGGCAGGCTATAGTCCATAGGCATGCAAAGAGTTGGACACGACTGAGGGACTCAGCACGCACTTATTACTAATGATGAGGAAGTATTAGAGAGTGTAGTATAGCTAAATGGAGTGTACATGCTGCTTTATTAATGCCGGCTCCATTCTAACCCAGCGGGATGAATCATAATGAGAACACTGACAACACTTTGTCCTAAGGCTGCATGCATCTGCACGGCTTCCTGTGATTAGGTTTTAGAAAGACAGGGGAAAAGGGGACATTCACATGATGTCCAGATATAGGTCAACTGTGAAGAATGGACTAGGAAGCTGCAGAGCCTCCCACTTGGAGGCCATGTGCCGTGGAGCAGGGATGACCATTCCCAGCTGTGTCTGCTCTGGCTCCCTGACTCACGGCATCTGCAAGTATAAAAAAGTGTTTTTAAAAATAAACGCAAAGATTTACTGTATGGCACAAAAAGCTATATTAAATATCTTGTAATAAACTATAACCAAAAGAATTGAAAAACAAAAATAGAAACATATACAACTGAATCATTATGCTGTACACCTGAAACTAACACATCATTGCAAATCAATTATACTCCAATTTTAATAAGTCAAGCTGAGGACTATTTATAGGTAAGCTGCAGATTTGGGCTTTCCAGGTGACAGTAGCAGTAAAGGATCTGCCTGCAATGCCAGAGACCTGGGTTCGATCCCTGGGTCAGGAAGATCCTCTGGAGAAGGGCATGGCTATCCACTCCAGTATTTGGGGGGAAATCCCATTGACAGAGGAGCCTGGCAGGCTATATAGTCCACAGGGTCACAAAGAGTTGGACACGACTGAAGCCACTTAGCACACAAGCTTCGGCTTTCCCTTCTTAATCTTTATAACACAAAAGTGCTGGTTTAAAGTCATTAAGTTTTGGTGTAATTTCTTCCACAGCAATAGTAAGTGGAATTTCCACTTGACCTACAAAATGGCTTCCTTCTTTTTTAAAAGACAATCTAAAGGAACTATGACAAAACGCTAACATTTGTTCATTTGGGTGGTGGGAATGTGATTTCTTTGAAAAAATTATTTAATTTAAAACTTTACATGAAATCCATTTGTATTTCTAATATAAAACACACTGTTGACATTTCCAGTAAATCTCTAACTGCTGATGTTAAAAAGAAGAGAAAGAAAGCATTTCAAAGGACTCACCGGGAAAGCCATTGCATTTTACTACGTTCATTTAAGGATTCAAAGAGGTTGGTGAAAATACTATAAAAGTAACCAATGAAAAAGCAGAGACATAGCTTTGCTGACAAAGTCCATATAGTCAAAGCTTTGGTTTTTCCAGGCGTCATGTACAGATCTGAGAGTGGGACCATAAAGAAGGCTGACCACCAAAGAATTGATGCTTTCAAACTGTGGCATTGGAGAAGACTTTTGAGAGTCTTGGGACTGCAAGGAGATCAAACTAGTCAGTCCTAAAGGAAATCAACCCTGAATATTCACTGGAAGGACCGACGCTAAAGCTGAAGCTCTGATGCTTTGGCCACCTGTTGTGAAGAGCTGACTCACTGGAAAAGACACTGATGCTGGGGAAGACTGAGGGCAGGAGGAGAAGGGGGTTACAGAGGATGAGATGATTGGATGGCATCACCAACTCAATGGAAGTGAGTTTGAGCAAACTCTAGGAGATGGTGAAGGACAAGGAAGCTGGTGTGCTGCAGTCCATGGGGTCACAAAGAGATGGACACGACTTAGTGACTGAACAACAGCCAGCCGATGAAGATCATCAGCACATCATGGGAATCGCTCTGATAGTGAGCTGACAAAGTAGCAAAGTTTCGTCCTGTTTTCCATTACAGATACACCTTGTCATATTGCATTTTGCAGACACTGTTTTTTAACAAATCGAAGGTCTGTGATAAACTTGTATCAAGCAACTCTGTCGGCACTATTTTTCCAACAGCATCATTTATTAAGGTATGTACACTGTTTTTCAGACATAATGCTATTGTACACTTAATAAACTACAGTGTAGTGTAAATATAAGTTTTATATGCAACTACAAAACCAAAGAACCCGTATTTCTGACTTGACTGCAATATTTGATTAATTTTGGTGATCTGGAACTGAACCCACATTGTCTCCAAGGAGAGTGTCCTTACAGGTTACATTTTTTAATAATAGTCTGGAAAACATTAGCATGCATTATTCACATGATGCTTTGAAGCATTCATGGATTCTGACCTGATTGGGAAGGTTTAACAAGTAAACACAGGCATTCAGGGATGGTTTATCAATACACTCTATCAGGCTTTGAGGGCTGGGTGGTTAATGGATGGAGTCATCGCTGTCAAAGTCAAGAAGCAAGGCAAGATGAAGTCTTCAGGCTGACCATCTCCTGAGAGCATCCGCTTTCCAAGTAGACACTTGCTCATCAGAGCAACAGTGGGGATAACAAATGACCTGACAGTTCAGTTGCTTCAGCATTTTACTAAATAGAAGACCTTCTGCAGACCTTCTCAATTCGGGATCCAGGGTTCCTGGAAGCGTGCAGGAGCCCAGCGGTGCCCATCCGTTTAAATGTGCTTGGCTTCTGAACACGTTGGACAGAACAGCCGGAGTGAAACGGGAGACGGATTGGGACGCACAAAATGAGCAGAACAGTGAAATGTGAACTGGAGACTCTGGCAGCAGGTCCCTAAGGAGGGTGAGCCCTGCTCCCCCCGGGAGCACAGGTGGCACTCCGGGCTCTAGGCGAGAGCAGGAGCGAGGTGGGGGTGAGCAGTGGCCTGGGGTCTCCAGAGGCCGCGGTGAGGACAGAGGGGACGGGCGGCGGGGAGAGTGAAAGCTGAGAACCTGGAGGCCATCGGACCGACAACCCTGCGAAGAAGTGTACTGACGTGGGGGAATGCGAGTCCTCAGCTGGGGGAGCTAACAGGCACCGGGAGGGTGCTATGTAGACCAGACACACTGCAGCGTATTTGTGCACGTGTGTGTGTGCACGTGCTCAGCCATGTTCAACTCTTTGTGACCCCACGGACTGTAGTCCGCCAGGCTCCTCTGTCCATGGGATTCTCTAGGCAAGAATACTGGAGTGGGTTGCCATGCCCTCCTCCAGGGCATCTTCCCCACCCAGGGATCGAACCCGCCTCTCTTGCGTCTCCGGCACTGGCAGGCGGATTCTTCAGCACTGAGCCACCTGGGGAGTCCTGCAGAGTATTTAAGTGCAGACAGCCAGGCTCGTGGAGGGACAGGGTGGGAGTGGAGGGTAGCAATGGCCTGGGAGTGGGGCAGGACGCTGCACAAGGGGGAGCTAGACGCCTTCTTCCGGAAGGGATGCGGTAACTCCTTCGTGATGCGTCATCAGGAAGAAAGGGTGGGAGCCGAGGCGCATGCCTCCCTTATCCTGGTGGCAGCACACGGAATGAAGACTTCCGCTTCCGGGAAATGTAACTCAAGGGTCTTGGCCAAGAGAGAGCGGCCAGGGTGGGGGCGGGGAGGGGCAGGCTGGCAGTTCGAGGGGAACTGAGAAACGGGGTGAGGGACGCGGAGCGCCCGGCCGGCTGGCCAGGAGGAGCTGAGGCCTGAGGGCGAGCAGGATGGAACCCCGAGATGTACAGTGCGGTTCCCCACGGCCCTGGCGTTAGAACTGGACCTGGAATCGAATCCAGAGGACAGGAAGGGGGTGTCCGTAGAGGAGGCGCGGGGAGGGGGTGGGGGCTGCAGAGGGAGGGAGCCGGTCTGCTAGCTGGTGGAGTGGGAGGAGGGATCCCCACCTCCTGGAAGTGGGGGTACTCTGCGCATGGACCGCTCTGCAGACACCGCATCCTGAAGGCAGGAGTGGGCATCCCAGGTGACGGTGTGACTTCCAGGAGGACTGGCGGGTGGGGTACGGGGAGCGGCGGCCTGGCAGGCAGAGGAGCCTGGTGCCAGCAGAAGAAGGAAGCTTCCATCTCATTCGAACGTCCCCCGGGGACATGAGGTTGACACGGGATGGAGGTGCCTGAACTGTGTCTCATTTGCAAGAGTCTCGATGGCTTCCTAAATAGAAAGTGCTGTGACCAGCATGATGTGTCCCTAAGACCCCCCCTCGAGTTGCGCAGGCCGGACGGGAAGGGGAAACACGGCTGGCTGCGAGAGAAACATCGCCGAAGAGCAGCAGCGCAGTTTCGAGAATAATCGAACTTCCCGTGAACTCGACCCCAGGTTTTCCCTTCAATGGGAGGCCAGTCAGTCATCATCCCAGTGGAAAAATCATTAGCTAAAGGGACCCTTCTAGACCAGGCGGTTCTCACGGTAGGGTCCCGGGACCTGGAGATGCTGGTTCTCAGGCCTGACCCCACACCTACTGATTGGGCCCAGCCATCTGAAGTCTTACAACCCTTTGAGAGCCACTGGGCTGGAGGCGGATGGCAGAGACAGGACACTGGTTTGGGGTGAGGTTGGCCTCAAGACAAAACCAGCTCTCACACAGTCCTGTCTTCCGCACCTCACACAAATGTTCCCAGCCTCAGCTCCCTCCTGGGAAAAATGGGAAAATAACTACTTCCCTCATAAGGCTATTTTGATACTAATTGTAATATATTTAAAGGGCTTGGAATACATAAATAAACTACTATGATTTTATCATTGTAAATAAATTTGGTATTCAAAATAGTCCCCAAAAGCACATAATCTCAGACAGCCAAAAAAATTAATGGTTCATGAATCAGGTATCTTGTGTGCTAAGTCGCTTCAGTCATGTCCAACTCTTTGCGACTCTACGGCCTGCCAGGCTCCTCTGTCCATGGGATTCTCCAGGTGAGAATACGGGAGTGGGTTGCCAAGCCCTCCTCTAAGGGATCTTCCCTATCCAGGGGTCAAACCCGTGTCTCTTGGGTCTCCTGCATTGGCAGGCGGGTTCTTTACCACTAGTGCCACCTGGGAAGCCCCAGTGTACCTTGTCACATAGTTTCTAAAAAAAATCACTAATATTAAACAATATAACCTGGATGATGCAAAATATAATGTGGTTACTAGACACATTAACAGACTCTAGCTATTAAAAGCTAGGTCAGATGAAATCTTAGTTCCTGTAAATGGAGCAATCGCCTTTTTGATGATTCAGATCAAGGAAGGCAATTATAGGTTTCCCATATCCATTTCACCTGCTTTGTGTTCTGACCCTGCACTGGGTGAAGCAAAGTCCTTTTATGGGAAGACAGTTTCCAGGCTGGGTGCATGTGATGCCTGAGGTTTTTATACCCTGCTCCCCCGCCGACTGTCTTCTCTGAGCAATGTCCCCTTATTTTCTGAGAGTCTTTCCATTCACGTACGCAACTAGCAAAACAACTTTAGGTAAGAGATCATCAATAAAGTTCTTTCAGGGGCTTCCCTGGTGGTCCAGTGGTTAAGAATCTGCCTTGAAATAGAGGGGACATGGATTCGATCCCTATTCAGGGAACTAAGACCCGGAACAGCCAAAAAGAGAAAATAAAATAAAAACTCTTGCTTGTTCAGACATCAGAAATACCTTTTCCAGCTCTCTCATCCTGCAGCTTATGACTGGGGGTGAGTTAATCTCTCTTCACCTGCCTTCCCCTCTCTACAAAACAGGGATAACAAACCATGCCTGACGGTGTGTGCAAGGATTAAATGAGCTGACTGTATTTTAATGTCATCTGGTCATTTTCTTCTTAGAAGAAAGTTTCTAAGCAGGAAAGTTGTGTCAATAACTCTACGGTTATACATAGTACGTTGTTAGTTGCTCAGTCATGTCCAGCTCTTTGGGATCCCATGGACTGTAGCCCACCAGCCTCCTCTGTCCATGGGATTCTCCAGGCGAGAATACTGGAGTGGGCTGCCATTTCCTCCTCCAGGGGATCTTCCGGATCCAGGGATCGAACCTGAGGCTCCCGCATTGCGGGCAGATTCTTTACTGTCTGAGCCACCTGGGAAGCCCGTGTAGTACATAACAGTATGACTTTTTGTCCTTCCTGAATGTTAAGTTACGTTCATGGTTTACATTTTAGTGTCTATTCAATGTCAAGAGAACTGGGTTGCTTAATTTATAGAGCAACTTAGCCCAAATTTACCTCAACCCCAATCTGAACCTCAATGGTCACAATTCCTGACCCACCGTCATGGCTCTGCTCTCATTTCATAGGTTTCAGGGGCCAAGGAGAGTCGTTCGGTCTTTTCTCTGAGGCCGGGTTCTCATGACACGACAAGCAAACTGTGACAGGTTGAGGCCACTGCAAACTGTCCCAAATACGGAGCTAATTTGTCTCCTTGACCCAACAGAACAGAAGCATGAGCCCCACTGGCGGCCTTCTACCCGGAGCCTTTTTAGGCAGATGTTATCTGTCCAGGTTTATTGAAAGATTTCTGGTACTTGTGAAGAAAACACCCGATGGAGAGAGTTTCGTATTAGAATGATACTGTAGTTCTTTTCAAAATCTCTCACACAAGCTGGGGCTGGAGAAGAGGCAGTGGGCAGAGCTGTGGCTCTGCCAGAGAGTGCCAGGGGACCCTAACCCACCCAGACCCGCAAGGGCCCGAGGGAGCTGAAGCAGTGGAGGCTCAAAGCGTGTAGCTCCAAGGAGTCTACTGTGGGTCGTGTCTTAGTCTTTATAACTGAGCTCCAGCTATACCAGCTCCAGGGAGTGGATCCCTTGGGGCTGGAGTCTCACTGTTCTGCCCACCAAAGTCTTCCTTCGGGCATTCCCAGGCCAAAGCTGCCTCTCTGAGTGGACAGAGAGGCCCACGCCCATTATCTGTAACCAGTGAGGGGCAGACAATGGATATGCATGCGTTCTGTGCATAACCTCCCATCAGAACTCCATAAATTCAATCATTCCCTTTTTTTTTGTGAGAACCCAAGCTTGGAAAAGTCTCAAACTAGGAAATCCACCATGCTCACACACCTAGCGAGCCTGTGTTCTTAGCCACTTGCTTGCCTTAGAGAGAGGCCACACTGAACCAGTTCTGGTCTAAAATTTGATCATTTATTCACAGTTTTGCAACAGTAAATGGTCATTAGCTAATTTTCTACAGCTGATAAATACAAAGGTAGTTTTATTTCATTTTGTAATGCACTTGGTTTGGTTTAAAAATCAAAATTCTTTTGGAAGTGCCCTTTTGGTGGTGGTTCAGTTGCTCAGTTATGTCCAACTGTTTGCAACCCCATGGGCTATAGCCTGCCAGGCTCCTCTGTCCATGGGATTCTCCAGGCAAGAATACTGGCTTGGGTAGCCATTTCCTTCTCCAGGGGGAAGAGCCCTGTATATGTACCTGCTGGACGGGGCATCACAGTCATCCTGCGGCAAGGCTGGCTGGTGGACAGTAGGCGCCTCAGGTGAATGTATTATTACCATTATTACCAAGTGGTTGAGACAGACACAGAAAGAGCAAGGTTCTCTGCGGGAATGGTTCTTGAACAATTTCCTTTACACTCCAGAACCTCTAAAACTTCTCTATTTGATTTTTAAAAAATCGATGCCAAATTAAATGCGATTACTTTCCATTTTAGTGTTCTCCTCTCCCCTGGATATTTAATACAATTTAATTAACTGTCCACCGTGACTTCCCCATGAGGGTTTGCTTTGAAATCCTCGCTGGAGGACAACATAAGGGCACTCGTTTCTCAATAAATGTCTCCACAACATTTCTCTTAATAAAGAACTAGCCATATTAAAAGCACACACTGTCTTCTCCGTGATCCTGGAACTCCCATAAATGTGCTACCATTGATCTCAAGAGGTTCTGGGGCCCGGCCTTTCCGCTGGTGTCTGAGAGGCATCAGCTTACAGCATCCGTCCCGGGAGCAAGAGACACACATGCTGTCTTTCATCTTGTGCTGTCGGCCACAGGCCGGGCCAGCTGGCAGAAGCCCCGTGACATCAGATCCACCCTGTGCGTCCGAGGGGCACACGCCACCACTGGGAAAGGCGGCCGAGACATGACGCTCTCGAGCAGAGAGAGTGATGAGAGGGCGTGCGCTGTGCTCAAGGTGGGAGCCTTGATCGCAACTGGGAGCGGGCCCACCGACATCATGTGAGCCCCATCCAGACAGCGGATGCTCTGGCACCTCCAGGGTTGGGGGGCGGGCAGTGGTACCCTCAGGCTCCCGAGGAGGTGGGCTCTAACTCCAGGATCTTCACAACATGAACTGCAAACGCTTTCAAAGAGCTCAGGAGTCACCAATACCAAACTGTGTCATGGGTCCCCCTGTCCTAAGAATCAGGACAACATTCTTCCCTCTGGGCAGCAGGACCTGCCAAGGCCCTGGCTCCGTCTTAGTCTTTACCTGGGCTTCACTGGTAGATCAGTTGGCAAAGAATCTGCCTGCAAAGCAGGAGACCCCGGTTTGATTCCTGGGCCAGGAAGATCCGCTGGAGAAGGGATAGGCTACCCACTCCAGTATTCTTGGGCTTCCCTTGTGGCTCAGCTGGTAAAGAATCTGCCTGCAATGCAGGAGACCTGGGTTCAATCCCTGAGCTGGGAATACCCCCTGGAGAAGGAGAACGGAAAGGCTACCCACTCCAGTATTCTGGTCTGGAGAATTCCATGGACTGTATAGTCCATGGGGTCACAGAGAGTCGGATACGACTGAGCAACTTTCACTTTCACTACTTGAGTCTCTCACGCTGGATGCCACTGAGCTAATGGCTTTTCACTGAAAACTGCCATTTAACCAAATCTGTCTCTGTGTTACACAAGCAGTCATAAAATAAGCTTTTCACTTCATAAAAAATAAAATCGCGGTCTATACTATGATATACTATTAACTTGTCTTACAAGAAAAAATGAAACTATTCTATTTTGATAACTGCTAAAATGCAACCCACTCCAGTATTCTTGCCTGGAGAGTTCCAGGGACAGAGGAGCCTGGCGTGCTGCAGTTCACGGAGTCACAAAAGAGTTGGACACGACTGAGCAACTGAACAACCGCGACGATGTAGCTGACACCAACCCAAGATGAAAATGTTCCCCATCCCTTGGAGGAGGAGAAGAAGGTGGGTTGCTGTTTCCTGCATAAGAACCAGAAACGCCCAGCCAGAGGCGTGTCTCTCACTCCTCACCTTATTTGAAGTCTCCAAATTTCATCCCTGAACCATTTTCTAAGAAATAAGGAAACATAGTCTGTCACACTTATTTTCGGGTTTTATTACAAATAAATACAACACAAGTTAACAACAAAACCCATAAAAGAAGGCTACTCCTAGTAACCTGTGCCAGGGTTCCCATGTCTGGGATCAGTACCCTTTGTACTACAATACCCACTTCACTGATTTAATCAGAGACTAGGATTCAAGCTTGTAGAAAATATTCTATAGGAACCATCATACTCATCTGAGGACTTTTATTTTTCATTTTCCTGATCATAGTTTTTAAAGATAACTTCTGAATCAGTCGTGCACTTTGAGGGATGTACTTGGTGAGGCCTATACTAGTCATACCATTGAAATGCAAGGTTTTTTTGAAAAAATATCACATTTATTGATTCACCTTTGTATGGGTCCCTCAACTGCATCCCTCATTGTTATTCTCTAGTATTATACAAGCATCCACCCACAAAATTATTAAGACTTGGTTCATTACAAGCACAGAACAGTCAGAGCACAGTAATCCTTCAAAAGCCATGTTACCGAACTCTCACTCGGATAAAAAGTCACGCCAACCATCATTTATTGTGCTCCTGTTATCGTCCTTTTAGAGGGCTACACCAGGAACCTTAAGAAACTTGACTTTTTCCTTACAGAACAGAAGTTTCCTTTCTTGGTTATAGTTTAAGACAAAAAAAAAAAAAAGAGAGGAAAAATGGAAGGGGTTTTATTTTGTTTTGACAGGTGGGCAGTATTCCCGGACCCCATGCCCGAAGGCCTTGGAGGGCTCAGCTCTGCGCCCTTGAACTGCTGGGAGCTGGCCCCAGGCGCCCCCCGCTGACCTGCACTTTGCACCTGTGCCCAGCTCGGCTGATGACACAGACGGGCCCGAAAGCGCCAGGACAGCTGAGAAGAGCCTACTCTGCACAATGGGCGTCAGCACCTAAAATTATGGCCCCCGAGAGCCAGAGGGCCTCCTCCTGCTGCATCCCCCAGTGAAGACTCGGAGGATGACAGAGACACTGGCAGACAGGGGCCAGCGGTGGGGCTGCTGTCCCCCTGATCCAGGAAGCTGGGGGGGCTTCCTATAGGACCCCAGCCACCCCGTGATTCACCAGATCCCGTGGGGGTGAGGGAGAAGGAGACACAAGCTCTGGAGAGTTAAGCTGTGAAGAAGCAGCACTGTACTTAATTATTAAGTTATCAATAAAGCAAGGACCTAGGAATAAAATCCAGGGAATTTGTGTAAGAGCTTCCTACTGAAAAGTACAAAACATCGTGAGAGATGTTCAATCACACCTAAGAAAGTGCAGCAACACATCACGTTCAAATGACACCAAATACACCATGTTCAAAAGTCAAAACTGTTAAAATGTCTGCTTTTCTCTAAATTAATATACAGGATTAATGCAAAGTGAAGCAGCACTGTTGCAGGAAAGAGCTCATTATAATCTATGAAGGTCAAGTTCAGGGCTGGCTGAGCCAAAGTTCTAAAAGGGGGCACATTTGTCACTCAATCCCTTCCTCGTGTACTTCTTACTTTAACCAAGATTTTATTAAATGCCATCTGTGATTTCATCACAAATGTTTATTAAATAGTCTCCACCCTCAAGAAAGCTGCAGTCTGATTCAGCACACAGAGAGGGTGGTTGGGCAGAGGAAGGGGACCAGACCCCCAGGGTTGGGCAGGGGGAAGACGGGAGGGGGGAAGGAGGTATATTTCCGGGACAGGTAACTCTTCACTGCTTTTTGGGCTTCCAGGTGGCTCAGACAGTAAAGAATCTACCTGCCAATGCAGGAGATAGAACAGGTGCAGGTTTGATCCCTGGGTTTGGAAGATCCCCTGGAGGAGGGCATAGCAACCCATTCTAGTATTCTTGATGGAGAATCCCATGGACAGAGAAGCCTGGAGGGCTACAGTCCATGGGATCGCAAAGAGTCGGACACAACTGAACACAAACAGCACAGCTGCATCTTTACGTTAAAAAAAAAAATGGACCGGCCTCAAAAAGAAAGAGGAAAGGTATTTGGAGGAAAGGAAGCGGCACGCTCACAGCCCAGGGAGGACAACCAGGCATGTCCCGGAGGGGCTGCAGGAGGGAAGCCTGCAGAGGAGGGGGCCTGCAGGGCCCTTGGACAAGGTCACGGTGACCTTGTATACAGACCAAGGCAGGGACTGTCTTGAAGGAACCAGCTTCCCTACCATTGCACCAGGTGCCGGCAGCCTCCAAGAAACACAACAAAATGTGTATTTGTCAGGGGAGGCTCAAACCAACCCCCAAATCTTGGTGGCTTCACATAAGACAGTTTACACTCCACAGTCTCTCGAAGAGGAGATAAAGGGGAGGAAGATAGGGGCTCCTCTTCCTGCAGGCTTCAAGATCTGCGCCCCTTCCCATCAAGGACCTGGCCCTCTCTGGGGGCCCCGGGATTCTCTGCACGCAGATGAGGGAAGGAAGGAAGACGGGAGACAGTGAGGAGGAAGGTTTTCCTGCCTCCAGGTGTGTTTCTCTCAACATCACTGACCAGAACTCCATCACGGGACCACCCCCACCCCGAGCTGCAAGGGGAGCTGGCAAGTATAGCCTCGATGTGCATCTCAGCGGAAAAGGACATGGTACTTTCGGCCTCAGTGGAAACCAGTGCCTGTTAACATAGAAGGTAAGTCTATTAGTTATGTATTGCACTTGACCAGAGGCCAGCAAGCTACAGCTCCAGGGTCAAGTCTGAACCAGCATCTATCTCCTCTCTCCCTCCCCCACCCCCATCCAGCTCAAGACTCTATATGTTAACAGGATCCAGTTTTTCGAGCATCCCTTAGGTCCAGGCACAGTGAGAAGCACTCTACATGCGTATGGCGGAGCAATCACTAAGGAAAGTGTTATTATGTGTGTATGTTTGTTAGTTGCTTAGTCGCGTCCCACTTTTTGCGACCCCATAGACTGTAACCCGCCAGGCTCCTCTGTCCATGGAATTCTCCAGGCAAGAATACTGGGGTGGGTTGCCATTTCCTTCTCCAGGGGATCTTCCTGATCCAGGGATTGAACCCAGGTCTCCTCCATTGCAGGCAGATTCCTTACCATCTGAGCTACGGGGAAATTTCTTGTGTGTGTGTGTGGCACTGGGCAGCTTACGGGATATTACTTCCCCAACCAGGGACTGAAGCTGGGCTAAGGCAGTGAAAGTGCCAGGTTCTAACCACTGGACTGCAAGGGAATTCCTAGTTATGTCCATTCTAGAGATGAGGAAACTGAGGCTCAGGCAGGTTCTGCGACTTGTCCTTAAAGTGGAAACATGGAGCAGCTGGGCTTTAGGCTGAGATCTCTCTGACCCCAAAGGACAGGGATGTTCTTTCCATTATATCGGGGTGGCCAAAAAGTTCACTTGGGTTTTTCCATACGATGTTACAGAAAACTGCCTGATGCCAAGGGTTTTTAACCCATACGTAAAAAAGTACAGACATCCAAGCCTTATCTGTTGGACATCCCCTGTGGTTGCGCCCCTGCCTGTGCCCAAAGCCCCACCCCATGGTGCGCCAAGATTCCCAGGGAGTGTGGTGCAGCTGTGGGCACCTCGTTCCAATCGATCATAGGGTTTTACTGTCAGCTGCCCATCTCTGGAGACCCCCAAGCTTTCTGCAAGTACACTGCAACACTTCATCAGATAAAGCGTGGGACTCCTGGCTGAGGAGAGGGCCAACACTTCTGCCCCAAGGTCTGCAGAGTGTCTGGGGGAGCTGGCCCTCACTTCAACCACACATAGGCTGTTCCACCCACAAGGATCTTGTCACAGTCCTCATGTGATCTCAGGGCCACCTGCAAGGGCCTTACACGTGTGAACAATGAAGATTCCCGAACACCACTCCCATCTTTTGAGTCCACATCTGTGGGAGGGTCCCAGGAATATCCATCAGTCCCTGCTCCGGGGACACCTGAATGGCTACAAATAAATAACGATGAAGATGAGAGCATGTGCACAGGCAACATTTTTCTCCTCATATATTCTTCTCGGGCTCCTCCTTGTCCCCCGAGGCTGCGGTCAAGGTCAGTGCTCAGTATGCTCTGATTCAGCCCCAGTCAATCAGAAGAAGGCATCCCTTCACCACACCTGTCACCACTTGCGGCCTTTTGCTATCTCGGGGCAAGTCCCTCTGCCAGGCCCTGAGCTCATGGGAGAAAGACTTAGCCATCTTTGTATACCAGCCTAGCTCAGTGCTTAGCATATGTTGTTGTTTGGTTGCTAAGTCATGTCTGAGTCTCTGCAACCCCCATGGACTGCAGCTCTCCAGGCTCCTCTGTCCATGGGATTCTCCAGGCAGGAATACTGGAGTGGGTTGCCTTTTTCTCCTCCAGGGGATCTTCCCGACTCAGGGATTGAACCTGCGTCTATTACGTCTCCTGCACTGGCAAGGCGGGTTCTTCACCACTGTGCCACCAGGGAGGCCCGCCCAGCATATAGTAAATGTGAAATAAATTTCAGTGGAGCTGTCATTGGTAATATGATAAATAAGTTGCCAGGAGAAAGCAGGAGATGCGCTTTTGTGTTCTCATCTCTTTTGGCTCTGGGTTCATACACACATCACTGCATGGACCAGCTCGGCCATTCTGTGGCCGACACCAAGCTGCAGACACAGACCGGGTGGCTGCTCACTCATTAAGCTCAACCAACACACACACAGATGCCAAACACATAACAAACAACAAGTGCAACGTTTGGAACATCAAAGGCTTCACGGAGTGTAATTACCAGATATAAAATATAGAGCTGGGCTTCCTTGGTGGCTCAGATGGTAAAGAATCTGCCTGCCAATGCAGGAGACCCAGGTTTGAGCCCTGGGTCAGGAAGATCCCCTGGAGAAGGGAATGGGTACCCACTCCAGTATTCTAGTCATATGTAAAACATTTAAAAAACCAAAAAATGGAAACACAAAAAAGAGCAAACAGTAAGAGACTAGCAATACACGGCCAGGGATATTTGAAAGATAAAAAATGATAAATGAAAAAGATAAGGGCTGAAATAAAAAACTTCAATGAACTCATTGAACAGCAGATTTGATAGTGCTAAACAGAAACATTGTGATGTGGAAGATAAGTCTGAAAAGCTACCTGAACCATCATACAGATACTGAAGCGGGAAGTATGAGAGAAAGGTTAAGAGTCATGAAGGACAGATAAAGAAGGTTCAACTTAGGTTTAATTAGAATTTCAGAAAGAAAGAGTAGAAACTAAGAAATGAAGAGATAATGGTTGAGAATATTCCAGAACCTGCCAAAGAACTAAAATTTGCAGTTAAAGAAAATACAATTGGTTTGTTCAGCAGCTATTTACTGAATGCCTACTATATGCCAGGGACCTTTTAGAAGCAATACATCCTAAACTGGATAAATACAAAAAATACCCACCTAGACACAACCCAAGAGAAAAGGACAATTAGACTAACACAGGCTTTTCAAAAGCAAAATGAGAGCTATGAGGCAGAGCTCACATCCTGAAAGGGCTGCTGCTGCTGCTGCTGCTGCTGCTGCTGCTAAGTCGCTTAGGTCGTGTCCAACTCTATGCAACCCCATAGACGGCAGCCCACCAGGCACCCCCTTCCCTGGGATTCTCTGGGCAAGAACGTTGGAGTAGGTTGCCATTTCCTTCTCCAATGCATGAAAGTGGAAAGTGAAAAGTGAAAGTGAAGTCGCTCAGTAGTGTCCGACTCTTCACAACCCCATGGACTGCAACCCACCAGGCTCCTTCTCCATGGGATTTTCCAGGCAAGAGTACTGGCGTGGGGTGCCATTGCCTTCTCTGCCTGAAAGGGCTAAGGAAAAATAACTGGCAAAATAAAACTATTTACTTGGCAGAACTATCTTTCAAGAATAATGGTGAAATGACACTTCCATAGAAACAAAAGTGGAGAACATTCACCATCAAGAGATACACACTAAATAGAAACGTTTTAAAGATGTACATAAAAAAGAAGCAGGGAAAGTGAAACAGCATGTATGATTAGATGAAGGGCAAATGTGAACCAAACATACACGATTTGCACAAAATCCATAAATTAACAATGAAAGAACAAACTAGAATATTGGCTACTAATGCCTGTGATACAGGAGTGATTGAATCAAAGTGTTTAAGATCCTGGATTGTTTAGGAGAAGGTTGCAGTATTCAATTCAGACTCAGTTAAGTAGACCTGGTAAAATTTCAGGGGTAACCACTGAAAGAATCGAAATGAAGAGTCTAAATTCTACAACAAGGACCTACTGTGCAGCACAGGGAACTATATTCAATATCCTGTGAAAATATGGAAAAGAATGTAAGTGCTTCCCTGGTGGCTCAGGTGGTAAAGCGTCTGCCTGCAATGTGGGAGACCCAGGTTTGATCCCTGGGTTGGGAAGATCCCCTGGAGAAGGCAATGGCAATCCACTCCAGCACTCTCGCCTGGAAAATCCCATGGACGGAGGAGCCCGATAGGCTACAAGGCTATATAGTCCATGGGGTCGCAAAGAGTCAGACACGACTGAGTGACTTCACTTCACTTCACATGTACAACTGAATCACTTTGCTGTACAGTAGAAATTCATTGTAAATGAAGCATATGCCAATAAAATAACTTTATTTATATTAAAAATATAATGAAACTAAAAAGAAATAAAAGAGGAGAAATAGAAAATGCACAGTGCTGCAGTCGATCCTTTGAAGTGATAACAAAACAGATGCTCTGGTGAGGTTGATTCAGCAAAAAACAGGGAAGGCACACGTCAAGTTAAAAATTAAAACAGTAGAAAAGTGAGATCGTTCCCAAGGGCCCAGAGCAAATCAGAAACTCAGCTCAGAATAAGCCGGGAGCCTGGCTAACCTCCACTCTCCAGTATTCACAGCAGTGCGTCTCCACACTGGTGGGACAGCAAGGAACAGACGCTCATGGCTCTGATCTCTGAGGCTGGGCGTCTGTCCTGGGATGGATGTGCAAGAAGCAGAGCAGAGACAGAGAAACACCAGGGCAGCCCCCAAGATCAAAGCAGGCTCCGCTTTCTTCAGTGAGGAAGCCACTTCCCTCAAATGGACTTTCATGTTTTATGTGTGGGAGAAAGAATAATCTAGAAAGGGCCATTCAATCTATTTTTAATGGTGCTCTGAAGCCTTGTTCCTAGTGCTAGAGCAGCGCCCCTCTCCATCCTCCACCAAGCAAGTATTTCAAAGTCTCAACATCAGTTTCAAAGACTCACTCCCTGGGGAAGAAACTGAAATATTTGGGTAGCGAAGGCCTGGACTTGTCCACAACACATCATGCTTTCTTCTGCCCAATGTCTGGCAACCAGATAAGGCTGAGATTCAGACAGCAGAAAAGTCTGTGTTGAGGACCTTCAATGTAGGTGAAAAATCCACTGCATCGCCTAGAGCAGGAGAAACAGGATGGAGAGCTGGACTAAATCAGCCCTGCACTTGGCACTGACTTCTGACTTAACCCCTTGGTGCTTGTTTCGCTTTGGAAGATGAAAAAAGGGATGGCTGAGGTTGAAGTGCCCATTCCGCAGCGTTCGCACCGGGAGCACAGCCATTCCCAGGACAGGGAAGACAGCCGCCCCATCTGCATCGTATCATGTTCCCGACACCGTGAAACGAAACAAAATGACACGCTGGTCAGTGGAGACCAGGATAATAACTAAGTAAACAGGGAGATTCAATAAGATTTCTTGTAGGTTCTGAAGTGTGAGCGATCTGGTATCGTGTTGTGTGGACCTGTTCCAAGGACTCTGAGCGCTGCCTGGCCCAAAGGAGACCGATTCACAATCAAGACCCCCTGGATCCAGACCCCACTTGGCTATGTGAAACGTCTGGGACGCTGTAGGTCTCTTCACATTCTCTGGCCTCAGGCTCCCCTTCTGCAAAGCTGGGACAATGCTCTCTTTCCCGCAATGGTGCAAGGATTAAATATGACAGCCATCGGGGGTCATTATGGAATCTGAGCTCCCCTTCCACCTTCTGTGCTCTCCCGATTCACCCTCCCTTTCTGTGATTAATACAATAGATTTTTAAGTCCTTGAAAACACACTGTGTTCACGGTGTGAGTCAGAGATAGAACTATAGTTCCTTTCATCACTCTGATAGAATATGAAAAATAAACCCTAATTGGACCGCGTGTAAAACCAAAGACAGCTGTGTATTAGCAGTGAAGAACTCTAAGAGGGAAGGAATTGTTCTAGATACTGAACCTCCTGAACAGACAGAGGGCTTCCTCTCAAGAATCAAAACATTAAAAGCAAACTAGAAGAAGCAAACAGTTTTGGACCAAAAAAAAAAAAAAGAAAAGAAAAATAATCTCTAATATATTCCCGAAACTTGTCAGAGGCCTTAAGAGGGGATTCTGGATAACATTTTAGTTTCCCTTGAAGATTTTTGTCATTGTGCTGATTACACTGAGAATAGCCATCCAGTGATGTCACTGATGGCGCTAGTAGGACTACAAAGGGCTGAATCCAAACCCTGATACTACGGTTGAGAATGCTAAGCCCAGAGAGGTCAAGCAATCCACCCAAGCCACACAGCCACCTGGAGGCAGTCCCAGGTCCTGATGTGCGGTGCGCTCATCTTCCACAGCGCCTTTTTGAGCATCGTAAGACTTCATAACCATCTCTCTTTTGAAATAACCCGAGAAGGCTTGAAACAAGCCTGGAAGTCCAGAATAAGGCATCTGAGGTTAGATATCGCAGCGTCTCTCTTCTCTGATGTGCGTGGGTCATGCCTTCAGGGAAACCCGCCTGCAGTGTGTGTGCCTTTTGCTTTTAAGGCTCATTTCATTCCTCATTTGAGATTCACGTGTTCAAAAATCAGGTGTCTACTCTCCAAGGGGCATCTGCTGGTTTGCTTGGAAAGTAGCAGTAAGCAGTCATGCTGGATGGAATAGAAGCAGCCACCTTGGATGCAACTCGAAGGAAGTACTGGTGATAATACCCTTTCCCATGCCCATTCATTTCAAGAGTGAAATCCCTAACACCACCAGTCTATAAAGCAAGTCCTGATGGTGACCCACGAATTAGGTAGAAATTAAAGCACCCCAGACACACACTGATATGGCCTGACCTGGGTTTGATCTCTAGAGCTCTTAGCAGAGGACCTTACATTGTGTTCACACACTGAGCATGCATAACCTCAAAGATCGACAACCCCAACACCAGAGAGATGTGGTCACCAGACCAAAGAACACTTAACAGGCAGAAGAGGCACTGCAAACCCTGAAGGCAATGTTTTCCCCCATTATTCAAGGCGGTCCTTAAACACTGCTTGCGACAATCAGTTAAAGACATTCCCCCCCACCCCACCCCACCCAATTGCCTGGGCACATTCAATCATTTGTTGGAAATTCAATTGATCTGTGATTGCAGGCAAAGTTCAGTAAAACTGCTCATCCCATCCACCCGAGCTCAGTGGATCCCTGAGGTTAGAGCCAACCAAGACAGTCCTGCCGCCAAGGGAGAGGGCACCTAACCTGCAATGCCCTGCTTCCTTGTGAAAGGGAAGTCGCTCAGTCATATCCAACTCTTTGCGACCCAGACATAGCCAAAAAGCCCGCGGGGACTGCCCCCTCTAGCTACCCCAACCGTGAGGAGTGCCCCCACCCGGCCCCCAGCAGCCACCCACAGTAAGTGGGGTGTTCATTCTGCATGCTTTAGGGAGGGAATTTTTTTTTTTTTAATTCAAAACCTCAGCTTTCCCAACTTCTCTCAAATGTTGCCCTTTGCCCCAAAGGAGTTTTACCAAAATCTTGCTCCCAGGATAGCCTCGACCTCTGTCCTTTTGCATTTCAGATAATCACGTGGGTGGCTCTGCCTTCAAACTGAGATTTCTCCTTTCTTTTTTTGCGGGCTAGAGACCACCAGCCGGCGCTGGTGCCGTGTCGCTCGCCCCAGACTGCGGTGGTTCTCTACCCGCGTCCACCCGTCCCTTCCGACTACTTGCTCACACACAGCTCAGAGATAACGCGCATCCCATTGGATGCTCGGATCCCCTAGAAGGCGTGCGCGAAGTATCTTAGCCCTCCGCTTCAAGGGCAGTTTTCGTTCACCCCTGCAACCAAAGCACCTCTCCATTAACACGGAATTCTCCAGGCCAGAATACTGGAGTGGGTAGCCTTTCCCTTCTCCAGGGGATCTTCCCAACTCAGGGATCGAACCCAGGTGTCCCACATTGCAGGCGGGTTCTTTACCTGCTGAACCACAAGGGAAGCCCCGTTAACTCCCTAGAGAGAGGGGGAAAAGAAAAGCCACAACCCCGGGGCAGTTGCGACGCAGCCCTTCCGAGTGCAGGATGAAGCTGGCGGGGGCCCGGAGGTAACCGACTGGTCCCAGCCTCCGCGCCCCGTCCCGGCGGCCGGCTTGCTGGGCTCCCGGCCTCCGCGGGAATCCGCGCGCCGCCCGCCGCCGCCGGGCCCCTTACCTCGCTGACGATGGTCGAGTGGGCCTGGGCGTACCGCCAGCCGTCCCGGCACTGCACGAGCGGCGCGGAGCGGTTGGGGAAGGCGGCGAGCGGGTCGGCGCAGCTGAGCGCGCCGGGGGCGGCGCTGGCGTTGGCCGCCTCCAGGAGGTAGCGCTGGCAGCGGCCGTCGCCGCGGCCCTCGGGGGGCGCGGGGCCGGGGGGCGCGGGCGCCGTGCGGTTCCACTCCTCCTCGGGGCTCCAGCCGCAGCGCTCGGCCAGCGCGGCGGCGCTCGGCCCGCGGCACCAGTAGTGGTCGGGCCGGCTGCCCAGGAAGACCACGCCGACGAAGAGGAAGGCGAAGGTGACGCCCGTCAGGCACAGCAGCAGGAACACGCGCCGCTGGAAGCGCCCGAACTCGCCGGCTCGCTGCAGCGCCTCGTCGAAGGACGGCATGGTGCGCCCGCCCGCCTCCCCCGAGCGCGTCTGCCGCCCGCCGCCCGGGGCCGCCGAGTGACCCGCCGGCCGGCCGGCCGCCTCCTCCGCCGCGGCCGCCTCCCCCGCGCTCCCCGCCTCACGCCCCTGGGCGCCGCNTAGGGGGGCGTCCGCCGAGGTCCGGGCCGCGCTCCCCCGGGGGCGCCGCCGCGGGGCCGGGGTGCGCGCGCGGCGGGGCCCGGGTGGCGCGGCCTGGCGGAGCGCCACCGCGCGCCGGGGACCCGGCCCAGGACTGCGAGTGACGCGCACAGCCTTCCCGGGCTGGCGCGCGGCTCCATTCGGTCCCTTCCAGCAGCCCGGTCCGCGGGCGGGTCTGGGTCGGGCTTCCAGACAAGAAAGTTCCAGGGCCACCTAACGACTCCCGGGCTCCTGGAACTCGGTTTCTCAAGGGTCCCGGCTGCAACCTGGTAGGGGGAACGAGGACGCC
This sequence comes from Redunca redunca, assembly GCA_006410935.1. Taxonomy (NCBI): domain Eukaryota; kingdom Metazoa; phylum Chordata; class Mammalia; order Artiodactyla; family Bovidae; genus Redunca; species Redunca redunca. Next base: position 368,671 of record SJYQ01007550.1, read on the forward strand.
CGCGCTCCGGGTCCCACTCCTGTGCACCGGGGAGACCCCTACCCCCCGGGCCTCGTCACCTCGGTGCAGAGCCGCCCCGGGCGCCCCCGAGGCCGGGCAGCCAGGTCCCAGAACAGTGGACCGACTGCAGAACTTGGACTCCGCGAGGTTAGATTTTTGGCGACATCTCAGATATTGTCCAACTTTCAAAAGGAGCAGCTGGGCAACCCACAGCGGCTGAGCGTCTTGTGCAGAGACCTGGAGTTCCAAGTGAGAAGGGATCTCAGACGCTTACAGGTTGCTTTAGCCAAGGCCTCTTCTCTGCCTGAAACCGCCTGGAAAGCATGCTTGCTGACTGCTTTGAATGGCTGTTTTTAGCTTCTTGACTTTTCTTGCAAAGGTTGGCAGAGCTGCGTCTGGTCTGGGGTCCGGGCATCTGCTAGGCGCCCAAGCTGCTGTGTCCGTGTCCTCGCTCCGATGCCTCCCCGGGCGGGGTGAGAAGCCCCTTCTTAGGCTGCAGCCTTCACGTATGCGGACCACATGGCACTGTTAGCAGCCCCTGGCCTGCCCCGGCCTAGCCTCCCCCTTCTTGAGAATTTTCTAGCTCTCTCCCCAGACTCCCACCCCAGCTGTCCAAAAAGCTTCTACCCTTAGATTTCTTTAGCTCTCTCCCCAGACCCCCACCCCAGCTGTCCAAAAAGCTTCTACCCTTAGATTTCTTTACTCGGAGGGCGGAGAAGCTGGTAGAGTGCAGGCTGACATTTTTTTTTTTTTCTTTTTTTAATCCAGAGCCAGGACGGGAGCCAGGCTGTCTGGTTCACCAGCTTGTGACCTTGGTCACCTTACTTGGCCAGTCCAGACTTCTCATGCCAAATGAGACATCCCCTCCTGGACTTGCTGTGACAGTTGAACAAATTATTACATATGAAGTGCCAAAAAAGTGCTGGACCCCTACTGTAACCCTTTCACAAGTTAGCTCTTAATCCCATTGTTCTTTGTTGCAGAGTTAATCCAGTCCATGGCTCAGGGACGCCCTAAGGCTTCCTGGTACTGAGAAGGATAAAACGCTTGGTAGGGGCACATAGTCGGGGCTGAGTCAGTGCTCGCTCTGGCTGTCTTGATCGTTCTCGCATCCTTGTTCCCAGCTGCTGAAGCAGGTCTCTCACTAAGTTAGCAGTGACTTCTGTGCGTGCATGTCTCACACTCGAGGGTGTAGTCCCTGTTATTGACTGCCCCCACCCCCAGGACCCCAGTCTCAGTCTCTCCTCCTCCCACCCAGCTCCATCTCCCAGCTTGCCTTTTGGTGTAACCGTAACCCTGTCCTAGACTCCTAGATATCATCTCAACACCCCTCACTCCCCAGGCCTTTACTCCAATGTGCCTTCCCCTCATCCCTGCTTACCACCCGTCTGCCCTTACACACACTTGTGCACGTAGATAAGCCCGCAGCTCCCTTCCCTGCTTCATCTGTCTCCAAAGTGCTTATCACCGTCTAACAGATGCATCTTTTTATTCCTTTGCTTTATTTATTTACTTTTGGCTGTGTCTTCCTTGCTGCATGCAGGCTTTCCAGTTGCAGAGAGAGATGGGAGCTGCTCTCTAGTTGCAGTGGCTTCTCTTGTTGTGGAGCCTGGCTCTAGGGTGCGAGGGCTTCAGGAGGAGCGGCTCGTGGGCTCAGCAGTCCTTGCATACAGGCTCATTTGCCCCAGGGCAGGTGGAATCTTCCTGGACCAGGGATTGAACCTGTATCTTCTGTGTTGGCAGGCAGATTCTTAATCCCTGGACCACCAAGGAAGTCCTGCCATATTTACTTGATTTTCTGGTGTTCCCTGCCTAGGATGCAGGTTTCGTGAGGGCAGTTTGTTCATTTCTGTCTTGCTACCCCCTAGATCATTGCTTGGTTCATAGTAGTCGCTCTGTAAACATTTGTGGAATAATGGGTGCTTCCTGACACCACGCCTTACACACACACATACACACACACACACACACACACTCACTCACATGTATGGCTTCTTCTCTTCTACTCCACCACTGTCTTTGTCCACAGGGGCTTTGTCCCGGGGGCTCCTCACCCACAGCAGCTTTCCTGGGGGCCACCCCGCCTCCCTCACTGCCTTCCCACACAGCAGCTCCGAGGTGCCTCCTTGAAGGGCTTGCCTTGTTTCCAAACTAAACACTCATTTCTCACCCTCCCTTTCAAGATCCCAACCTATATCCCTCACCAAGTTGTCCCCCCATGTGACAGCCAAACATAACACAACTTGCTAATCTTCAAATCGTTCCTTAACTTCCCTAAATCCGAGCCTGTCCACACGACGTTTCTTCTTCCTGGCATTTTGCCCTCCCATCCTCACAGCTACGGCCCAGCAAGGCCTGGGCAGAATGTCAGCACACCCCCTGCTGAGTCATCTGCAACTACCTCGACCGCTAATGAGTCTTTTCTAATGAGTCATTTGTTCACATCAGATGACCAAAATACTGGCACTTCAGCATCAGTCCTTCCAGTGAATAGTCAGAGTTGATCTCCCTTAAGATTGACCAGTTTGATCACCTTGCAGTTCAAGGGGCTCCCTTCTCCAGCACCATAGTTCGACTGCATCAATTGTTTGGCCTTCTGCCTTCTTTTGTTATATCTTAGATGTGCGGCTGTGAAGAACTAAGACTCCTAGACACAGATGAAGTCTTCGTCACATGCCTTCAAGTCCTGTCCTTATCATCCCTGCGTTCTCCCAGGGCAGCTACCAGGCCCTTTCTCTGGAAGGTGGCCTGGGGGAGAGTCGTGCAGGCCCAAGAAGAGGGCTCAGGACCACTGGCAGGGAATCCTGGGATCTCAGGTCCCAGTGTGGGGTGGGGGTGGGGAGTGTGGGAGGTGAGGGGCAGGAAGATGGGAAGGGGGATGGGCTTCAGGTGGGTACACCCGCTTGGCCCTAGAGGAGAGGAAGGCCAGAGTGTGGCCCCCTTTGGTAAAGGCTTAGGCCCTTCCTTGTCCAGGTATAGCTGTTATGAAGATGTTACTGATATCATCCATATTTTAACCCTTTTTATACCTAAGTACTACAAACAACTACACAGGGGTCCCCTGCTCCTCAAAAGTTTGTTTTATGACACTTTGCTTTTATGAAAGAACGACGTCAGCACCTGTGTTTTTCCTAACCAAAAGAAATCAAAGAGGATTTTCACTTTTATAATGAAAGATGAAAATGGAAAATAGCGTTCGGCGTTTGTTTTGCAGCGAGTCGTTCAAGAAGCAGTGTGCACCCCAGCAGGGAGAGTGGCCCTGCCTAGCAGCGCCTACCCCAGAAGCTACCTGGATCATCTCACCTTCAAGGCAGCATAGGTTTGAATTGCCCGTGAGCATCTGTGCTTCATCTCTGTTTATTTTCTGCATCTGTTAGCAAGGTGTGTCCTAAGGCGACTGCTTCTTTGCTTTTCCACATTTCAGCTTAGGAGAGGTTTCATCGGAAAGCTCTACTTTCAGAGAATGGGGGGAACCTGCATAGTACTTGGGGTGCTTTGAAATTTACACAAATGGTACCATACTCTGTATTTTTCTGTCACTTCCTTTTTTACTCCACATTATATTTTTGAGACCTGTAAGTCTTGATTAATGTGGACCTAGCTCATTTACTGCTACGTATCATTCAATTGAATGGCTGTACTACAATTTATTCCAGAGATATTCAGCTCATTTTCAGTTTTTCATAATTATAAATGATATGGCAGTGAACCTGTAGTGCACGTTCCCTTGGCAAGAACTGATCTAAAGTAAATGCCTACAAATAGCCTGTCAGGGCCATCAGTTCAGTTCAGTCGCTCAGTCATGTCCGACCCCATGGACTGCAGCATGCCAGGCCTCCCTGTCCATCACCAGGTCCCGGAGTTCACTCAAACTCATGTCCATGGCGTCAGTGATGACATCCAACCATCTCATCCTCTGTCGTCCCCTTCTCCTCCTGCCTTCAATCTTTCCCAGCATCGGGGTCTTTTCCAATGAGTTAGTTCTTCACAACAGTTTGCCAAATATTGGAGTTTTAGCCTCAACATCAGCCCTTCCAATAATTATTCAGGACTGATTTCCTGTAGGATTGACTGGTTGGACCTCCTTGCAGTCCAAGGGGCTCTCAAGAGTCTTCTCCAGCACCACAGTTCAAAAGCATCAATTCTTAGGCATCAGCTTTCATTATAATCCGACTCTCACATCCATACGTGACTACTGGAAAAACCATAGCTTTGACTATATGGATCTTTGTTGGCAAAGTAATGTCTCTGCTTTTTAATATTCTGTCTAGGTTGGTCATAGCTTTTCTTCCAAGGAGCAAGCATGTCTTAATTTCATGGCTGCAGTCACCATCTGCAGTGATTTTGGAGTGCAAAAAAAAAAAAAATTCTCTCACTGTTTCCATTGTTTCCCCATCTATTTGCCATGAAGTGATGGGACCAGATGCCATGATCTTAGTTTTCTGAATGTTTTAAGCCAACTTTTTCACTCTCCTCTTGCACTTTCATCAAGAGGCTTTTTAGTTCTTCTTCAATTTCTGCCATAAGGGTGGTATCATCTGTATATCTGAGGTTATTGATATTTCTCCCAGCAATCTTAATTCCAGCTTATACTTTATCCAGCCCAGCATTTAGCATGATGTACTCTGCATATAAGTTAAATAAGCAGGGTGACAAGATACAGACTTGGCATACTCCTTTCCTGATTTGGAACCAGACTGTGGTTCCATGTCCAACTCTAACTGTTGCGTCAGGACCATAGTATGTACCTATTTTGAGCTTCACCAGATGTCGCCAAATTGCTTTCAGTAGGTGGCCCCAATTCATGTCTCATCAGCAACCTGTGAGATCATCCCCATCCACACTAACACATGTGCTTGTTACCCTCAAGTGCAGTAGCAGACACTATGGGTTTGAAACGCAGTGCCATTGTCCTGATTTACACACTACTGATTCAGTCAGACTGAGCACATTTGCATCGAATCCCATGGACAGAGGAGCCTGGTGGACTGCAGTCCATGGGGTTGCAGTCGCACAGGACTGAAAGTGACTTAGCACTTAACATTCATTATTTAGGTTTGTCTTCCGCGAGTCACTTCTCACATCCTCTGCCTGTGTTCTCTACTTGTTTTTTTCCTACTGAAGTTTTTGAAAATTACTGGTTTATTTGTTTATTTTGCTTCTTTTTCAGCTATGTATGTTATGTCTCTTCAATCTGTGGCTTGTCTTTTTTGTTTATATTGGTATAATTGGAAGAAAAGCTATGACAAACCTAGACAGCAGATAAAAAGCAGAGACATCACTTTGCTCACAAAGGGCCCTGTAGACAAAGACAAAGTTCATAAACAAGGCTGAGTGCCGAAGGACGGATGGTTTTGGATTGTAGTGCTGGAGAAAACTCTTGAGAGTTTTGGACTGCACCGAGATCAAACCAGTCCATTCTAAAGAAAATCAATCCAGAATATTCATTGGAAGGACTGATGCTGAAGCTGAAACTCCACTACTGTGACCACCTGATGTGATGAACCAACTCATTGGAAATGACCCTGATGCTGGGAAAGATTGAGGGCAGGAGGAGAAAGGGATGACAGAGGATGAGGTGGTTGGATGGTATCACTGACTCAATGGACATGAGTTTGAGCAAGCTCTGGGAGACAGTGAAGGACAGGGGAGCCTGGCCTGCTGCCATCATGGGGTTGCAAAGAGTCAGACACAACTTAGCGACTGAACAACAAATAATTGCCCTACAATTTTGTGTTAAGTTCTGCTGCACAGTGAGTGAATCAGCTCTATGTATAAATATATCCCCTCCCTCTTGGACTGTGGCTTGTCCTTTGACTCTGTTTGTAGTGTCTTGGTGACTACAAGTTTAAATTCTGATGTAGTACCATGTGTCAGTTTGTTTTATAGCATCTGCTTTTTGCATCTTCCAAAAAGAAAAAATAAAATGCATGAAAGGGTTTCTGGGCTCTTTGTTCTCTTTTACTGCTCTACATGTCTATTTCCAGGACAGTATTTTACTATTAACCACAATAATTCTGTAACAATTCTTAGTATTTGGGAGGACAAGTTTCATCCCTTCTCTCCCCTTACTTTGTTCCTTTTCAGAGTCATCTTGGCAATTTGGGATTTTTTTTTCTTCTGTATAAATTTTATCCTTTATTAAGTTCCATAGAAATTCAATTGGGATTTTGATGTAAAATTATGTGTGCATTTTATTTCTCCCATTATTCTGTAGATTTTTGAGAGAAAAGCCAAATCATGTTTCTCTTTCTATCTTTAAACAGCGATATCTGTTTTATATCTGCACTGTCCAATAAGGTACCATTAGCCATATGTGGCTATTTGCATTTAAATTAAAATTAAGTGAAATGAAAGGCTCTGTTCTTAAAGAGTCACAAATCAAGTACCTGATAAACACATGTGCGGTTGGTGATTGCCATGTTGGACTATGATGATAAAGAACATTTCCAGCAACACAGGAAGTTCTGTTGGACAGAACTGGTCCAGACATGTGTGCATGCATGCTAAGTGCCTTCGGTTGTGTCGGACTCTTATTGACCCTTTGGACTGCAGCCCACCAGGCTCCTCTGTCCATGGGATTCTCCAGGCAAGAATACTGAAGTGGGTTGCCATGTCCTTCTCCAGGGGATCTTACCGACCCAGAGACCGACCCAGTGCCTCTTCGGTCTGCACTGGCAGACGGGCTCTAGGGCTGCCTGGGAAGCCTGTTCCAGACATAGTGACCAGTAAATGATTGCTGAATAGGACCAATAATAATCTATTGGCCCACAACTCTCAGCTTTTGTTGAACATACAGACTTTTTAACTCTTTTTGAAAAGGTAATTGTTGGGGTTTATTTACCTAAAATTTTATAGTTGGTATTTTTAAAATCACATTTAGGAATGGATATATACCAGATTATTAGTGTTTATTCACCACATATTGAGTTACCAAAATACGTCACAATGACATTTGTGCTTTTTGTAGAGCACAAAAAAAAGATTGGTTTCCTTGGGAATGTTGCAATAAATCTTGAAATAAAACTTTTGAAAACAAGCTACTGACAGAAACTTTGGCAAGTGACTTGGGGCACGTGCTCCAGCCTCAAGGGGAAAAACGAGAAGTCAGGGTTTCTTTTTGCTTTTTAACAAATGGGTATGAATATTTAAGACACTCTCATTCTGACCTTATTTGGAATGGAGTTGCTATTCGTGGGGCTTCCCAGGTGGCATGGTGGTAAAAGAATCCTGCTAATGCAGGAGATGCAGGAGACATGGGTTTGATCACTGGGTGGGGAAATCCCATGGAATAGGAAATGGCAACCCACTCCAATATTCTTTTTTTTAATTTTTATTTTTTTAGATTATGAAAGTATGATAACACATTTACAGGAGATTTGGAAAATACAGAACAAAGTTACATATAGTTCCACTATATATTACAATTTTTTTTTAGGTAGATCAATTAAGAATTTTTAGTTGGACTTTCAATATCAAACTCTCAAAAATTAATAGAATGAATATACAGAGAGGTATAAGAATAAAGTAGACCTGGAAAGCACTGTGAACCAATTCAACATAATTAAAATTTATCTAATTTTCACACAACAGTAGGATACAAATTCTATTCAAGTTCCCATAGACTGTAAACTAGGAGACACTGGAACATATCCAGGGGCATCAAACAAGGTGCAAAAATTTCATGGACTAAAGTTATTGAAATCGTGCAGAGTCTGTTCTCTTATCACTGTGGAATTATGTTAGAAATAAATATCAAAAGATATTTTAAAATAACCCACATCTTTTCAAATGTAATGTGATATTTACCAAGAGAGATCTTAGCCATCAAAAGCCTCAACAAAGTTAGAAAACTGAAAAAAACAGAGTGGGTGATTGCAGAGGAGAAAGCATTTAAATTAGAAAGAATCTAAATGATAAAATTAATCTTAAAGATACTTTAAATAATATCCCATGTATCTGGAAATTAGATGTTCACTTTTAAGTGATGAATGTTTCTAAAAAACCATAACAAGGAAAATTAGAAATATTGGTTATAGAATAAAAGTGAGAAGAGAATTTACCAGAATTTGTTGCATGTAGCTGAAGCTGCTCAATGCAATTAAATACAATGTCTACTCCATTATTCTTTCCTGGAAAATTCCATGGCCAAAAGAGCCTGGCAGGCTACAGTCCATGGGGTTGCAAAAAGTCAGACACAACTGAGTGACTAATCGTGCGTGCATGTGCACACACACACACACACACACACACACACAGGGCTATTTGTTACTTTAGTGTGTGAATGTAGTAAAAACCACAGGGCACTTCCCTTGTTATATGGCAGAATACTGGAGCCTAATGTTGATTTCGACTGACCAATACTCATTTCTTTCCCTGGCCCATTCTCTCACTAGTTGGACTTCCCTAGAGGAAAGCTTCTGGTTTGGGAGACAGCATCACGGATACTATTATTCTTTGGCAATAGATCCTTTCTGTACTTGAGGTATCTAGGATCTTGGACTTCTCCAAAGTCATCTTTGGAGAAGATGGTAGCCATGAAGAAAATGCTAAATAGAGTTGAAAATATTCCAGAGTTGAATTTTGTCAAGGTAGAAAAACCCGATCTAGCCTAAGAGATTGGAGAGTTCATACTTACTCTCCAAATAGATACAAAAGCGAGTCCTTCGCCCCGTTCCTTCCAACAGTTGTTTTGTGTCATTCTAACAAGCGCAAGGTGAAGCATGTTATCTCTCTTGAAAACCTTTCCATCACACATGGTTTAGGCCAGGAACGGAAAGTGGGTTTTTTCTGTCCCACGCCTGTCACTGGGCAGGAGCCATCTGGAGCACCATGTTGAGGGTACCTCTGAGGTGGGGAGGAGGTCAGATCATGACTGACTAGGAACAGAGGCAGAGGAAAGGGGAAACGAGCTTGAGGGCAAAAGACAGGTCAGCTTCTGTCATCCGTGTAGCTCGGGAAGTGCCAGGCTGACACGATATTCTCCGTGGGTCTCCAGAACTCTTAGGACATCTGTTACTTTGGGGATTTGGCCCCTATGCTGTTAAGTGCGAAAATATTGCTCAGGTGTTTCTGCAATTGGACCTCATTCTGGATGAAACTGTCTTTCAGGGAGGACCCTTCAACCGTGTGGCGGTGGTCCCCCTGGGCACAGCACTCAGAAGCCATCCACCGTTTCCAACCCGGTACCACTGTCCACGAATCACAGTAATGCCGTCCTCACTTGGGAGAAGGCAGTTTCAGGAGACTCGCAGGCACCAATTAAAATCTGAGTGACATTTAATTTAAATTGAACTTAAATGTCCCTGGTGGCTCAGATGGTAAATAATTCACCTGTACTACAGGAGACCTGGGTTCAAACCCTGGGTCAGGAAGATCCCCTGGAGAAGAGAATGGCAACTCTAGTATTCTTGCCTGAAGATTCCCATGGATGGAGGAGCCTGGCGGGATTGCAAAGACTCAGATAGGACTGAATGGCTAAGTGTGCGCGCAAACGCAAGCGCGCGCCCGCGCGCACACACACACACACACACACACACAATTGAATTTAGAAACTGGAGAATGACACATTCACTGAAAATGATATATTGACATAGTTAGTGAAATGGAGTGATGCTCACATGTTCTGTAAAAGAAACAGCTTTCAAAGACTGCATTTGATATCAATGCCTCCCATAAATGGTAAAGGAGGCCTGTTTGTTTGTCAACCTATTTCTGATTTACTGCAGACCAATGTGTGGTCTTACTGGGCAGGAATCGTCTGCTTCTCAAGACACGGACACCCTCAAGGTGAATTCAACAGTATCTGGTCTACATCCCATTCAAGGAGACCTGTCCACCATTCACACATTGGATGTCATGGTGATGCCAGATGGATAGAAAAGTTTCTAGATGCTTACTTCCAATTTTTGCATTTATCAGATTGCAGGCAGGGGACAACAATTCACATACCAGCTTTAACAGTGCATTCTATGCAATCCTATATTTTGTACAATAATGTAGATCTCCAGAAGAATTCTTTATTGTACTCCAAGCACAAACAGATGCTGTAACACTGTAGGCAATGAACGATTTCCAGAGTCTAGGCTTGAAAGATGGTTTGGAGGCATGAGCCCTGTATTAGCAGAGCCTCAGAAAGGGGCTCTGAGTGCTTAGCTGATTTGGTGTCTGAGAGGTTTTCTATTTGTGGGTTCCTTTCCTCTTGGAATTACTTTTTGTTTGTATTTTTCAAGTTACAGATGTCTGCTTTCCCTATACTGGAGTCAAAGAGTTCTGGTTGGACCAATAAATAATTTATTTCTAAAAGTACAATGAAATTAAGATAATTAGACTATTTCCTGGCTGTAAAATACAATGAGTTCAAGCTCTCTTTTCCTTTACACACAAAAATAAAATACAGTAATCCAGGTCATATTTAGTACAATTTAATATATATATATATATGTATTGTTGTTGGCATTTATTTGCTAAGTCACATCCGACTCTTTTGCAGCCCCATGGACTGTAGCTCACCAGGCTCCTCTGTCCATGGGCTTCCCCAGGCAAGAATAATGGAGTGGGTTGCCATTTCCTTCTCCAAGGTATCTTCCTGACCCAGGGATTGAACTCCCATCCCTTGCGTCTCTTGGATTGGCAGGTGGGTTCTTTACCAGTGAGCCGCCCAGGAAGCCATATATATGTATACACGTGTGTGCATGCTAAGTTGTTTCAGTCGTGTCCAACTCTGTGTGACCCACGGACTGTAGCCCACCAGACTCCTCTGTCCATGGCAAGAATATTGGAGTGGGTTGCCATGCCCTTCTCCAGGGGATCTTCCCGACCCAGGGATTGAACTCATGTCCCTTACATCTCTTGCACTGACAGGCTGGTTCTTTACCACTGACTACCAGGGAAGCCATATAAATGTATATATGTACACTGGTTTTCTTTTTTTTTAATGGTCTGCTTAAATTATTTATTACTATTAAATCACAGAGAGACTCTTATCTACAGACTCTTCTGTCCATGGAATTCTCCAGGCAAGAATACTGCAGTGGGTACACATCGGTTTTCTAATGCAAGTTGTAGAATGCTGGCAGACAGAATATTCATTGTCATGAGATTTTAAAACTATGTCTTAAACATGAAAAGGTGAAAGCTCCCTGAAAAATTCAAAATGGACACTTTCTAAAATGGGGCTCAAAGGAATAGTATAAAGAGAACAAGAATACCTACTAGAAAATGTTGATGTAAATAGCAATGTTATATGGGCTGCTAGACAGGAGCCGAGTCCCAGGCTGCGACAATGCAGGAGCAGCCAAGAGGAGCTGCCACCTGCCTGAGGCCAGGGGCAGCAGCCGCGAGGAGCAGCCCCATGATGTCCAAGGAACAGTGGCTGCGCAGGCGCAGGAAGGCTGAGAGGAGCTGCTCCACGTTCAAGGTCAGGAGGGGCGGCAGTGAGGAGATACCCCTCATCCAAGGTAAGGAGCAGCGGCTGCGCTTTGCTGGAGCAGCTGTGAAGAGATACCCCACGTCCAAGGTAAGAGAAACCCAAGTAAGACGGTAGGTGTTGCAAGAGGGCATCAGAGGGCAGACACACTGAAACCATACTCACAGAAAACTAGTCAATCTAATCACACTAGGACCACAGCCTTGTCTAACTCAATGAAACTAAGCCATAGCCATGGGGCCACCCAAGACAGGTGGGTCTGGTGGAGAGGTCTGACAGAATGTGGTCCACTGGAGAAGGGAATGGCAAACCACTTCAGTATTCTTGCCTTGAGAACCCCATGAACAGTATGAAAAGGCAAAATGATAGGATACTGAAAGAGGAACTCCCCAGGTCAGTAGGTGCCCAATATGCTACTGGAGATCAGTGGAGAAATAACTCCAGAAAGAATGAAGGGATGGAGCCAAAGCAAAAACAATACCCAGTTTGTGGATGTGACTGGTGATAGAAGCAAGGATGATGCTGTAAAGAGCAATATTGCATAGGAACCTGGAATGTCAGGTCCATGAATCAAGGCAAATTGGAAGCAGTCAAACAGGAGATGGCAAGAGTGAACATCGACATTCTAGGAATCAGTGAACTAAAATGGACTGGAATGGGTGAATTTAACTCAGATGACTATTATATCTACTACTGTGGACAGGAATCCCTTAGAAGAAACGGAGTAGCCATCACGGTCAACAAAAGAATCCAAAATACAGTTCTTGGATGCAATCTCAAAAGTGACAGAATGATCTCTGTTCGTTTCCAAGGCAAAGCACTCAATATCACAGTAATCCAAGTCTATGTCCCAACCAGTAACGCTGAAGAAGCTGAAGATGAACAGTTCTATGAAGACCTACAAGACCTTTTAGAACTAACACCCAAAAAAGATGTCCTTTTCATTATAGGGGACTGGAATGCAAAAGTAGGAAGTCAAGAAACACCTGGAGTAACAGGCAAATTTGGCCTTGGAATGCAGAATGAAGCAGGGCAAAGACTAATAGAGTTTTGCCAAGAAAATGCACTGGTCATAGCAAACACCCTCTTCCAACAACACAAGGAGAAGACTCTACACATGGACATCACCAGATGGTCAACACCGAATCAGATTGATTATATTCTTTGCAGCCAAAAATGGAGAAGCTCTATACAGTCAACAAAAACAAGACCAGGAGCTGACTGTGGCTCAGATCATGAACTCCTTATTGCCAAATTCAGACTTAAATTGAAGAAAGTAGGGAAAACCACTAGACCATTCAGGTATGACCTAAATCAAATCCCTTATGATTATACAGTGGAAGTGAGAAATAGATTTAAGGGACTAGATCTGATAGACAGAGTGCCTGATGAACTGTGGATGGAGGTTTGTGACGTTGTACAGGAGACAGGGATCAAGACCATTCCCATGGAAAAGAAATGCAAAAAAGCAAAATGTCTGTCTGAGGAAGCCTTACAAATAGCTATGAAAAGAAGAGAAGTGAAAAGCAAAGGAGAAAAGGAAAGATATAAGCATTTGAATGCAGAGTTCCAAAGAATAGCAAGAAGAGATAAGAAAGCCTTCCTCAGCAATCAATGCAAATAGAGGAAAACAACAGAATGGGAAAGACTAGAGATCGCTTCAAGAAAATTAGAGATACCAAGGGAACATTTCATGCAAAGATGGGCTTGATAAAGGACAGAAATGGTATGGACCTAACAGAAGCAGAAGATATTAAGAAGAGGTG
>SJYQ01007550.1:382025-393058 GCA_006410935.1 Redunca redunca
CTCTCGCAGTTCCGATTCAACGCTGCACACATATTAATTTACTTATAGGTATATATTTACCTATTTTATATATACACATACCTGGATATGGAGTGTGAATATTTTTAGGTATTAATGTAGGTAATGTGTTTGTGTATAAACACATATATAGGAGTGCGTACTCTGGGAGTTGGTGACGGACAGGGGGCCCTGGCGTGCTGCAGTTCATGGGGTCGCAAAGAGTCGGACAAGACTGAGCGACTGAACTGAACTGAACATATACAAATAATTTTTTTTGGAGGGGGAGGAAAAGTTTAAGCACCGCCTGCAGTGTCTGGCCTGCGCTGCAGCTGGGCGAGTGGTGGAACGCTCTCCGAAGGAGCCCAGGGCAGCTCCAGCGAGTGACCGGCGCCACCAGCCCTTCCTGTCCCCTACAGCTCTGCAGTGCCCTGGCGAAACCTGTGCTCTTAGTACCTTTATTTATTCTGTTGTCCGTAGTGATGTCTGAGGGGTTTCCTTGGTGGCTCAGTGGTAAAGAATCTGCCTGCAATGCAGGAGACCTGGGTTAGATCCCTGGGTCAGGAAGATCCTCTGGAAGAGGGCATGGCAACCCTCTCCAGTATTCTTGCCTGAAGAATCACCGTGGACAGAGGAGCCTGGTGGGCTACAGTCCATGGAGGGGTCACACAGAGTCGGACACAACTGAAGGAGTAAGCAACAGCAGTATTCTTTGAGCGCCTACTGTGTGCCAGGCACTATGCTAGACACTCAGGATACAGAAGACCAAAATTCCTGACCTCTCGGTTGGTCAGCAGTTGAATTCGCAAGTATTCACTGTGCCCCTCTTTGGCGGTCAGGCACTGAGCTAGGTATTGTATATAGTAGGGCAGATGAATTCCTGCAGCGACTCAGCTTAAGGTGAACGATGCTGGATTCCTGATTGCCGAAGAAGATTTAGCTTCAGGACCAGGGACCAGACTGTAGCAGAGTTTATTAAAGTATAAAAAGGGAAAGAGAAACCTTCTGACATAGACATCAGAACGGGAGTGGAATATGCCCCCTTGCTAGTCCAAGCAAGGCAGCTGTATACTTTTTCAATTGATTATTACAGTAAGACGGTAGGTGTTGCGAGAGGGCATCAGAGGGCAGACACACTGAAACCATAATCACAGAAAACTAGCCAATCTGATCACACGGACCACAGCCTTGTCTAACTCAATGAAACTAAGCCATGCTGTGTGGGGCCACCCAAGACCAACGGGTCATGGTGAAGAGGTCTGACAGAATGTGGTCCACTGGAGAAGTGAATGGCAAACCACTTCAGTATTCTTGCCTTGAGAACACCATGAACAGTATGAAAAGCAAAATGATAGGAAACTGAAAGAGGAACTCCCCCAGTCGGTAGGTGCCCAATATGCTACAGGAGATCAGTGGAGAAATAACTCCAGAAAGAATGAAGGGATGGAGCCAAAGCAAAAACAATACCCAGTTTGTGGATGTGACTGGTGATAGAAGCAAGGTCCGATGCTGCAAAGAGCAATATTGCATAGGAACCTGGAATGTTAGGTCCATGAATCAAGGCAAATTGGAAGTGGTCAAATAGGAGATGGCAAGAATGAATGTCGACATTCAAGGAATCAGAGAATTAAAATGGACTGGAATGGGTGAATTTAACTCAGATGACCATTATATCTACTATTGTGGGCAGGAATCCCTCAGAAGAAATGGAGTAACCATCATGGTCAACAAAAGAGTCCAAAACGCAGTACTTGGATGCAATCTCAGAAAAAACAGAATGATCTCTGTTCATTTCCAAGGCAAACCGTTCAATATCACAGTAACCCAAGTCTATGCCCCAACCAGTAACGCTGAAGAAGCTGAAGTTGAACGGTTCTATGAAGACCTACAAGACCTTTTAGAACTAACACCCAAAAAAGATGTCCTTTTCATTATAGGGGACTGGAATGCAAAAGTAGGAAGTCAAGAAACACGTAGAGTAACAGGCAAATTTGGCCTTGGAATACGGAATGAAGCAGGGCAAAGGCTAACAGTTTTTCCAAGAAAACGCACTGGTCATAGCAAGCACCCTCTTCCAACAACACAAGAGAAGACTCTACACATGAACGTCACCAGATGATCAACACCGAAATCAGACTGATGATATTCTTAGCAGCCAAAGATGGAGAAGCTCTGTACAGTCAGCAAAAACAAGACCGGGAGCTGACTGTGGCTCAGATCATGAACTGCTTATTGCCAAATTCAGACTGAAATTGGAGAAAGTAGGGAAAACCACTAGACCATTCAGGTATGACCTAAATCAAATCCCTTATGATTATACAGTGGAAATGAGAAATAGATTTAAGGGACTAGATCTGACAGACATAGTGCCTGATGAACTATGGGCAGAGGTTCATGACATTGTCCAGGAGACAGGGATCAAGACCATCCCCATGGAAAATAAATGCAAAAAGGCAAAATGGCTGTCTGGGGAGGCCTTGCAAATAGCTGTGAAAAGAAGAGAAGCGAAAAGCAAAGGAGAAAAGGAAAGATATAAGCATCTGAATGCAGAGTTCCAAAGAATAGCAAGGAGAGACAAGAAAGCCTTCCTCAGCGATCAATGCAAAGAAATAGAGGAAGACAACAGAATGGGAAAGACTAGAGATCTCTTCCAGAAAATTAGAGATACCAAGGGAACATTTCATGCAAAAATGAGCTCGAAAAAGGACAAAAATTGTATAGACCTAATAGAAGCAGAAGATATTAAGAAGAGGTGGCAAGAATACACAGAACTGTACCAAAAGATCTTCATGACCCAGATAGTCACGATGGTGTGATCACTCACCTAGAGCCAGACATCCTGGAATGTGAAGTCAAGTGGGCCTTAGAAAGCATCACTACGAACAAAGCTAGTGGAGGTGATGAAATTCCAGTGGAGCTCTTTCAAATCCTGAAAGATGATGCTGTGAAAGTCCTGCACTCAATATGCCAGCAAATTTGGAAAACTCAGCAGTGGCCACAGGACTGGAAAAGATCAGTTTTCATTCCAATCCCAAAGAAAGGCAATGCCAAAGAATGCTCAAACTACTGCATAATTGCACTCATCTCACACGCTAGCAAAGTAATGCTCAAAATTCTCCAAGCCAGGCTTCAACAACACATGAACCATGAACTTCCAGGTGTTCACACTGGTTTTAGAAAAGGCAGAGGAACCAGAGATCAAATTGCCAACATCTGCTGGATCATGGAAAAAGCAACAGTTCCAGTTCAGTTCAGTTCAGTCGCTCAGTTGTGTCCAACTCTGTGACCCCATGAAATGCAGCACGCCAGGCCTCCCTGTCCATCTCCAACTCCCGGAGTTCACTCAAACTCACACCCATCGAGTTGGGGGTCCCATCCAGCCTCTTCATCCTCTGTCATCCCCTTCTCCTCCTACCCTCAATCCCTCCCAGCATCAGAGTATTTTCCAATGAGTCACCTCTTCCCATGAGGTGGCCAAAGTACTGGAGTTTCAGCTTTAGCATCATTCCTTCCAAAGAACACCCACGACTGATGTCCTTTAGAATGGACTGGTTGGATCTCCTTGCAGTCCAAGGGACTCTCAAGAGTCTTCTCCAACACCACAGTTCAGAAGCATCAATTCTTCGGCTCTCCGCTTTCTTCACAGTCCAACTCTCACATCCATAGATGACTACTGGAAAAACCGTAGCCTTGACTAGACAGACCTTTGTTGGCAAAGTAATGTCTCTGCTTTTCAATATGCTATCTAGCTTGGTCATAACTTTCCTTCCAAGGAGTAAGTGTCTTTTAATCTTGCCCAGCATCAGGGTCTTTTCCAGTGAGTCAGCTCTTTGCAACAGGTGGCCAACAGAGAGCCTCCTCTGGCCCACTAAGAGCTAGTGCTACCAAAGGAAGAAACCCATGACACTTCCAATCTGACCAGATTCTGCGATTCCCAATTTGTGTCCCCAAAAACCTCATGGTCACCAGCAGGGCTTTTATCCACATAGACCAGAGGCGCAGCCGTGAAAAAGTCTCATTTCCAGGTCGCTGGCCCTTGAGGCAGGCAGCCAAGAGCGTGACCGCCACCCTGAGAGCAGTTCCTGGAGCAGAGCTCCACCTCGCTCCCAGAAGTGCTCTTGTACCTTTTGGCTCCTAGGAAGGCTAGGCACTTCCGTACGTGGAGTCTAAGTAAAGTGCATAGTAACAACATGGATCACAAGTCCCTTGAAAGTCTATGATCTGACAGATTAGGTTAGTAGTTCTAATTCTCCACGCAATTACAAAATGGCCCAAGAGACCAGGAAAAGGTGACCAAAAAAGGAAAGCTCTGTCCACACACTTCGTCCATTTCTGGCCGCTCCCCTCGCGGGGACGTCGGGCGTCTCTTGGCTTTGGCAGGTCGGCATAAACCCCTGACAAGGCTCCCCTTTTGGGGACTGCATTCAGTCACTCAAGAGCTTTCTCTGTCCCTTTCATACTTTAATAAAACTCTGCTACACAAAAGCTCTTGAGTGATCAAGCCTGGTCCCTGGTCCCAAGGCTAAATCTTCTTTGGAGATCATGAATCTGACACTGTTCACCGTAAGCTATCAAGACTTCGATTAATATTGATGCATATATGTGGAATCTAAAAAACTGGTACAGATGAACCTGTCTGCAAAGCAGAAATGGAGACGCCGCTATAGAGGACAAATGGATGGACACCAAGAGAGGAAAGGGGTGGGGGGTTGGGATGAATCAGAGGACTGAGACAGACATGTATACACGACTATGTAAAAAAGTAGATAGCAAGGGAGAACCTGCTGCATAGCACAGGGGACGCTGCTCAATGCTCTGCGGTGGCAAAGAGGTGATCCGTGTCTACACATAGCTGATTCACTTTGCTGTGCAGCAGAAAGTAACGTTGTACAGCAACTAAACTTCAATTAAAATAATTTTTAATAAGATAAAAAGAACTCACGGGAGAGCAGAAAGACAGCACAACTTCAGGAATACCTTAGTCTCGCTTAGAGGAACATACCGAGTGCATTATGAGGAATCAGAGGTGGGAAGAGTGATAAGACATCCCCGAGGTATGATCAGGAAAGCTTCCTGGGGCAGGTGGCGTGAAGAAGCCTTAAATGTTAGGGTGTGGCATGTACATTCAATCTGATGAGAAATGGGGAGCCTTAAGTGTTTTCAAGCAAAGAAAGCTTTGTGATGAGCGCTGTGTTTGTTTGTTTGTTGAAAATCACTGTCAGCAGAATGGTTGTTGGACAGGGAAGAGGTAAGCAGGAAAGCCAGATAGGGAACTATCGCACTAACCTATGGAAAGCAGTAAAATTCACTGTAGCAAAATGGCATTGGAGAATGAAAAGACAGTGGATGAATTAGAGTTACATTTCAGCTGCAGAATCTTCAGGAGCTGAGAAAAGATTGAATTTAATTTCCGTACCTAATTATGTTTTACTTAAATTATTTAAATTAGTTGGCATTCCTAGAGCAGCCCTGAAACATCCTAACTGAAAGGAGAAGCCAGATTGCAAATTAAAAGTGAATAATCCCCACATGGATAATTGAGTCAATTATACAGCGTGTTGAACACATACAAATACATTTGGTTCCACAACACTCCACACACTTCCCAATTCACGAAGTATCTGGAAGAAAAAAAAAGTGCATGTGAATCTACATAAATTATAGGTCTCTGATACAAACATAGATTACCTTACCCAACACCATTTTAATAGAGTTCTAATTCCCTCAACTTTTGAATCATTTCCCTTATGTCTTGATTTATTGCCTGAAATAGAGATGCTAACAGCTAAAACTATTTTCAGTCTCTAGGAGGAAGAGGTGAAGTTTATCTCTTCCTCAGTTCCCATCAAAACTATAGCTGGGATTTTCAGCCAAGGAGCATCAGGGTGGTTTTGAGAGTTAATTCAAAGGCAAGCTGATAAGTCCGGGGTCTCTGAGGGGGAGATAGGGGTCTGGAATTCTCAAGGAGGAGAAAAGGACAAACATCTTTGTTTTCCTCTACATTCCTTAGTCTTAGTTACATAAAATGTTTTTTTCTTTAATCCCAGGACTGATGCTTACACAACAAAAAACTGTTTAAACTCTGTACTAAGGATTATATAACAATGTATCCTGCTTGAGGACATGTTTCTCCTTCCTAAAAATCTTCTGGCTAATCCTGTAATCTTAAAACGTAAATTATCAGAGTGGGTCTAGTAAGATCTTTACAACCTTGAGACATTCTTTGGCTTTATTGTAATAACCAATTAAAAAAGTATATAACTCCCTTGCTTAGACTAGGGAAGGGGGCACTCTCCGTCCCCCTTCTGATATCTATGTCAGAAGCTTTCTCCCTTTTCATACTTTAATAAAACCGCTACACAAAAGCTTGTGAGTGATCAAGCCTGGTCCCTGGTCCTGAAGCTACTTCTTTGGAGATCACGAACCCAACATCGTCTGAGCACTGAATTCATGTAACCTGGAACAAAACAGTTGACTGCACCAAGTTTCCTTTCCTTGATCTGCAAAACAGAGGTGAGAATAATGTTTGCTCCCCTGGGTTATGGTGAGAATTAAACAGCCTGATTTGTATGTGCAAGAATCACTGTACTTTCCCTCATAAAACAAAGCACAGACTTCCAAGGTTTTAGCAAAATAGTATCCAGTGGATGCAGAAAGGCCTCTCATTATTTTTCTTCATATTCACTGATTGGAGTGGTCACTTCTTATCACTACTTTTTCCTATAAAGGCTTGATGCAGTGAATAATTCCACCTCCTAAATGAGACTGTCAGCCAAAATATTTCTGTCATCTGTGGAGTGTGTGTGTGTGTGTTAGTCTCTCAGTCATGTCTCTTTGTGACCCCATGGGCTATAACACACCAGGCTCCTCTGTCCATGGAATTTTCCAGGCAAGAATACTGGAGTGGATTGCCATTCCCTTCTCCAGGGGATATTCCCAACCCAGGGACTAAATCCAGCTCTCCCACATTGCAGACAGATTCTTTACCAGCTGAACCACCAGAGAAGCCCCAGTCTCTGGAGTATAGCCATACATATCCAAAACTACATGGACAAGCCCTTGTAGTTGTCTTCCTGTTGCCACATGCTAGAGAACAGGATATGTACCTCTTGGAGCATAATTCCATAACCACACTTTATTCCTAACCCTCAAACTTGTCAACCCATCTTTAGAATGGATCCAGAGCCTAGATTGTTGTGGAATCTGGAGTCGCAAAACACACCTCGGAGGACACTCAAGGCAGTGGAGTACAGTTTATTATGCCAGAGGGTCCAAGGGGAATCAGTTCCCAACAAGGACCCTGATGTTTCTGAGAGGCCCAGTCTTATACCCCCTGCTTTGTGACAGGTTACATGTTAGCAACCTCTCTGTTGTATATGATTGAGTTTTATAACAATTAGGTGCTAGGAGAACAAACAATTAAGGTTAAAGGGGGGAAACAATGATTATACATCAAGGTGGGGGAATGTCTCCTTGGTTAATCTAACAGGGGCAACCTGAGCTCAACTACCATCTCCGTTTGTCATCTGTAGGGAGGGATGTCTCCAGGAGACCTGGTTTACATTAGCAACTGTTTCCTCGCCCTTGGGCAAAGTTCATGCCCATTTCCCATTTAAGATGGATAACAGGCTTCAAGATGGAGTCTCTCTTGCTTCTCCCACACTGGCCCCAACATTCCCCCTCCTGATGCTCATCTTATCTTTAATGATGGGCATCAGCCATGGGTATGTACTGTACACAGGGACTATGTAACTGCAGCAGGGCTGTCAGTCTGGAGGTTACACATTGAGTTATACACTGGAGAATACAAGGCCCCAAAATTAATATAATGATTAACAAAATAATTATAAAAAAGATTTTTCCACCAATCACCTTTGATCCAAGAAAATACTGACATCCAAAAAGGAGGATTATCATTAGACATAGCTTTTACCTGGTTTTTCATGTCATCTAGAGTGGCTGATACATTGCCAGATAAATCGGGAATATATACACAATATTCAACTTTAATTATAGCACAAGTCACTCCTTTGGCAGCTGTAAGTATGTCTAAGCCATCTGATTTTGAATCACTGCCTTTCTCATTTGTATTTGTTCTTCATTTAAAGCTTGGATTGCCTTTGCGTGATTGCCTTTGCCTTGGATTGCCTTTGTGTGTTTCATGAAGTTAGTTAGAGCTTCTACTTTAATCATAATATCTGTTGTTCTTATAGATGGTACGAACAAGCAGCTATGTAATCATACCATTGAAACATGGACCTTGCCCACCACACACATAAATAAGGCAAATTTACTGGGGCTTGTTGTAAGGAAGGCTTAATATGTCCATGAGCAAAGGCCAATCCTAAAGTGCAGCGGCTGACTCAACCAACTAAAAGCCAAGGCCATAAATTCGATCCACACAGCCATTGGGTGCCCTTAGGGGCCACCCATTGGATCACAGCATTGTTCTTCCAGTCTGAGCCAAGCCAGTGAGCTGGTAAATCTGGGCAATAGGTCACCTCTAATATTTGTTCACATTGCTCTGAAGACAAGTATCTTACATATTTTAATTATTTTGGATCTATGGGACGGTCACCAAATCCAATATTCTGTTCCCTTTACTCCCAACAGATAGGGGCAGGGACAATAGGCTGGCCTTTTTCTGGAGTCATCCAAAAATATTCATCCCATATCTGGTAAAATTGTTCAAAGTACCTGATGGATTGGTCCTTTTTACTGGCCATAGAATTCTTATCTTTTTTTTTTTTTTTTTTTTTTGAGTAAAAAGTATAGACTATTGTTACTTCTATAAAGCCTGCATTTACTTCGGATGTCACCCCATGGCCTTAGGATCAATCAGATTAGAGTCCAGTTTACACCAAGAAAGAAGTGACAGGTTGTGAGTTACCAAAGAAATAAACGTTTCTCATTGTTGTCTCAAAAAGGAACAGAGGGGGCAAAAGTCCCCTCTGTGGAGGGGAGACACCCACCAAGGAAGTCCATGCATCACTGACAACAGCATGGCCCCACAAACCCAACAGTTAGAAGTGTTATGGAAGTTCGCATACAAGTGGACCCAGGACAGGAACACATTATCCTGAGTTTGCAGTCCCGGTGGAGTGGTCATGCCAATCAGGAACAGCAGAATCATTTGCAGCGGTTCCATCCTGGATCTGCAGTCGTCAACAGAAGATGAGTCGGGTCTTCAGTGGTTCCTCTGGGTTAGTATGACTGGTCCAGTGTCCTTTCTCCTCCGCTGCTGTCTTGAGCTGAGTGTGGTAAATCCAGGGAGTGATACCTGCAACTTTAACTGCAGTGGGAATGGTTAGTACAATAGTGTATGGCCCATTCCAGGTGGGAGAGAACTGCCGTTTCCAACCCTTTACCCATACTAAATTTCCTGATGAGTATGGGTGTATAACAGTACCTGAAGAAAAGGGAATTCTTTCTTGAACATAATGGGTGATATCATGGATTACCTTCCCCAACTGTTCCAGTTGCTGCCACACCTCCACCCCTTCTCATTGTAATAAATTTCCCTTTTCTTCCCAAATAAGTGGGGGAGGGCTCCCAAACATTATCTCATGGAGAGAATACCCATGTGACCAGGGGATCATTCTGGTCCTCATTAACACAATGGCAGCACATCCATCCAGGGGGCGCCAGTTTCTTGCACCTATTTTGCCAAAGTCTCCTAGATGGTCCAGTTCATTCTCTCAACCATTCCTAAGCTTTGTGGCCTATTATGCTGTATGTAGTTTCTATTCAATATTTACTGCTTTGCAGACCAGTTGGAGTAATTTATCCACAAATTCGGGCCCATTATTTGATCCTATACTCAGAGGGAACCCAAACCTAGGAATAATGTCTCTCAGCAAGAATCGGGCCACTTCCTTCGCTTTTTCAGTCTTGGTGGGGTAAGCGTCTACCCATCCCATAAAAGTACATTCCATCACCAGCAAATATTTGTATCCCCGGCATGGCTTTACCCCAGTAAAGTCCACTTCTAGATGTTCAAATGGAGCGGTCCCCTTTAATTGTATTCCAGGTGGTGCTGTCTCTTTTGGGGCTGGGTTATTCTTGGCCCAGGTTACCCATCGGCAGCATCTGCATACAAGGCTATTAGATGTGTTATGACAAAATAGAGGGCTAAAATCTCACAAGTCTTTGTTTTCCCTAAATGGGCAAATTGATGGAAATCTGTAACCAGTTGAAATGCCAGCCTAGAGGGGACGAAGTCTCCCATCCGAGAATTCCCACCATCCTGCAGTGTTCCTTGCTCCATTTGTGCCCAGATGGTTTCTTCCTTGTCATAGACTCGGACTGCTTGGGCAGTTAGTAGGCTAGACACCACAGGTATTACCATAAGTTTGGTTGCTATATTGTCTTGGGCGGCTGCTTGCTGTGCCGGTTGGTCAGCCAGATGATTCCCTTTCACCTAAGGTGTGTTCACTCTCTGGTGGCCCCACCAGAGGGCACATTACTGCCACTGCAGCAGGTTCCCATACTGCTTCCAACAGCAGCAGAAGTTCCTCTTTATTTTTTTTATTTCTTTGCCAGTTGTAGTTAATAGCTCCCTTTCTTTGTATATGGCCCCCTGTACTTGTAAGGTAGCAAAGGCATAGTGTGAATCACACTTTGCTCCTAACCCCCAAACTTGTCAACCCATCTTTAGAATGGATCCAGAGCCTAGATCTGCTGCCTCTGATCTATTATGTCTACTAAACCTGCCCAGAGCCCCAAAGTTTCTTCCATACTCTTTGATTCTATTGCAAACTTCTGCCAAATTCACCTTTGTTTTTATATTATTATAATATAAACAAAATATATTTATAGAACAAAGTATATTTTGTTTTATATTTTGTATATTTGTTTTATAAAATATAAAATTATATTTTGTATTATAACTCAGCATGTAACAGCCTGAATTACATGCTAGTGTTTTCTTGGGGGCTGTAATTGTAAGGAAGTAGGAACAAGTGTCCTTTCCATCATAGGGGCTTCCCTCATAGCTCAGCTGGTAAAGAATCCGCCTGCAATGCAGGAGACCCCAG
>SJYQ01007550.1:394253-431062 GCA_006410935.1 Redunca redunca
GGGGTTGCAAAGAGTCAGACACAACTTAGCAACTAAAAAACAACAACTAACAAAAACAGACACAAAGATACATTCAATCACTGTAATAAAGACTCCGACAAGTCTGACTCCATTTTTATGTGACTGCTGACAGCTTCCAAGACTTCTTCCCTTCTGACCCACATCTGAGCAAATTGATGAAGATGGCCCATCACTCCCTCCTTTGGCTCTGGCAGGACATTCTAACCACGCAAGACCCCCATCTGTGTGGGAGAACTGTCCTCCTGCCCCCCCATCCCAAACACAATAAAACTCCAAGCCAGCCACCTTCCCTGCTCCCTCCAGACATTGCTGGACCTGTTGGGAGCCTGTCCTGCTCACCCCAGAAAGCCACATGATGTGAGTAATAAACCTTTTCATATCTTCTTAGAGTCTCAACAGCAAATGAAAACTGGGTTGGGGAGTCTATCTCTCTTCTGTAAAATAGTCACAACGGATATACACTAGAAGACAATTTCCCTATCATGTGGGGGAAACTGTCTCTTTACTTTGATGAAAGAGTAAAATTTTTATCAGGAAGAACCTACTATAGAATGATGATACTGAAGGGGGGGGAAATTCTGGTGAAATTATCACATTCCGAGTATAAAGGAGACAAAGTAAATCACAAGAGAAAATAAATCAACAAGTCTCAGACTGCTCCACACCAATGTCTATCAAGTCTTGAAAAAGGCATATTATGTTCAGCCATGATGCTATTCAATTATTAAAGCAAAAGTCAGTTATTCTCAAATATGATTGTATTTGTAATTCTCAGAGTTCTTTTGGGAAAGCAGATAGTTAAAAACAAGCAAACCTAAAGATTAACAAAATAAAGAACACAGGAATGAATATGTGACAACATGGAGTGAACATTAAGCCATTTAGAAATAAGAGTTAAAATGGGAATTATGTTTACAAAATTAAATCTAAATATTTTAATGTTTGAAAATGTAAAATTAATATATAGCTAAGAGAACTAATTTATATAATGCATATGATAAGTGAAATAAAATTTTAGGAGTACAGATTTCTTAATCTTTCATGGCATGCTGCTACTACTGCTAAGTCGCTTCAGTTGTGTCCAACTCTGTGCAACCCCATAGACGTCTGGCAACCCACCAGGCTCCCCCGTCCCTGGGATTCTCCAGGCAAGAATACTGGAGTGGGTTGCCATTTCCTTCTGCAGTGCATGAAAGTGAAAAGTCAAAGTGAAGTTGCTCAGTCGTGTCCAACTCTTAGCGACCTCATGGACTGCAGCCTACCAGACTCCTCCGTCCATGGGATTTTCCAGGCAAGAGTACTGGAGTGGGGTGCCATTCATGGCATGGTATCAATCAATTCAATCTTAAGTGAACTATATCACTTAAAAAGTAAATTAACTATAACTTCTTAATCTTTTTTTTAATTTTTGCAAGGGTAACAACCTAGAGAGCTGTCATCTGAATATGGCTAATGGACTATGAAAATATTTTGCTCCTTCATTTTCTTTGACCTACTCAGTGATGACATAGGCAATGTAATCAGAGAAATTTTTATTTTGAAAACAATACTAGCAATTTAATATCCATTGCTTGCTTCACAAGTCATATTGCCACTGCCACTGCTTCTAAAGCCACTTGAGTTTGTGACCTCTGCCTGAGAGGAATATTTTAGGAAAACACATAGCT
Organism: Redunca redunca; assembly: GCA_006410935.1. Lineage (NCBI taxonomy): Eukaryota > Metazoa > Chordata > Mammalia > Artiodactyla > Bovidae > Redunca > Redunca redunca. Next base: position 395,942 of record SJYQ01007550.1, read on the forward strand.
TTGTTCAAGAAACAACTTTTCTAAAAGAGCAATTTCTTCCATTTCTTTTCCTTCCTTATCCACATTTTTTTTTAGAGATACTGAGGGTGCCAGTCTGGGTCCCATGCTTTATTTTTTATTTTTTGTTAACTCAGTTTTATTTTTTTTATTTATTTATTTTACTTTACCATATTGTATTGGTTTTGCCATATGTTAACATGAATCAGCCATGGGCGTACAGGTGTTCCCCATGCTGACCCCCCTCCCACCTCCCTCTCCATCCCACACCTCTGGGCCATCCCAGTGCACCAGCCCTGAGCACCCTGTATCATGCATCGAGCCTGGACTGGCGATTCGTTTCACATGTGATAATTTACATGTTTCAATGTCATTTCTTATCCACTTTGATGAAGCTATTTCTATATTGCCATATATAGCTTTCAAACACTGCATATAGATTGAGATCTAGAAAAATATCCTTCTAGAGGTTTCTGGAATTTGGTTTGGCTAATGTTTACAGTATTATTTCTAGTTGGTAAGATTTTCTATAATTTTTTACCTTCTACTTTGTACTCTGTACTGCTTGAATTTCTAATTAATATAAAAACAAGAAAGTCATTATTCAAAATATAATGAAAACAAAGTGAATTTGTTATGTATTCAGATTATTTTTTAATATATTACTGAAAGAGGTTACTTATAAATAAAAGTTCTTTGAGTGACCCAAGTATTAACACCATTCTCATGGTAATTTGTAAGTAGTGTCCTTGCCTGGAGAATCCCAGGGATGGGGGAGCCTGGTGGGCTTCTGTCTATGGGGTCGCCCAGAGTCAGACATGACTGAAGTGACTTAGCAGCAGCAGTAATTTATTAATTATTATCAAAATTTACTTAAGTTTTTTTTTGTGTTCAAGGAAAGGTCCAAAATAAATGATGAATGCTACTTGAATTAAAAAGAATGCAATCGTACATCTCTCCAGTATAACTACCTGCTATTTACCCAAGACTTTAAAAGCTTTCTCTATACTGTTTGCTTAGATTAGTAAATTGACCAGACAGCATAGTTGCTATCCCACAGAATGGTCAGCATAGTACTATTAAAGACAAAGCAGAGCTTCTAACCAGCCAAATAGCCAGAGAGGACCCAACCTGCCTGGTTAGAGTCACACGTAACAGCAAGGAGTTTGTCTGACTCTTCACCCAGTTTCCTCATTGTTCCAACCACACACCTGTCCATTCTCAGTTCTGTATCTAGAATTAAGTAGTTTCTCCTTTGCAATCTGAATAAAGTATGGATTTTAGTTAATAGTAATGTATCAGGATTGGTTCGTTAACTGTAATAAATATGCTATATTAACCTAAGATGTTAATAACTGGGGAAGTTGGGTGTGGGGGGTACATGGGAACTCTCTGTAATGTCCTTGCAATTTTTCTGTTTTCTAAACTCTTTTAGAAGAAATTTATTTTTTTAAAAACCTATTAACTATTTGCAACTTTTTGAATTATAAAGGAAACACTGCTGTCAAAACGACACCTATAAAACTTAGAAACATCATCATCTCCTTGTGCTTTCTCAGAGCAGCATCACTAGAGCACAGGGATTGTTGGGGGTGATGTGCTGTGTAGCCCATCTCCTTCCCCAGGAAAGTGGGCTGTATGCCCTCAGTTGCTGGGAAGGTTGCTATATTGCTCTAAGCTGTCAGCCTTCTCCAGAGATCTCCTCTCCTAAAGAGCCCCATCCAGCTTAAGGTCACATCCACTTCTCAGGGCAGCCTGTCTCCAGTTTCTATAAGGTAAATGCTCCTGCCATGTCCCATTTCAAGCCAGTCTTGTCAATGAATGCACACCTGCAATACCTCCTCTCTGGAGCTAGTAGGAGCCAGCCCCAGGACACCTCTGTGTCTCCCTGAAGTCAAACGGGGACAAGGTCAGAGAACCTTTTCCGCTCCAGAGCTTCCTGGGGCCCGTGAGGGCTTGGTCTGCTTGTATCACGGTCCTCCCTCTCCCTCCAGCTCGTCCTGCTTTCTTCCCACCCCTTTCCAGGTGCTGATCTCAAGAGCCTTTCTTAACCAACTTCCTACATGCCAATTGAAGCCCCAATTCTACTTCCCAGGGAACCCAATTGCAGCAGAGATTCTTATTGGACAAATTTCCAAGATTATTACTCAGTGGTTGCTCAGGCACTTGAAGACAATACTGATGGTGATGACGATGGTAGTGGTGATTATGGTGATGGGAAGACAAAGGAAAGGAAAAGTTTTTGCCTGATAAGATTCTTGAGTTTTATTTGAACAAAGGTTTGGGATATTTGTCAGGTGGGGCTGAAAAAATTAAAATGATAGCCAAGAATTTTAATGAAAAGAATTTATGTTACTATCAGGAAATCTGGAGGACCTTTCCTAACCATGCCAACTTTACTTTCATATTCCCCTTAATACATAATCCATGATGTCTATCACCTTCATCCAATGTGCATTTATGCAGCATCTTCTTTGTGATAAGCTCTGGGCTAAGGCTCTGGTGTCCAGAAAGCACAGTCCCAACTTCCTTATGCAGATTACATCATGTGCAATGATGGGCTAGATGAAGCACAAGCTGGAATCGCTGGGAGAAATATCAATAACCTCAGATACGCAGATGATACCACCCTCATGGCAGAAAGCAAAGAAGAACTAAAGAGGCTCTTGATGAAAGTGAAAGAGAAGACTGAAAAAGCTGGCTTAAAACTCAACATTCAAAAAACGAAGATCATGGCATCTGGTCCCATCACTTCATGGCAAGTAGATGGGGAAACAATGGAAACAGTGAGACACTTATTTTCTTGGGCTCCAAAATCTCTGCAGATGGTGACTGCAGCCATGAAATTAAAAGATGCTTGTTTCTTGGAAGAAAAGCTATGACCAACCTAGACAGTATATTCAAAAGTAAAGACATCGCTTTGCCAATAAAGGTCTGTCTAGTCAAAGCTATGGCTTTTCCAGTAGTCATGTATGGATGTGAGAGTTGGACTATAAAGAAAGCTGAGCACCGAAGAATTAATGCTTTTGAACTGTGGTGTTGGAGAAGACTCTTGAGAGTCCCTTGGACTACAAGGAGATCAAACCTAAAAGCCAATCCTAAAGAAAATCAGTCCTGAATATTCATTGGAAGAACAGGTGCTGAAGCTGAAACTCCAAGACTTTGGCTACCTGATGCAAAGAACGACTTATTGGAAAAGAGCCTGATGCTGGGAAAGATTGAATGTAGGAGGAGAAGGGGACAACAGAGGAAGAGATGGTTGGATGGCATCACCGACTCAATGGACAAGAGTTTGAGCAAGCTCTGAGAGTTGGTGATGGACAGGGAAGCCTGGCGTGCTGCAGTCCATGGGGTCACATAGAGTTGGACACAACTAAGCGACTAAACTGAACTGAACTGACGTCCCTAGTGGTCCAGTGGTTGCGACTCTTTGTTTCCAATGCAGGGGGCACAGGTATGATCCCTGGCTGGGGAAATGAAGTGCCATATACCAAACATAGAATAAATAAATAAAAAAACAAAAAAAGCACAGTCCTCCCGATAAGGAAGTTACAAACTGATGTAATGAATGTGAGGTCTAAAAAAAGACAATACAAAGAAAGAAGTACCATGATTGATGTGAGCATGGGGCAGGGTAGATGTTCTGAATACACAATGATAGCCACCATTTATCAAGCTACACTTACTGTGTGCCCAGCATTGTTTTGAATGCTTTGCGAGCATTGTTTCATTAAATCCCACAACAACCCTGTTGGCAGGTCCACTCTCAGATAAGGAAACTCACAATGAGAGTCTGAGTGGTTTTCCCACGGTGATTCAGTAAGCTGTGGGTTGAGCCAGGATTTGTATCCCACGTGCTAATTCAAGACCTAGGACTCTTAACCTTGGTCCTGCTGAGAGATGGAGAATGACTGAATCTAACAAGGAATATGCAAGTGGACTGAAGACAGAAACTCTGTGATGAAAGAATAACAAAAAGACCACAAAAGAGACTGGGAAATAACAGTCGAGAGGAAGGAGGGGAAAGAAACAAGGGTAGAGGTGGTTCAAAAGGCAGAACAGAGCCAGCAGAGTCAAATACCAAAATAAAGGATTTAAAGGTCCTGGTGGCTCAAACGGTAAAGCGTCTGTCCACAATGCAGGAGACCTGGGTTCGATCCCTGGGTCGGGAAGATTCCCTGGAGAAGGAAACGGCAACCTACTCCAGTACTCCTGCCTAGAAAATCCCATGGACAGAGGAGCCTGGTGCAGGCTACTGTCCGAGGGGTAACAAAGAGTCGGACACGGCTGAGCAGCTTTACTTCACTTCAAAGGTCCATGGACTTTAACCACAGTGCCGTCCTTGTGGATTTTGGTTGACTAGGGGGAAGGCAGAACTGATTTCAGATAGCAGTGAGTTGAGAAATGAGTAAATAAGTGACTGGGAAATGGACACCGTGAGTGTTGAATATTATTTCTAGAAGCTCAGTTTTGGGGAAAAGGGGAGGGGTCAATAGGCAGGATCAGAGACTTTTCTATAACAGGTTTGGCTTTGGTTTTTCTAAGAAGGGAGAGACTTGAAGATGGGTAGTGTGATGACACTAAGTTAACCTGCCTCACTTCTCTTTCACCATTTTTTGCAACAGCCCCTGATTTTATCTGAGCTAATCCCCTTCTCCCACTCTATGCTGTTTGATGGGACTGCTATACTGGGTAGGTTCTGACCCCAGGGACTAACTGACACCAGGACCAAAAAAAAAAATGCTTAGAGTTGATTTTCCCCCACAATGATGAGGAGTCCAGCTTCTGTTTGGAAAAAAACAAAAAACAAAAAAAAACCTACATGTGACTTTTCAGGCCTGGCCATGAGTAATTACAAGAGCTCTCCTTGGGTGCCTCATGGGGAAGGCCGCCCTCCCTGCCCTCCTGGCCTGGGTGCATGGTCAGTTCAGTTCAGTTGCTCAGTCATGTCCAACTCTTTGTGATCCCATGGACTGCAGCATGCCAGGCTTCCCTGTCCATCACCAACTCCCCAAGCTTACTCAAATTCATGTCCGTTGAGTCGGTGATGCCATACAACCATCTCATTCTCTGTGGTTCCCTTCTTCCTGCCTACAATCTTTCCCAACATCAGGCTCTTTTCTAATGAGTCAGTTCTTCATATCAGGTGGCCAAAGTACTGGGGTTTCAGCTCAGCATCAGTTCTTCCAATGAAATATTCAGGACTGATTTTCTTTAGGGTAGACTACTTTGATCTTCTTGCAGTCCAAGGGACTCTCAAGAGTCTTCTCCAACACCAAAGTTCAAAGGCATCAATTCTTTGGTGCTCAACTTTCTTTATAGTCCAACTCTCACATCCATACATGACTACTGGAAAACGATAGCCTTGACTAGATGGACCTTTGTTGGCAAAGTGATGTCTCTTCTTTTGAATATGCTGTCTAGGTTGGTCATAGCTTTTCCTCCAAGACACAAGCGTCTTTTAATTTCATGGCTGCAGTCACCATCTGCAGTGACTTTGGAGCCCAAGAAAATAAAGTGTCTCACTGTTTCCATTATTTCCCCATCTATTTGCCATGAAATGATGGGAAAGGATGCCATGATCTTAGTTTTCTGAATGTTGAGTTTCAAGCCAACTTTTTCCACTATTCTCTTTTACTTTCATCAAGAGACTGTTGAGTTCTTCACTTTCTGCCATAAGAGTGGTATCATCTGCATATCTGAGGTTATTGATATTTCTGCCAGAAATCTTGATTCCAGCTTGTGCTTCATCCAGCTTGGCATTTCACATGATGTACTCTGCATATAAGTTAAATAAGCAGGGTGACAATACACAGCCTTGACATACTCCTTTCCCGATGTGGAACGAGTCTGTTGTTCCATGTCCAGTTCTAACTGTTGTTTCTTGACCTGCATACAGATTTCTCAGGAGGCAAGTCAGGTGGTCTGGTGTTCCCATCTCTTTAAGAATTCTCCACAGTTTATTGTGATCCACACAGTCAAAGGCTTTGGCATAGTCAATAAAGCAGAAGTAGATGTTTTTCTGGAACTGTCTTATTTTTTCAATGATCCAGTGGATGTTGGCAATTTGATCCCTGGTTCCTCTGACTTTTCTAAAACCAGCTTGAACATCTGGAAGTTCATGGTTCACATACTGTTGAAACTTGGCTTGGAGAATTGGGTTTTGGAGTCAGGGCCTCTCAGACCCTGTGCTTTGCACATTTGCATTCCTAGCCTCAGGGGCTTCAATCCTTAGTCTCTTTATCTGAGGCCTTGAGCAGACCTCTGCCAAACTCTCTGGGAGGAGGAGGGATTCCTGAAGATAGATTTGCCCACTCTGGCTCAATACCCAGGATTCGTCCACTCCTAATCCTCACCCACTATCCCCTACCCAACCCAGGGTCCATTAAGCTGTAGGAGCCTCTTGTTCAGGATTTGTGGACAGTTAGATGCCCCCCAAGACTGCCCAGATCCACCTAATCCCCCACGGTGGGGAAAAGAGAATGGGGTGGCAGGAGGCTGGTGCTTTGTTTGGTTTTAGCCCTTTGCATATGACCATACAAGGGAACATACCCCTTGCATATTTTCTTGTAGCTTAGTTGGTAACGAATCTGCCTGTAATACAGGAGACCTGAGTTTGATTGCTGGGTCAGGAAGATCCCCTGGAGAAGGAAATGGCAACCTACTCCAGTATTCTTGCCTGGAAAATCCCATGGACAGAGTAGCCTGGCAGGCTTAAAGTCCATGGGGTTGCAAGAGTCAGACACAACTTAGCAACTAAATCACTACCGCCAACATTTTACCATCGCNAGCACAGCACAGCACTTGTCTTCAGTTATAACTTTGAAGCAAAAGAAAACGCCAGAATAAAAATGTGTTTGCCAAACTGAAAGACTGTCATAAATTTGGGAACATTAAATTGAGAAATTGCAATAAATTTGCGGGGAGGGGGAACCCCAAATCTGTTTCAATAGTGGTGTTTCAGTTTTGTTCTCTACATAAAACTTAAAGTACATATGACTGGCCACCGGAGGGAGCCAAAACCAAGCACACAACTTTTTCTACAAAGCTTTTTAGGAAAGTGAATTATTAAAAACTGCAAAATGCAAATGAACCTCATCTTCCAAGAGTATATGCAAAAGTTGTAGAAATTATTCAATTTAATGCTACTCTGATGCCAAATACATTAGAAAAAAATTCAAACTAGAAGAGAATTCTGAATCTCAAGTAGATCAAAAAAAGCAGCATTCCTCCCTGCCTCCCTCCCTGTCTCTTTTTCTTTCCTCACTCTGGGGCTGGGCTGTAGTAACTCCCCAAAGCTAGGTCATTTGTATTCCACTTCAGTGAAAACATTCTGTGAGTTGTATCAACACTTTCTCAACCACTGCTACAGGGAGCACACTGGTTAGAGGTATGTTGACAAGAAACAGGTCTGACTCAGACCTCTTAATTCGGGCTTCAAATATAACTTGGGTAAGAGAGGGGAAACATTTCTAGTGGAAGTTTGTTTTTTAAAAAATTGCTGCCATTAAATAGACATCTTTCCATTCTCTGCCTAGTATGTGCATTAGTTAGGATGGTTTGTTTATAAGCAAGAAAATCCAACTTTGACTAACTTAGAGGGGAAAGGAGTTTATTGAAAGGGTATTGGTTTCTACTATCCTTTGAACAGTTTATAACTAAAATCTGGGGAAAATTTTATACTGAAAATGATAATTAGAGTTTATTTTGAACTAACTTATGTTCACAAATTTGAAAATGCGGATTAAACGGATAAATCCTAGAAAAATAAAACTCTCCACAACTGGCATTAAGATAGAATAAAATAGAATATAAGTGTTTTTATAAATGCATATATTATTAAATACCTTCTTATAAAAACCAACCAACCAGCCAACCTCAGATCCAATGGCTTCACTGGTAAGTTCCAGCAAATATTTAAGGAAACCACAGTTATCTGAAACGAAGCCTTCTAGAGAAGAAAAAATGGATAGGAATCCACAATTCCTTTTGTGAGATGAACATTACCTCCACATTGAAGACCACAAGGGACTTCCACTTCCAGAGAGATGAGTAGAAGGACTTTTTTCTGTTTCTCTCAGTAAGTACGGGTTAAAAGGCTAGACATGATAAATAAAACAAAGGATGACTCTGAAAAATTGAGAGAGGTAGGCAGACTGAATAGGGACCTTGGATCCAAGAAATGACAGTTTAAGTAGCCTGGGTTTTCTTTCTACTTCATATATCCCAGGTTTAAGACATTTTTTCTTATTTATTTTATCCTTAGCACCTAGTAAAGTAACTGGCAGATAGGTACTTGATGAACGAACAAATGAATGGTCACTAAGTAGCATATCTCTTAAGCACTCAGGGCTATTGAATTCACTATCAAAGGAAAAACAATTAAAATCATCCCTGATCTCTTTGAATTTGCTATAACTGATTTAAGCATTGGCCAATTTTAAAAGAACCATAGAGAGTGAGGAGGGAAATGTTGCCAAAACTACAAACTATGAACACAAAATAAACTACTTGTTAGATATGAACAGTGATGATAAAATAGTCATATTCCTTCCACAGAGTGAAAAAAAAAAGTATTATGGAAAAAGCAAAATTTTTGGAAATCTGTGAATATGAAAAAGAATTTCCCATATCTAGGATTAAAGCATAGATTATGAAAAAGAAAGTGTGAAAACTGGTTTGACAACATAATACATTTAGAGTACTGTTTAAACTAACCTGGAAATTGTAGTATGTCATTAGAGACACCACAGAGAAGGAAGGAAAAAGAAACAGTAGAAGGGGGAAAAGCAAGATGTAGAGATGTTTTTAATTATTTTATACAAAGTGAAAAGTGAATGTGAAGTCGCTCATTCGCGTCCGGCTCTTTGCTACCCCATGGACTGTAGCCCGCCAGGCTCCTCTGTCCACAGAATTCTCCAGGCAAGAACACTGGAGTGGATTGCCGTTTCCTCCTCCAGGGGATCTTCCTGACCCGAGGATCAAGCCCAGGTCTCCCGCATTGCAGGCAGACTCCTTACCATCTGAGCCGCTGCTACTGCTGCTGCTAAGTCGCTTCAGTCATGTCCAACTCTGTGCGACCCCATAGATGGCAGCCCAACAGGCTCCCCCGTCCCTGGGATTGTCCAGGCAAGAACACTGGAGTGGGTTGCTAGGGAATCCTATTTTATACAGGATATATGCTAATGGAAAGCACTCAATGCTGAGAACATACCAAATGTCCGTAAATACTAGACAATCAAGAAAGTCACACATCAAGGGCACCTGCTATGATAGAAGAGCAGCTTTACTGTGCTCCCGGGGGAGTGGTGGCAGTGTTGTTCACATGTAAGGTACCCCTGGACAAAGCAGCCAGTTGTTTGCATGGCCAAACACTGCAGTCCTGCACACATAAGTGTTTACATTTCTAATGCATAATAGAACTACAATCCATGATAGCCACAAAATGTCCAAGTTGGCATTGTTCATTTTCCAGGACAAGTAAATAAATACATAAAGGAGAGCTTACATGATTTTTCTATGAATTCACATCCCAAGGTTCATACCTGTAAGAGATCCAGGATACTGGATTTTGGGGTTGGGGTTGGAGGTGGGTGTGGATGGATTGTCTCAGATGCTGTATGGATTCTCTTACAAATTAGATACAGATAAGTTCAGTTCAGTTCAGTTGCTCGGTTGTGTCCGACTCTTTGCAATCCCATGAATCACAGCATGCCAGGCCTCCCTGTCCATCACCAACTCCCGGAGTTCACTCAAACTCACGTCCATCAGTCGGTGATGCCATCCAGCCATCTCATCCTCGGTCGTCCCCTTCTCCTCCTGCCCCCAATCCCTCCCAGCATCAGAGTCTTTTCCAATGAGTCAACTCTTCTCATGAGGTGGCCAAAGTACTGGAGCTTCAGCTTTAGCATCATTCCTTCCAAAGAACACCCAGGACTGAGCTCCTTTAGAATAGACTAGTTGGATCTCCTTGCAGTCCAAGGGACGCTCAGGAGTCTTCTCCAATACCACAGCTCAAAAGCATCAATTCTTTAGCACTCAGCTNTCCAGGATACTGGATTTTGGGGTTGGGGTTGGAGGTGGGTGTGGATGGATTGTCTCAGATGCCGTATGGATTCTCTTACAAATTAGATACAGATAAGTTCGGTTCAGTTCAGTTGCTCGGTTGTGTCCGACTCTTTGCAATCCCATGAATCACAGCATGCCAGGCCTCCCTGTCTATCACCAACTCCCGGAGTTCACTCAAACTCACGTCCATCAGTCAGTGATGCCATCCAGCCATCTCATCCTCGGTCGTCCCCTTCTCCTCCTGCCCCCAATCCCTCCCAGCATCAGAGTCTTTTCCAATGAGTCAACTCTTCTCATGAGGTGGCCAAAGTACTGGAGCTTCAGCTTTAGCATCATTCCTTCCAAAGAACACCCAGGACTGAGCTCCTTTAGAATAGACTAGTTGGATCTCCTTGCAGTCCAAGGGACGCTCAGGAGTCTTCTCCAATACCACAGCTCAAAAGCATCAATTCTTTAGCACTCAGCTTTCTTCACAGTCCAACTCTTGCATCCATGCATGACCACTGGAAAAACCATAGCCTTGACTAGACAGACCTTTGTTGGCAAAGTAATGTCTCTGCTTTTGAATATGCTACCCAGGTTGGTCATAACTTTCCTCCCAAGGAGTAAGCGTCTTTTAATTTCATGGCTGCAATCACCATCTGCAGTGATTGTGGAGCCCCAAAAAATAAAGTCTGACACTGTTTCCACTGTTTCCCCATCTATTTCTCATGAAGTGATGGGACCAGATGCCATGATCTTCGTTTTCTGAATGTTGAGCTTTAAGCCAACTTTTTCGCTCTCCTCTTTCACTTTCATCAAGAGGCTTTTTAGTTCCTCTTTACTTTCTGCCATAAGGATGGTGTCATCTGCATATCTGAGGTTACTGATATTTCTCCCGGCAATCTTGATTCCAGCTTGTGCTTCTTCCAGCAAACTGTGGAAAATTCTGAAAGAGATGGGAATACCCGACCACCTGACTTGCCTCTTGAGAAACCTATATGCAGGTCAGGAAGCAACAGTTAAAACTGGACATGGAACAACAGACTGGTTCCAAATAGGAAAAGGAGTACATCAAGGCTGTATATTGTCACCATGCTTATTTAACTTATATGCAGAATACATCATAAGATACAGATAAACTATTCTGCAAATCAATGAGAGATGACATTCTATTTGCATTGGAATAAATCCTTGTGTAAAGGAGTACTGAGTGACTTTAAATCCCTTGGTTGATATTTTAATCAACATGTGAAACCACTTTCCTTACAATTCCTATACATATTCATGAAAACACACAGTCAACACTGAAAGATCACCAAGCAGAAAGAGAAAAAAATCCTATTACACTGACATGACAATTTCCTTAATGTAATCAAATGGTACAGCTCTATTCCTTTAATCTGAATTCAGTTCAAATAACTAAAAAGCTTTGTTCACTCTCGGATAGAACTAGACACTTACAAAATAAGTTTCTGACAATTCACATCAATTTATTTTTGCAATAATCATTTAGAGCAAGAGGCTTTTTAAAAAATGCACTGAATTAGCATTAGATCAAGACGAAATAAACTAATTCACACACAAAAAAGGACTTCACCAAAGGTTTTACTAGGCTTCCTTAACAACAGTATGAGATGTCTGCTTAATAAATATGTGCATTTATTTATTTTTTGCTTTACTTGGAAACCTTACCAATGTAATTTGCCAACACATGTTTTAAATCAGATCCTCTCATCTAATGTTTAAGACAGCAGAACAAGAGGAGACAAAAAGGAAGGTCAGTTTAATGTTCACTTGCCTGATTATTTTTTAATACAAAAATGAGTTTTCACTGGACAAGATACAGATACAGATTGAACGGTGAGGTTAATATGAACCAGTTCAGTATCTATTCCCACATTTCAAAAGTTTATCACTGAAAAGTAGCTTACCATGTTCATGCTGATTCTAAGTGTTCTAGATTTGAAGTGACCAAATACATGAATGTTAATAAAAATATTTTTTAAATTAAAAATATATAAAAATAAGGCAGTTTTCTCAAACCTACCTGATCATGAGACCTACTTGGGGGTGCTGGTTTTAAAGTATGGATTCCGGGGCCTCCTCCCTAGAGATTCTGATTCCTAAAGTACAGGGTGGGGCTCAGGAATGCACATTATTAGAAGCACCTGGATGAGCTTTACAATCAGGTCAGTTAGGGACCTATGTGATGTCATGACAACAGCTGACCTAGTCTTAGGTTCAAAACGCTAAGATTGCCAGGGCTTCTGTTAGTCTTAACTGAGTCATTTTAATCTGAGTCTAAATTTCCTCAATTGTTAAAAAAAAAAAAAAGGAAGACTGTTTTCAGTCTATAGACTCTGAGGACAGGACCAGCTGAGTTCTACTCATAGCTCCCTCCCCATGCCTGGCACAGAACAGCCTCTTGATTATTACCTGTTGACAAATCCCTAGTTAGACAACCCGTAAGTTTCCTTTTGGACTTTAAAATTACATGATTCTAAAATAAATAAGGAAACAGTTCACTTGGTCAGTCATTTACTAAATAATAATTATTCTCAAAACATAATATAAACCAAAAAAAAGCCCCCATTTCGTTGGACTGGTCTCAGGGCTGTATGTTCCTGATGGGCATTTCAAAGGACCTGACTAGAGTGATTTGATTTCTTCCTCCCAGGACTGTGATGGTTAAAGTTAGTGAATTGGGAGCACAGAGTACAAAGTTGAGTCTAGAAAATCCAGTAAATTCTGTGAAAAACAGAGTCAGTTCTCCTGCTACACACATAGGAATACTGGCGTCACAGCATAACTTGCAGGATTTTTGTTACTTTAGCCCCAAAACATACTGTTAAGTAACAAGTCCAGAATTATCACAAACCTTCCCTGTCATGCGGATTGTACGGTAATAAGTACTTTTGAAACTGATTAAACAGGAAAAATAAACTCTGGAAACTATATGTTTCCAGTCTCCACACAGCAGCATCAACCTCACCTGGGGAATGCAAATTCTTGAGCTCTGCCCCAGACCTAACAAATGAGAAACTCTGGGGGTGGGGCAGAAAAGTCTAGCATGTTACCAGTCTCCCAGGTGATTCTGATGTACACTGAAGGATGAGAACCACTGAGTTAAACAGGACTCATAAAAACAAATTCAAAGTAAGCTGAGTATAAGTTTCTATGAAGCTCCAACAATGAATCAGAATTGAAAAAAAAAATCACACCACGTATCTACTCAGTTGGGTATCAGCACACTCAGTTAGTCAACACACAACAACATGTTCCACAGAATAATTTAAGTTTCCTCCTTTTGGAAAAAAAAAAGTTCTGAAATACTGATCCTGGAAAGAAAAACAATGTAAACCAATGACCTTTAGGATATTCAAGTCCTAACGTTTCCATGTTACAAGTAAAATACAAATTTTTAATAAAAATATTGCCAAGTATTACCAAATTTCAGTTTAAAACTATTAAAATAATAATGATAATAAATGAGACTATGGGTATACAGTGCCAAGTCAATCCAAATAGCAATTCTGATTTAAGACTGGTAATATGTGAGATGCTAAGGGTAACTAGCTATTAGAAATGTCTGAATCTATGTTCTTCTATGTCAAGACAAGCTCCTAGCTACAGAATTCTGAAAATCCTAAAACTCCATCTCCTAAAGTACCAGCAAAGAGGAAAGAGATATTTAATCTGAGAGCAGGGTGGCGATGGAGGTGCTGGTACTGAGATCCATCCATGGGCACACGCTTGAGTTACCAGGGGGAGGAATTTCAGACATCACAACAGGAAGGTTAGAGAAGAATGGCGCCTTCTGTGTGGGTCTATGGCTTCAGAGAACACAAGTCTTAAGTATGTTTTTTAAAACTTTTTCTCTCAGCCCTAAAATTCACCTAGGAGAAAGAGGCTGGCTTAAATGCAAAAAAGAAAAAACCGATCAGCCCCAAGGGCAGCTCCTAGTAGGGGACATCAAATGGCAGCACGTTGATGACCTCCCCAGACTCGGTGACAAGGGCATTGTGGGAGCGGCGCTCAGGCCACGCTTGTTGGAGTACACTTGGGGCAGGGATAGGAGCAGCCCGGGCAGTCACACAGGTCTGTGTTGCTGCAGAGAAGCCTGCCGCTTTTGTCATACTTCTCCATGACTCTGCAAAGAGAAAGAACACTAACAGGACAGTGGGCTTCCCTTTGTAGCTCAGTTGGTAAAGAATCTGTCTGCAATGCAGGAGACTCAGGTTTGATTTCTGGGTCAGGAAAATCCCCTGGAGAAGGAAATGGCACCTCCTTCCCTTCCTGTACGTAATGCTGTTCCATGAGGCCCAAGAAGGGTCCTTTCAGAGCTGTTTGATCTCAAGGCCATTTTTCTCAGCTCCTGGGGTGGATTTCTTGTGGCAACAGGTGTTCCCCTCCAGTGCCTTTTCTGCTCTTTTTTCTGACTCCAGTTGTGGTTCTCAGCCAAGCCTATTTTTAAATTCTGACATTGGCCACTTCATTTCCCCAAGGGTGGCAACATTGTTGGGAAGCTGGTCTTTGAGGTCTGACTACTGGTTCTTATCTGGGGGCAGAGAACAGTCGAGGGTCTCTCTGTGTGGCTCATCAGGGAATCTGGTTGCCTTTTTACATATGTTTACCACATACACTTAGCAAGAAACTAACTGTCTAAATGCTGTCGACTCAGAACTTTCTTTTGCACCTCCTTGGGCATTTCATACTGTGATAAACTTGGAGCCCCAGAAATTGAAATTAACCAAAATCTCTCTTATACCCAGCCAGGATGCCCCCAAATCGTCCTGCATTCCTACTTCATAGAAGAAGGGCAGAGGGTGGGACCAGACTCTGCCCACCTGTCTCCCTCTGGACATCTGCCCTCTCTGGGCAGTCCAAGCACTCAGATAGGTCCAACCCTAGATAGACTTGCCAGCATTTTCACCACCCATCAGCAGACTGAAACTTGGTCCCTGGGATGGCAGCAAGTGGGGCATTCGCATTTCTAGGGTCTCTATCCTGGAAACTCTTTATGGAAACCTACCCCCTATAACATTATGGATGAGGCATGACACCTAGCAGTGCCCAGGAATTTGTCCATTTTCATTGCCCATTCAGCAATGAAACTAACACTCTCAAAACTAACACTCTCGAAGGGACTTTGGAAAAGATACCTCAGCCAGGAAGTGGCAGAGTTGAAATTCAAGCCCAGGGCTGAATGCCCAGCTGATAGTTGGGAGGGCTGGCTGTCCTTGACCTCAGCATCTTCACTTTGAGGTCGCTTGTGCAAGACAGTTGAAGGCACTGTCCCAAGGAAGAAGCAATAAGAAATAACACTGCCCTCTAGTGGTAAGTGGGGAAAGATTTCACTGAAGAAATTAAGACTGTTTGGTCAACTGTCAGACTGTTTCGAAACCACCTTCAGCCACCTGATATCATAGATAATGCAGCTAAGGTGAAGAGAACAGAAGGAACCCAGGAACTGTCACACAGCTAGTCCTGGGCACTTGGCTAGATAGAAATGTGTTCTTGTGTCTTACTTTGTGTCAGCTGCTATGCATGGTACTCTGGATACACTGGGGAGAAAGATACAGTCCCTGGCTGTTATAGGCTGAATTGTGTCCGCCCAAAATTCATCTGATGAAGGCCCAAACCCCAGTGCCTCAGAACTAACAGTATTTATAGGTAAGGTCTGTAAAAGGGTGATTAGGTTTAAATAAGGCTGGTGTCCTTTTAAGAGGCCCCAGGGTTACAGAAGCACAGGGTAAAGGCCATGTGAGGTCACAGTGAAAATGAGGCAGTCTGCAAGCCAAGGAGAGAGGCCGCAAAAGAAATCACACCTGCCAGCATCTTGAGTTTGCACTTCTAGTCTCCAGAACTGTGAGAAAAGCAATTTCTGTTGTTGAAGCCACCTAGTCTGTGATACTTTATTAGGGCAGCCCTACCAAACTAATGGGCTTCCCTGGTACCTGCGATGCAGGAGACCTCGATTCAATTCCTGGGTCAGGAAGATCCCCTGGAGAGGGAATAGGTTACCCACTCCAGTATTCTTGGGCTTCCATGGTGGTTCAGACAGTAAAGAATCTTCCTGCAGTGCAAAAGACCTTCATTCAATCCCTGGGTTGGGAAGATCCCCTGGAGGAGGTCATGGCAACCCACTCCAGTATTCTTGCCTGAAGAATCCTGTGGACAGAAAAGCCTGGTGGGCTGCAGTCTATAGGGTCACAAAGAGTCGGACACGACTGAGTACACAGCACAGCGCCAATATGAGGAAAGAAACAATGAATGAAGGATTATAAATAATTAAGAGTCAAACATCATGAAGCAATAGCAACAGGGAGTCTGACTTCGAAACACCAGGGGAGGGTGCCCAGAGGAATATGAGCTACAGACACGAGGAAGTGAGTGGAAGAGGGTGCTACACGTGAAGGGCAAAGACCTCTGAAAGCAGGAGAAAGCTCGTGTCTGAGCAACCCAGAGGAGGTAGAACTGGGGATGGGAAACAATTAGCAGAGCCCTTGAGGTTGGCAGAGTCCCCACCAGCTCAAGGTTTATAGATCAAGGTATAGATTTGGTCTTTACCCTGAGAGCAATGGGGGTGAGGGGCCATCTGGAAGTGGATATAGTGTAAGCAACTCTGTAGTCAGCTTGAGTGGGGAGGTAAGGTAGAGTTAGAAAGGTTAGTTGCAGTGGGCCCTGGAGTGACTTTGTTGCTACTGCTGCTGCTAGNATCGTCCTGCATTTCTACTTCATAGAAGAAGGGCAGAGGGTGGGACCAGACTCTGCCCACCTGCCTCCCTCTGGACATCTGCCCTTTCTGGGCAATCCAAGCACTCTGATAGGTCCAACCCAAGATAGACTTGCCAGCATTTTCACCACCCAACAGCAGACTGAAACTTGGTCCCTGGGATGGCAGCAAGTGGGGCATTCGCATTTCTAGGGTCTCTATCCTGGAAACTCTTTATGGAAACCTGCCCCCTATAACATCATGGATGAGGCATGACACCTAGCAGTGCCCAGGAATTTGTCCATTTTCATTGCCCATTCAGCAATGAAACTAACACTCTCGAAACTAACACTCTCGAAGGGACTTTGGAAAAGATACCTCAGCCAGGAAGTGGCAGAGTTGAAATCCAAGCCCAGGGCCGAATGCCCAGCTGATAGTTGGGAGGCTGGCTGTCCTTGACCTCAGCATCTTCACTTTGAGGTCGCTTGCGCAAGACAGTTGAAGGCACTGTCCCAAGGAAGAAGCAATAAGAAATAACACTGCCCTCTAGTGGTAAGTGGGGAAAGATTTCACTGAAGAAATTAAGACTGGTCAACTGTCAGACTGTGCTTCGAAACCACCTTCAGCCACCTGATATCATAGATAATGCAGCTAAGGTGAAGAGAACAGAAGGAACCCAGGAACTATCACACAGCTAGTCCTGGGCACTTGGCTAGATAGAAATGTGTTCTTGTGTCTTACTTTGTGTCAGCTGCTATGCATGGTACTCTGGATACACTGGGGAGAAAGATACAGTCCCTGGCTGTTATAGGCTGAATTGTGTCCGCCCGAAATTCATCTGATGAAGGCCCAAACCCCAGTGCCTCAGAACTAACAGTATTTATAGGTAAGGTCTGTAAAAGGGTGATTAGGTTTAAATAAGGCTGGTGTCCTTTTAAGAGGCCCCAGGGTTACAGAAGCACAGGGTAAAGGCCATGTGAGGTCACAGTGAAAATGAGGCAGTCTGCAAGCCAAGGAGAGAGGCCGCAAAAGAAATCACACCTGCCAGCATCTTGAGTTTGCACTTCTAGTCTCCAGAACTGTGAGAAAAGCAATTTCTGTTGTTGAAGCCACCTAGTCTGTGATACTTTATTAGGGCAGCCCTACCAAACTAATGGGCTTCCCTGGTACCTGCGATGCAGGAGACCTCGATTCAATTCCTGGGTCAGGAAGATCCCCTGGAGAGGGAATAGGTTACCCACTCCAGTATTCTTGGGCTTCCATGGTGGTTCAGACAGTAAAGAATCTTCCTGCAGTGCAAAAGACCTTCATTCAATCCCTGGGTTGGGAAGATCCCCTGGAGGAGGTCATGGCAACCCACTCCAGTATTCTTGCCTGAAGAATCCTGTGGACAGAAAAGCCTGGTGGGCTGCAGTCTATAGGGTCACAAAGAGTCGGACACGACTGAGTACACAGCACAGCGCCAATATGAGGAAAGAAACAATGAATGAAGGATTATAAATAATTAAGAGTCAAACATCATGAAGCAATAGCAACAGGGAGTCTGACTTCGAAACACCAGGGGAGGGTGCCCAGAGGAATATGAGCTACAGACACGAGGAAGTGAGTGGAAGAGGGTGCTACACGTGAAGGGCAAAGACCTCTGAAAGCAGGAGAAAGCTCGTGTCTGAGCAACCCAGAGGAGGTAGAACTGGGGAGTGGGAAACAATTAGCAGAGCCCTTGAGGTTGGCAGAGTCCCCACCAGCTCAAGGTTTATAGATCAAGGTATAGATTTGGTCTTTACCCTGAGAGCAATGGGGGTGAGGGGCCATCTGGAAGTGGATATAGTGTAAGCAACTCTGTAGTCAGCTTGAGTGGGGAGGTAAGGTAGAGTTAGAAAGGTTAGTTGCAGTGGGCCCTGGAGTGACTTTGTTGCTACTGCTGCTGCTAGGTTGCTTCAGTCATGTCCAACTCTGTGCGACCCCAGAAACTGCAGCCCACCAGGCTCCCCTGTCCCTGGGATTCTGCAGGCAAGAACATTGGAATGGGTTGCCATTTCCTTCTCCAATGCATGAAAATGAAACGTGAAAGTGAAGTAGCTCAGTTGTGTCCAACTCCTAGCGACCCCGTGGACTGCAGCCTACCAGGCTCCTCCATCCATAGGATTTGCCAGGTGTGACTTTGTTAGGCCAGGTTTTATTAGGCTTGTTTGGGGTTTATCTTGATGGCAGTTTGAACACATTTAAATGCATGTGGGAAGAAACAGCAAAGAAGGAAGTGGGAAAGATGCAGGCGAGTAAGGGGTTGAGACCCAGGAAGGGGCACCTGGCATTTGATCCATTACCTAGAGCCTGCAGGCTTTTCAGGGACCCACACAAAAAAAAAAAAAAAAAAATCTTTGAGCACTAAAAGTTAAAGTATTAACTCAAAAAAAATTTTTTAAACTGCAGAATCAAAATATTTTTAATTAAATGTGTGTTCAACGGAGTATTATGTCAATTTCCTTTTGATAATATTTAACTTTCATAAAGATGGCATTGTATTTAAAAACAATTTGGGAGTTAGATTTTTCTCGTCTTGAAAAATACTCCCAATGACCATCTTTGTTTAGTTGCTAAGTCGTGTCCGACTCTTTTGTGACCCTATAGATTGTAGCCCACCAGGCCCCTCTGTCCATGTGGATTCTCCAGGCAAGAATACTGGAGTGGGTTGCCACTCCCTTCTCCCGGGTATCTTCCCTACCCAGGGATCAAATCCGAGTCTTCTGCATTGGCAGGCAGATTCTTTACCACCTGAGCCACCAAGGGAAGCCTGATGAGCATCTTAGTGCTCCAAAACACACACACACACACACACACACACACACAGAGTCAATCTCAAATTAGACAAGTTATTTGTAGCTAAGTAATTTTTAAAGAAAAACTTTCTTAAATTACTTTAAAGGTTTACAGCAAACATGTATGTATGTGTGTGTGTGTTTTATATGGGAAGTAAACACATTTGAATATATTTGGTACAGTCTGTAGTGGAATGTTCTCAAGAACATACAAAGAGGCCAGGGGAGACCTAAAAAACAGCCTGCAGTAGGCCCGAGCATGTGACATGTGAGGGGCTGGCCTGAGAGAGGAGGAAGTTTTCACGGGGGTTGGTGGAGGAAATTGGCAAGCCCCCTTCTGCTGGCTCTTTTGTTCTCTATGAGATAGGAGATGAGTTGTTTCTTCTGTCTGTGAGCCAAGAAGGGGAGGGGAGGTGAAGGGCAAAGAGAGAGGAACATCAAGATTTGAAATTGCCATTTCAGAGAGTGGAGGAGGGAAGTGACTGGAAAGCATGGAGCGCCCGGGTGAGCACCCAGGTCACCAGGAGTAAGTGGCATTGTCAGTCTGCCTACTGGTGTGTCTTCAGGAGCACAGGCAGTCTGGAAGCTGGAACAGAAAGTACTTTGCTGGATTCACCGGGGCTTGGGGTTCAGTAATGATAGCTTATAGTGAACAGGGTTGGATTTGTGATCTCCGAAGAAGATTTAGCTTCGGGACCAGGGACCTGGCTTGATCACTCAAGAGCTTTTGTATAGCAGTTTTATTTGAGTATGAAAGGGACAGAGAAAACTTCTGACATAGACATTAGAAGGGGGACGGAGAATGCCCCCCGTTGCAAGTGTTAGCAAGGGAGTCATACGCTGTTAAATTAATTATTACAATAAATCAAAAGAATGTCTCAAGGTTGTAAAATTTTACCAGACCCACTCCCATAATATACGTTCTAAGATATCAGGATTAGTCAGAAGGTATCCTGCAAGCAGGATACATTGCTGTAGTATAACCCCTAGTACAGAGTTTAAACTGAGTTGTTTGCTGTGTAATCATCAGTTCCACGCTTAGTTGTTTGTTGTGTAATCATCAGTTCCAGGCTTGAATAAAAAAATTTTTATGTGACTAAGACTAAGAAATGTAGAGAAAAAAAGAAAAAAGTTTGTCCTTTCCTCTCCTTGAGAACCCCAGACCCCTCTTTACTTGGGGACACCCAGACTTCTTATCAGTAGGATGGGCAGGATGAAGGGTCAAAGGCCGTGAGGAAGTTAACATCATTTGAGTGCCTACGTCATGCACAAGAATAGACACTCTTGCATACACTGCCTCATCCAGAAGCATCATTATATTGGTTACAACACATTCCGCTGCAATCAAGAGAAAAACTCAACTAACAATGGCCGAAAGGTATTGTTGTTTACTCACCAAAGAGTCTAGGAAATTAGACCTAGAACTGTTTTGGAAGCTCCATGATATCCTCAGAGACTTGGGTTTTCCTTCCCATTCATGCCTTCCCTCAGCAGGGGTTTCATTTGCAGGCTTGGAGCTGATGTTTGCACTGTGGTTGCCCCAGCTCACAAAGCATACCTGCCTCACATGAGAGCATTCTCTACGGGAAGGGAAAAGGATAATTCCGAGAAGGCTAGCAGTCTTCTACCTGCATCCCCTAGGCCATAACTGAGCCAGGTGCTCACCCCTAACTAACACTGATCAATAGGAATTGGAAGGCTCCAGTTTTAAATCTGGAGAAGGCAATGGCAACCCACTCCAGTACTCTTGCCTGGAAAATCCCATGGATGGAGGAGCCTGGTAGGCTGCAGTCCATGGGGTCGCTAGGAGTCGGACACGACTGAGCAACTTCACTTTCACTGTTCACTTTCATGCATTGGAGAAGGAAATGGCAATCCACTCCAGTGTTCTTGCCTGGAGAATCCCAGGGACGGGGGAGCCTGGTGGGCTGCCGTCTATGGGGTCGCACAGAGTCAGACACGACTGAAGCAACTTAGCAGCAGCAGCAGCAGTTTTAAATCATGACTCCTCTTGAGGCTGGTCACATACCAAGAACAGAGTTGGTATTCCGTTCGCAAGAAAAACAGAGGAATGGCTGTTGGGTAGGCCACCAACATCGTCTGCCACAATCACTATCCTCATTTTGCAGTTGAAGAAACAGGTTCAGGGAGGTTATGTGGCATGATGAAGGCCATTGGGGGTCTAGAAATTGAGGTCCTTTTTTTTTTTTGCTTTGTTTTCTACTTTTTGGCCACACCATGAACCATGTTGGATCTTAGTTCCCCAAGCAGGGATCAAACCCACACCCTCTGCAGTGGAAGAGCAGAGTCTTAACCTCTGGACCACCAGGGAAGCCCCATGGGTCCAGAAACTGAGCTCAGATCTTTCTGATACCACTATGCTTTGCTCTGCTCAGGTCTTGCTGACTCCAAAACCAATTTTCTTTGCACAAACAATGGTTCCCAACCAGGATTTGAGGACACTAGGGGTCAGTACAGCCAGTATGAGGTCAAAGTTAAGTAGAAGAGGGAACCTTCTGGGTATTTATTTCCAGTGTAAAAAATTAATAAACAGAAATCTCAAATAAATAGTCAGGAGACCAAACACAGGAGACTCTCACACTTGTTGATGATGATAGCAGAGCCCAATGGGAAGAAGAAAGATTCCTCTTCCTTCCTGACAAAGACTTATCCAGTGAAAAGCCACGG
This sequence comes from Redunca redunca, assembly GCA_006410935.1. Classification (NCBI taxonomy): domain Eukaryota; kingdom Metazoa; phylum Chordata; class Mammalia; order Artiodactyla; family Bovidae; genus Redunca; species Redunca redunca. Next base: position 418,208 of record SJYQ01007550.1, read on the forward strand.
ACTGTTTGCTTACTGTGGCCATCCCAGCTTCCTTTTCCCCTTTATAAAAGAGTTTTTCTTCCCTTGCAATGCAAGGACTTGTACATGGCTTCACACAGTAAATTCCCAGAGGCCCCAAATTGCAATTCTCTGCTGATCCTGAATAAGCCCACCTTGGCTGGAGAAATATCTGGCAGTCTATTTGCTTTAAATCAACATTTTGGTGGCCCATAGAGGGGCCAGAGATGACCCCTGCTGCCTCTGAGACTGGTGAGCAAACAGGTGCAGCACCCACAAAAGAGCCCACTGTCACTTGCGGTCTTTCTCACCAACCCTGGACTTGAAAGGTGTATCTTTCTCCTGGATCAAGCTGACAACCTCTTTGCCTTTGACACTCTTCAGGCTTCGGGGTGGGGGATCTACTTAAAGCTTTCATCTTTGTGGTTAAGGTCTTATTTCTATATGTGAGTCCTTGCTCGGCCCTTTGGTCTGATATTTGAGGTCAGAGTGTTTCAGCTGAAGCTAGCCGAGAGGCTGTGGGCCCTTTCCTTTGGGAACAGAAGCTGCTTCACTGAAACTGCCAGTTCCACTGTCAGCATGTCCTTTAGGAACAGGGGCACTTCTCTGGAAACTCAAAATGTCTCTGGCCTGGCTTATCTGGGACCAAGGTATTTCCTTAGAATTGGATGATATCATCTTGCAAGTTGTTTGAACTGAGTTGTTCGAGCTGTTTTGAAATTGTCGCTTTACAGAAAAACCTTTGAGTTATTCTCAGCTTTCAGTTACCTGAGTATTTTGAGGGTATCCTCACTATAGGGACTCTGGATGATTTTATATTTAGAAACTGAATCATTCTTGGGATTTCCCTGGTGGTTCAGTGGCTAAGACTCTGCACTCCCAATGCAGGGAGCCTAGGTTTGATCCCTGGTCGGGAAACTCATTCCCTCATGCCACAACAAAGAGTTTGCATGCCACAACTGAAGATCATGCATGCATGCATGCTGCAACTAAGACCTGGTGCAGCCAAGTAAATAATAAATTAATTATAATATTTTTTAAAAGTAATAAAAATAAATAAAAACTGGATAATTCTTCATCCACATTTCAAAAATGGACCAACCTGACCAAAGGCAATTTAGAGTATCAATGACCATTTAGAGGAACGTTTGAAATCCCCAGACTTAATTTTCTTAAAACCAAATTGGACTACAATAGCTCAAAAAATTTCCAGAACTGAGTAGTAGGCCTATTTTGTGGGTTCCTAAAGTTATCAGGAGTCTGAAATTACCTCTCTGCAAAATAAGATTTTAAGATTAACTGAGGCAAACAAAGAAAAGCAGAATGTTTCCCAAAGCCTTGGATTCTTTTTCCTTGGTTTGTCTCCCATTCTGCCTCTGGCACCATGCTCTCTCTCTCCATTGGTTCCATTCCAGTGCCGTCTTCCTCCTTCCCTTGTATACCACTCATACCTCCTCTGTACTCTCAAGGCCCCCACGCTAAATCATTCACCAGTCTTTCTCTTTTCTCTGAAACTCTCCATACCTGCTTTTCCTTCGAACCTATCAAAACCTATCTCTTTGAAAGTAAACCTCTTGAGGATCCAGCAGTTAAACACTTAATTTCTTGTATTCCCCGGACTTCAAGCCACAGTTCAATTTTACTTGAACTAGTTAACTGAACATAGTTCAATTTTTCATAGTTCAGTCACTTAACAATTTTCCCAAGTAACTGAGAAACCTCACAGATTTGCTGAGGAATTTAATATAGTCATTCAAACTTACTTATCTGGTTTCTCTGACCTATATTAGCTAGTTCCAGGCCCCAGCACTGGATGAAAACCTGGATAAAAAACTGGAAAAATCATGAATGGTCTCTAGAATGACAACTGGGAGAGCAGTCCACTAATTTATTATATAGGCTTGGACAACCTTCCCACTCCAGTATTCTGGCTTGGAGAATTCCATGGATTGTATAGTCCACGGGGTTGCAAAGAATCGGACACGACTGAGTGACTTTCACTTGCACTTTTCACTTTTGGACAACTGCTAGGTGACTTCATCAAGCAATTTCTAGGGCTTTTTCAAAGCATATCAATTGGGACAAAATTCAAACTTGCCCACAAAAACCTGATGAACCTGTTCATGACTACTACAATCAACTTCAGATTATTTTTTTAAAAATTCTCATCTTCTTTCAGCTGTTGATCCCCCCTGGGTAACTTTTAACTCTGTATTAGTGGGCTAAACCAGGTCCCTTCCCTTCTAATAAAAGGACCAAGATGAAGTGGGAAACTATGCCCCCTCCAGATTGAGGTAATCTGGCAAACCAGCCCTCACACTTTACATGAGTCACCTAGAAGGAAGCCCACCAAAATTCTTAATCTTCAACTCTATAAATGAAGTCCCCTAAATAAAATTAATACCCTTGTGAAAAAGCATAAGTGTTAGTCACTCAGTCATGTCTGACTCTTTGTGACCCCCTGGACACATGGGGTCCTCTGTCCTGCCAGGATGCTCTGTTCATGGAATTCTCCAGGCAAGAATACTGGAGTGGGTAGCCATTCCCTTCTCTAGGGGACAACCTAGGGATCGAACCCAGGTCTTCCTCTCTTGCAGGCAGATTCTTTACTGTCTGACCAGCAGGGAAGCCCAGTACTGGAGTGGGTAGCCTTTCCCTTCTCAGGGGATCTTCCCAACCCAGTAGTTTCTGCTATTATTCTAAAGAGCCAGGACACTGAGAAAGAGGTTGTTACAGACAGACAGGAGGGAATCCACCTGCAATGCAGGAGATGCCAATTCGATTCCTGGGCTGGATACTTCTGAGCGAGTTTCACTTTTCACAGACTCAAACATGGCAGACAACATCAGCTCTCTAAACAGCCTTTCCAACTTTCTCCCAACTGTTAATGATGGGGCTCCAAGGAAGTACAAGGGCTCTTCCCAACCCTCCCTCTCCCAGCTTGAAGAAACATCCCTCCAGACTTGGGATGGATCTCTTCTAGTTCAGTTGATATAGGAGCCACACTCTCTGTGCCCAACCCCACTACTATAAAGCAGCCCCTGCCTTGGAGGACTAATACAGTTCAAACAGTGGGGATCTCTAACAAACATCAACAGCTTCCTGTCCTTTAAACTACTCTTTTTTTGTCTAAGTCCTTTGAAAGATGTACATCCTTTTATTCACAGCTCCTCCACTCATCCATTTATTAGCCCTAGACTTCTTACAGAAGTATCATGCCAGAATTTCTTTCTCCCCAAAAATGGAAATAATTCTAGAGTTTGAGAGTAGTTATCAAAGTCACCCACCAGGTGAAGTAAATAACCCTTTGATATCTTTTATCTGTTCCATTTCTGGTAGAATTAGAGCTTATTCTAGAAACATTGGTCATTTGTCTCTACTGAATCAACTACCATCCTCTCTATGCAAAATCTCCAACTAATGTTTGCAAAATTCATAGTACACCTCCCTTCAAGATTCATATAGACCCCTCAAAACCTCTCCCCAGAACTAATTAATACCCTGTAAGAAATTTTTCAAGGCTTAGGGCCCATAATAGTTGCAAGGCTCAAAGCCTCATTAGCCCTTGCATTAGCCCTGTAACACTCCCATTTTATCAGTGGGAAAACCTAAGGGTCAAGGGTGGAAGTTTGTGCAGGACCTCAGAGCAACAGACACCCTATTGTTCCTAACCCTCATATGTTACTAACATCCATCCCCACAGATGTAAATTTTTTACTGTAATTGATTTATGCGGTGCATTCTTTAGTCCTCAAGTTGATGAAGTTAGCTAACACTACCTTCTTGCTTTCACTTGGGAAGAAAAACAGTTCAGCTGGAGAGTAATGTCTCAAGGTTTTACTGAGTCCTTATTCCTTGCAAATCCTAAAGGCTGATCTGGATGGTACAAAGTTCCCTAGATGTTCTACCTTGTTGAAACGTATGGATGATTTGCTTCTTTTTTCTCTTTCTCAAGCTTTCTCACAGAAATAAAGCATCCACTTGTATTTACTTTTCATTTTTTCTGTTTTTCTGTTAGGTTTTTGTTTTTGTTTATTCTTGGCTGTGCTGGATCTTTGTTGCTGTTCCTGGGCCTCCTCTGGTGGCGGCGAGCGGGGCTATTCTTCACCGCAGTCTGTGCGAGGGCTTATGGTGTTGGCCTCTCGTTGCGGAGCACAGCTCTAGGCACTCGGGCTTCAGTAGTTGAGGCTCACAGGCTGCGCTGCTCCTCTGCACGTGGAACCTACCTAGACCTGGATCGTCCTCTGCATTAGCAAGTGGATTCTTATCCACTGTGCCACCAGGGAAGTCCCGCTAAAGATTTTAACCTCAAAGGGACTGAAGGTCTCCAAAGAAAAATTGTAGTTTGTCCAAACCCAGGTTTGATATTTAGGACATCTGATACCAAACAAAGGCTACACTCAGGTCCAGATAGACTTCATGGTGTCCCAAGTTTCCCCAAACCAAATGCCAGCTGGGAGGTTTTCTTGGGCTAGTTGGTTATTGCCAAAATTGGATAGCCAATTTCTTAAGGCCAAACCTCTGTAATATGTTACTAAACAATAACAACCTGGACCCAATTTTATGAGAAGAATCAGACACCATAGTTTCCAAGGCCTTAAGGGAGAATCTGATGAACTCACCTGCTCTTGGACATTGCAATTACCAGATTCCCTTTCCTACTTTTTGTAATATAAAAAAGAGAGTGCCCTAGGGATATTCACCCCAAATCATGGGACCACCATTGACCCTCACGGTATTATAGCCAGTAACTGGATCCTATGGCATGGAATACTCTCCTTGGCATTATAGCCATTACAGCCACTGCCCTTTTGGTTAAGAGCACCAAGAAAATTACTGTGAGATTCCCCTTTAACAATCTTTGTCCCCTAGACAGTAGAAGCCCTCCTGAATTCTCATCACACTCAGCATTTCTCAGTCAGCTGCCTCCCCTCCTATGAAGTCGTTGTGTTAACTGCTCCTTACATAACTCTGTTATGCTCCAATAACTTTTAACCCTGCTACTCTTCTCCCTTCCAACATGCATGAGAGACTTCAAACTCGGAGTTCTGCTTCTTTTTCAGAAGAAAAGTCTGATAAAATGAGTGGACCTAGGTTCCAGCAATTGTAAGGAAGGATCTAGGATATTTAAAGCATGGGCTTGAAATCACACAGACCCGGTGCAAACCACAGTTGCATCCTTTATTGACTATACAATGTTGGGGGAGTCACTTCCCTTCTCCTGGCCTGTTTTCTTTTAGGAGGTGGAAGCGGACAAGTTGTTAGATAGTGGAATCCAGTCCTAGGTCAGAAGGATACCTGAGATTCACAGGGAAATTGGCAGACTTGAGAAACTAGCTCTGTAGTTATCTCAAGAGGGCCAGGCTAGCGTGTGAATCATGGTAACCCAGGAGCAGAAGCCAGAGCCCTATCAGAGTTTTCAGATGAATATACCTTTGTTTTCCCCACCTTGCCTGGGACAGACCTTGACCAGCCCTATCAGTTCAGTTCAGTTCAGTCGCTCAGTCATGTCCGACTCTTTGCGACCCCATGAATCGCAGCGCACCAAGCCTCCCTGTCCATCACTAACTCCTACAGTTCACCCAGACTCGCGTCCATCGAGTCCGTGATGCCATCCAGCCATCTCATCCTCAGTCATCCCCTTTTTCTCCTGCCCCCAGTCCCTCCCAGCATCAGAGTCTTTTCTAATCAGTCAACTCTTCGCATCAGGTGGCCAAAGTACTGGAGTTTCAGCTTTAGCATCATTCCTTCCAAAGAAATCCCAGGGCTGATCTCCTTCAGAATGGACTGCTTGGATNGCTCTTTCCATGATCCAGCGGATGTTGGCAATTTGATCTCTGGTTCCTCTCCCTTTCCTAAAACCAGCTTGAACATCAGGAAGTTCACCAGCCCTATAGCTATCACCATATCATGACTGCAGGCTGAGAAGGTACTGGCTGGTTGTGGGTGGCTTCAAGCCTCAGGAGGTTGAGGGGTATGCGTGTCAAAAACAACCACAGTGCAGTGGCTGGCCTGTGCCTCAGCTTCTCTCCACCACACTTTCTCCTCCTCCCAATACCAGGTTACAGCAGCCGTGAGTGGCAGCTTTTCTAGGAAGAGTCTTATCGGGACAGAGAGAGGTACAGGGAAGTTCTCTGGAGATGCTCAGGACCAAATAGACCAGACTACATCAGTATCTCCTCAACTCACCAAAATAAGTCCAAGCTACACTTGGGCTTTGCTGCCTCCCTCAGGCACTCAGTTCTGGCCCCAAAGAAATAGAAACCACAGGCCAGATAAGAGACACAGCTGAGGGACACACACCCAGCCAGAGAAAGACAACACACAGGGCAACCTTATCCATAAACAGCAGAGTTAACCGACTAGGCAAGACAGGAAATGAAAATACACATTTTAAGTATTATTCTAATCTAAATGGCATTAAAAAGGACAAAACAATGCCATTTGCAGCAACACGGATGGACCTAGAGACTGAAGTAAGTCAGACACAGAAAGACAAATATCCTATGATATCACTCACATCTGAAATCTAAAAAGGAAAAGGTACAAATGAACTTATCGATAACACAAATAGAGTTGCAGATGTAGAAAACAAACTTATGGTCACCAGGGGGTAAAGGGAGGAGGGATAAATTGGGATACTGGGTTGACATACACATGCTGGTGTATATAAAAGAGGAAACTAATGAGGACCTACTCTATAGCACAGGGAAATCTACTCAATACTCTGCAATGGGAAAAGAAGCTAGAGAGTGGACACGTGTAACATGTATAACTGATTCACTTTGCTGTACACCTGAAACTAACACATTGTAAATCAACTCTACTCCAATAAAATGTTTAAAAATAAGTAAGAAAGAAAAGAGTGGATTGGGGAAATATGAAGGGGGAACGAGAATCACACAGAAGAACCAACTATAGAATCAGACATGAAAAATATCCTAGATGAAATAAAGACTTCAAAGAGTGGAGTAAATAGTAGAGCGAATACAGCCAAAGGCCAAATAAGCAAGTATGAGGACCACGTTGAGAAAATTTCCTAAAAAGCATGAAGAAGATATAGACATTTTTAATATATATAGATACAGATTTAGTACCTCAGCACAAACACACACACACACACTCTTAATACAAAAGTTTAAAAATCTAAATCTTTAAAATATCTATATTTCTATATCTATATTTTTAATATCTATCACATTAAAAAAAACCTGTATCTTCTTCATGCTTTTTAGGAAATTTTCTCAACATGATCCTCATACTTACTTATTTGCCCNATCACATTAAAAAAAACCTATATCTTCTTCATGCTTTTTAGGAAATTTTCTCAACATGATCCTCATACTTACTTATTTGCCCTTTGGCTATACCCACTCTACCATAAATTGATTTCACAGTTCACTAATGGCCTTAAACTACAGTTTGAAACACAGGACTGGAGTCATACTCTTAGGTTCCCCTGCTAAGCCTTATTCACTTCTCCCCAGAGAAGTGATTTGTTTGAAAGGGGTTTGGGAGAAAGCAATAGGTATGCTCAATCCAAATGCTTTTGGGCTCTTCTGCCCTGCCCATCTGTAGAGAGGGTTGGTCATGATGCTCTCCCTCTGCTGGTGAAGAGACTGGCCCTGTAAGGTTCCTAGAGAGCTTCTATTCTCATATCAGTGCCTATCCCTTTTCTTTGGTGCCTCTGCCATCTTGGCTGTTAATATTCTTAATATTCTCCTGCCCTTGTTTGATGTGCTATGTCATTAATCTGGTGGGTAATCCATCTGTTTCACGGAAAAGGATTAGCAAGTCTATTTTAACCCCACATCTAAGCCACTTTCTCCAATCCAGCCTTTACTGACAACAAAGATGACATGTTTTTCTCTCCATTTGTACATCTTCTTTGTCTCACTTCTCCGTTAGTTCTAAACTTGGAGACAAGAAACATTCTTTACTAACCGGCTGATACAGTAGGGAAAAAAAGGCCTGGAGCTGACTGTTGCTCAGATTATCAGCTCCTTGTTGTAAAAATCAGGCTTAAATTGAAGAAATCCAGTAGGCCAATCAGGTATGACATAAAACAAATATCTTATGATTATCCAGTGGAGGTGGTGAATAGATTCAAGGGATTATATCTGGTAGACAGCGTGCCTGAAGAACTATGGACAGAGGGTCACAACACTGTACAAGCAGTAACCAAAGCTATTCCAAAGAAAAAGAAATGCAAGAAGGCAAAGTGGTTGTCTGAGGAAGCTTTACAAATAGCTGAGGAAAGATGAGAAGTAAAAAGCAAGGGAGAAAGGGAAAGATATACACTACTGAAGGCAGAGTTCCAAAGAATAGCAAGGCGAGATAAGAAGGAACAATGCAAAGAAACAGGGGAAAACAATAGAATGGGAAAGACTTAAGAGATCTCTTCAAGAAAATTGGAGATACCAAAGAAACATTTCATGCAAGGCTGGGTACAATAAAGGACAGAAAATTTAAGGACCTAACAGAGGCAGAAGATATTGAGAAGAGGTGGCGAGAATACACAGAAAAACTATACAAAAAGGTCTTAATGACCCAGCAAATCACAATGGTGTGATCACTTACCTGGGGCCAGACATCCTGGGGTGTGAAGTCAAGTGGGCCTTAGCAAGCATTACTACCAACAAAGCTAGTGTAGGAGTTCCACCTGAGCTATCTCAAATCCTAAAACATGATGCTGTTAAAGTGCTGCACTCAAATGTGTCGCAAATGTGGAACTCAGCAGTGGCCACAGGACTGGAAAAGGTTAGTTTTCGTTCCAATCCCAAAGAAGGACAGTGCTAAAGAATGTTCAGACTACCGGACAGTTGTGCTCATTTCCCATGCCAATAAGGTTATGCTCAAAACCCTTCAGGCTAGGCTTCAGCAGAACTTGAATTAAGAACTTCCAGAGTACAAGTTGGGTTTAGAAAAAGCAGAGGAACCAAAGATCAATTGCCAACTTCCGTTGGATCGTAGAAAAAGCAAGGGAATTCTAGAAAAACATCTACTTCTGCTTCATTGACTGCACTAAAGCCTTTGACTGTGTGGATCACATCAAAGTATGGAAAATTCTTAAAGAGATGGGAATACCAAACCCACTGGTGTTGTTTGTCTCCTGAGAAACCTGTATGTGGGTCAAGAGCAACAATTAGAACTGGACATGGAACAACAGACTGGTCCCAAATTGGAAAATCAAGCTTATATATTGTCATCCTGTTTATTTAACTTATATACAGAGTACATCATACAAAATGCTGGGCTGGATGAAGCACAAGCTGGAATCAAGATTGCCAGGAGAAATAACAATNTGCCAACTTCTGTTGGATCATAGAAAAAGCAAGGGAATTCTAGAAAAACATCTACTTCTGCTTCATTGACTGCACTAAAGCCTTTGACTGTGTGGATCACATCAAACTATGGAAAATTCTTAAAGAGATGGGAATACCAAACCCACTGGTGTTGTTTGTCTCCTGAGAAACCTGTATGTGGGTCAAGAGCAACAATTAGAACTGGACATGGAACAACAGACTGGTCCCAAATTGGAAAATCAAGCTTATATATTGTCATCCTGTTTATTTAACTTATATACAGAGTACATCATACAAAATGCTGGGCTGGATGAAGCACAAGCTGGAATCAAGATTGCCAGGAGAAATAACAATCTCAGATACGCAGATGATACCACTCTAATGGCAGAAGATGAAGAGAACTAAAGAGCCTCTCAATGAAGGTAAAAGAGGAGAGCAAAAAGTTGGCTTGAACCCCAGCATTTAAAAAACTAAGATCATGGCATCTGGTTCCATCACTTTATGACAAATAGAAGGGGGAAAAAGTGGAAGCAGTGACAGATTTTCTCTTCTTGGACTCCAAAATCACTGCAGATGGTGACCGCAGCCATGAAGTCAGAAGATGATTGCTTCTTGGAAAGAAAGCTATGACAAACCTAGACAGCATATAAAAAGCAAAGACATCACTTAGCCGACAAAGGTCTATATAGTCAAAGCTATGGTCTTTCCATTAGTCATGTACTGATGCGAGAGTTGGATTAGAAAGAAGGCTGAGCACTGAGGAATTGCTTTCGAAGACGCTTGAGAGTCCCTTGTATAGTGAGGAGATCCAACCAGTCAATCCTAAAGGAAATCTGTCCTGAATATTCCCTGGAAGGATAGATGCTGAAGCTGAAGTTCCAATACTTTGGCCATCTGATGTGAAGAGCTGACTCACTGGAAAAGACCTTGATGCTAGGAAAGATTGAAGGCAGGAGGAGTAGGGGATGACAAAGGATGAGATGGTTGGATGGCATCACCAACTCAGTGGACATGAGTTTGAGCAAACTCCAAGAGATGGTGAAGGACAGGGAGGACTGGGGTGTTGCAGTCCATGGGGTCACAAAGTCAGACATGACTAGTGACTGAATAACAACAACAACCTCCAATGAAATATTAGTGATATTATTTGGAGGTGGGGTTCTTGGGAGGTAATTAAATTTGGATGAGGTCAAGAGGGTGAGACCCTATCATGGGATTAGCATCCATATAAGAGAGAGAGCAGGACTTGCTCTCTGCCATGTGAGGACATAGTGAGAAGGTGGCTGCTAGCAAGCCAAGAGGACTCTAGCAGGGAACTGAATCTGCTGACCCCTTGATCTCGGATTTCCTAGCCTCCAGAACTGTGAGAAATAAATTCCTGTCATCACCTCACCCCTCTATGGTATATTGTTATGATAGCCCAAGAAGACTAAGACATCTGCTGAGATTTAACACTATTAAATGGTTCCAGGAAGTCAAGCAAGATAAGAACTAAGATGCTACTGTTGCTAGTGAGTTTAAGGTTCTTGCTTCATTGTGAAAGAATTTGGAGATGAAGTGATAGGTAAGAAGTGAGTTTATTTAGGCAGAAACACATCCCACAGACAGAGTGTGGGCCATTTGGGAAGGCAAGGGAGAGGAAGAGAAGGAGAAGGGGAGGGAGAGTCTTGAAATATTGATGCCAAGAGCGCAACTTCTCTGTACACTGGTGCTGAATCAAATCACAGAGATTTTTGGAGTGAAGTAGAAAAGAGAAGCTATATTACTTTGCCAGGAAAAGGGGGCCACAGTGGGCTAAAGCCCTCAAATCTATGTGTTTCAACTTAGGGAAAGTAAAAGTTTTATAGTAATTGTTCAAAGAGCATGGACATTCTTCTGATAGGTTGATGGTGAAGTAAGTTGGAATCAGCAGCATCCACGGCCAACTGATGCTGAGCAGGGCCCGGTGGGGCTCCTGGGCACGAAGGTCCTTTTGTCCCCCATATCTTATAGGCAAGACTCCAGCCTTCATGACCTTCTCTCAGTTCCAAACAGCAGAACAGTTGCTAATCAAAGGAGATACAGCAACAAAACCACCTGATGCAAGATTAAAGGACCAGAGAGCCTCCTCAAGATTAGGAGACTAGACCACCTAAGACCCTGCACACACCCTAATCTTGTCAGCAAACCCACCCTTTTGAAACTTTGCAGAAGAAAGAATAGACTATTACTGCCTTGATCCTTATCACATATTCCTGCCGACTATATAAACTTTTCCTACTCACCAGGGATGGGGCACAGTTCTTGAGTCTCTAGCCTACTGTGTTCCCCCTTTGCCTAGCAAAGTAATAGAGCCACCCTTTCCTTCTCCTCCATAATTGTGATCATTGTGTCTCCATATTTCTGTTTGCAATTGGTGCACATAGAGCCAAGATTTTAGCAACACAACTGATCTGGGGGTCTACATCCTTGTGGGCAGCATACCATGTTAATCTTACTTTCATTCTCCCACCTTGAGGGGGTTTCAGTATCTGCAAAATAGCTCAAAGATAGTGTTGTGTGTATCCTTTGACAGGGAATCAGGACCTTGCCATAAGGCTGCTCTTGACTGTTTGTTTCTCCCTGGTTTCGAAACCCCTCCCTTCTCTAATTAACAACTGCTTGAATCTGCCCACTGGAACTCAGGGAGGGTCCTGGAGGCTGAATGAATGCTGTTTCCTATAATCAAAGAAGTGGGGGATACAGAACAGCCTTGTGCCCAGGAGCCCACTGGCCCCTGCATGGTATCAGTGTTAGTTTTTATGGACTTAGTAATTTCATGATGAGTGGGAGGATTATTCCAGTTTGGGGGGGAAGGGGCAGGGATTTCCAGGAATCAAGCCACTATCCACTTTTCGGCCAGCCTCAGAACTGTCATGGTACTGGTGGGTATATCATTTATCACATGCTAATGTATGGCTGAGCATCTGATGAGGCTCAAGGTCTACTGGAAGTCGACTCTTCCACCATCTTGGACCTAGCTGGTTCTAACCAGTCTTTGTCATGTCTTATGGCTAATGGACTCCAGTCCATGGGGTCCTAAGGGTGGGACACCACTTGGCAACTAAACCGCCAACACTGGCAACATCTTCTCCCCTCTTATTTCACTACCAAGGGATTTAATGAGTTTGTTAAAGACCCTGGTAAGAACAGTTTGGATTGGTGGGAGTGAGGAATAGAAAATGCACAGAAGTGGGTTGAAATGGAAAGGAGAGGCAGAGGAAACAGGAGAGATCTGAGCATACCTGTGGGTGACTAGAAAAAAGCCCAGAATCCACTCTGGTCTATAAAATGGCTTGAAGCGATTTACAATAAAAATTAACCCATTCACCCTAGAGTTTCTCATGAGGTTCCTCCTCTTGAGTACTCCAGGCCCGTTTCTCCTGCTTTTCCTTCTTGTACTACACGGTGGAAACTTTGGCAGTCACTGGGGGTCACGGCAGTTTTCATTCCAATTCCAAAGAAAGGCAATGCAAAAGAATGCTCAAACTACCGCACATTTGCACTCATCTCACATGCTAGTAAAGTAATGCTC